>VZTB01014392.1:195634-313443 GCA_013397245.1 Thryothorus ludovicianus
CGGGTGCATTTTTGGCCGGTTCGGGTGCGTTCCGGGGGTGCCGGCCGTGCGGCCGCGGGGTCGGGGCGCGGCGCGGACCCACCTCTGCCGGCAGGGGGCGCGGGCGGGCCGTCCTGGCCGGGCGGGCGCAGCCCGTTGTTGAAGGTCGGAGCCTCGGCCGGCTGCAGCTGCCAGTTCAGCCCCAGGAGATGCATGGCTGCGGACACAGGGGACACACACAGCGGTCAGCGCGGCTACGGACACCCGAGCGCCTCGCGGGAACGCCCCAGAGCCGCTCGGCTCGCAGGGATGGGGATGTGCTCAAAGAGCCGGCAGCAGCGGCGACAAAACACCCGCATCCCCAACCCACCCCCGCAAAATGCCAAATAAACAAAAGCGAGCCCTGGTGACTCCCACACATCTGTGTGGCGCTGAAATGCAAAAGGCAAAATGCTCACAACCCTGGGCAGAGCCGGGCACCAGGCTCTGCTTTCCTGACCCAGTGATGGGGACACATCTTGGGAAACAAAGCGCTTGCTGCAAGTACCAGCTCCGAGTTTAAATTGTAAGTGGTAATTTATATGTTGATTATAATATTGGTTTTAGCCCTATGTAAAGTAGTGACTTGCTAATGCAATTATTTTTTGTTTAGTACAACTTATTTAAATCAGTACATTAGAATAATAGAGCCACAGAATGGTTTGGGCTGGAAGCAAGCTGAAAGACCATCCATTTCCAATCCCCTGCCGGGGCAGGGACACCTTCCACTAGACCAGGTTGCTCCAAGCCTTGTCCAGCCTCACCTTGAACATTTCCAGGGCTGTGGCATCCCCAGTTCATCTGGGCAATCTGTACCAGGGCCTCACCTCTCTCACAGGGATGAATTTCTTCCCAACACCCAACCTACCCCTTCTCTCTTTCAGTGTGAAGCCATTATGGAGCCTGTATCTTCATTTTGTAGATTGAGCTTTCCTGACCAACCCAGGGCTGTGCCAGTCCTTTCACCTCCTAGTTTTTTCACCTCCCACGACCCTGAGCCCTGCGCATCCCTGGGCAGGGAAGGTTTGCCTGCTCACAGCCATGGGCTCTCCTGCCATCCCTGTGCCAGACAGATCCTTGTGACCACGTCAGAGGCTGTGCAGTGGCACCTGGGACGTGAGCTGAGCAGTGGGAGCAAGGCCAAGCACGCCTGCACAAGTGCCTGAGTTACAGGCACTGTGGCAGGGCTAATTGAATAAGTCCTGTGCATAATGCATGAGACTTGACAGGTCTGAATCATTCAGCCAGTGGATTTATGTGCATCTTCACCTTGTATAAACACAGCTACCTGCATACTCTCATCACATTAGCCGCATGGCACTCAGTACAGAGCAGTGGTGAGGGATAAAGCCCATCAAGCTGCTTCTTTCCCTTCCTTTGCATCTTTCTGCTTACACAGGTTGTATGTAAACCTACATACCACAGAGAACAGCATTTCCACTTGGGTCAAAAGGTGTTTGAGAGGATTCACTGTCCATTTGTGAGCAGGGAAAAGAAAATGATTTATGGGCACATTTAGAATTGTTCTCTTCTGCAGTGTCAGTCCCTCATGAGATTATCAGATATTTTGCATCCAATTCAAAGTGATTATAGTAGTCACAAACGGCCCAGCAGTGGCCACACACTAAGAGTAAATGTGAGGGACAGGAGAGGCAAAACACTTCTCACAGAAGCTGCCCTTTACAGCGCTGGAGCTACCACTCAGACAATCTCAGAATGCAGGGAATCCATTTAAATATGACTGATTCATAAGCCCCAAGAAAACAAGAAGCACCCCTCACCCCCAGAATCCATCTATCCCAACCACTGGAATTCTCTCAGCATGCAATCTATGCAGAGTTTAACCTCTGTATTTTTGACAAAAGCAGCAGGGGAGCAAGACATCTTTCCTAACACCATCTTCCCCTGGACATCCTATGGACTAAGCAGATGTCTAAGAATAGTAACTAAAATCAGGAGACATTTTCTGTGAAGAGGGCAGTTGTCAGATTTCATACTCATGTCGAATTTGCAAATTTTGTTTCTATTATGTCAAAAATCCTCACAAAAAACACCCCAGAAATGCCTTAAAGCCCCATGTATATTAAATACCAGACGTGAACCTGAAAAGAATGTTTTGCAAAGAAACTACTCAAAATTTGTTTCTACAGAATGCTTAAGAATCCTTGGAAAATGAGACAAGAAATTTATGTGGAATCAAATGACTTATTCAATTACAACTTACTTGTCTTGCCAAAACAAACATCTTAAAAAGCTTTTTCAGTCTTATCTCAAGCAACCAATTATTTTCTTTTTTAAAGTATGGCAAATGAAACTGAAAAATCATTCACAAAGGTGAAACCCCACCAATCTGCAGCTTGTCCAAACTGCCCCACCGAGCAGAGAGAGCTGGGGCTGGGACAGCAGAGGAGCAGCTCGGGGTGTGTTTGTGCTGCCAGCAATTCCCACCCCCTGCACAGGCACCAGGTTCAGCTGGACCAGCCCTGAAAGCCAGGAGTGCGTAAAGATTAAGCGAATTTCAAAGCCCCACAACGCAAACAAGTCACAGAGGAGAATTAGACTTTTGTGTTTTATTCTCTCAGTATGTCTATTCAAAGTTGCCATTTTTTTTTAAATTTTATTGCGAGCGTAACCATAAATGTAGGTCACTTGCAGAGATGAAAGCCTGCTGCTTCAAGTGTGAACCAGTCCTTACAACAGAGAGATAAAGAAATCACAACTAATAGTCTGTCCAAGAAAATTATAGTTGCTACCTTATAATTACCAGGTAAATTCAGACAAGGAATTATAAAAGATCTTATTAACATGGTATTAAAAAACCCCTGTGATCCATCTGCTTCCACGCACACCATGGTTTCATTAATAACTGTGTTTTAATCGTGGATGCAGGTTAGGTAGGAGCAATTAGAGCTCCTTCCTAACGGGGCAGGGATTTGTGGGTCTGCCCCATCCCTCCCGGAGACCGAGAATCTCCTGGGCTGCTCACACACCCGTGAGGTGATCTGCAAACTGCCACAGCCACAAACACCAGGAACGTTCCCCTTCCAGCCAGAAAGAGAGGAGAAAAGTGTGTCACAGGGGCCTGAGGGGACAGCTCCGTGTCTGCACTGCGCTGAGCGGCAGCTGAGCAGGGGGAGCAAGGACACACCTTCTCTCTGCTGCTTCACAACGCTGCGAGATGGCAAATTTATATGATTAACCTTTCGTTCTGTTAATCAAACAAAATGCCTCCAGCAAAGGAATAAGTAGAAGCCCGTTTAATTAGAAATGTGGGGATCCAGGCAGAAGTTGAGCGCCTGTGTCTCAGAGGGGAAATTTGGGCTAGTCAATTTGTGCCTGTTAGCTGGCTTTTCTGCTTTTCCTTTCTAGTTTGAAACTGACTTTGTTTTTTGCTCAACGACATTTTGTATCCACAAATTATATTTTGCAGAGCACTTATAGGTATTATTTTTGTGTGTTTGACTTTCCCCCATATTTTCAAAGTTCTTCTCTCTGATACTTGATTTTCAAACACTGAACTTGTCAGAATTTATAGGTTTCATTTAACACTAACATCTAGTAATTCAGAATAGTGTATTCATATTCTCTAAACCACGAGAATTCAGAAACAATACATTTTGAAGTAAAACCTTTGAGGTTTAGGTCAAAAATAATAATCAGCTTCTCACTCCCACTCCAGCACCATTCACACACAGAGAGCAAAAGCACCAGGAAGCTAAACCTGCATGCCCAGCAAGAACAAAAGCAGAGACCTGGCTCATCACTCCAGGTGGCAGAGCTGCCAAGGATCAGTCTAAGACTTACATAAGATAGAGGTTGCTAGAGTGAATCACATATTATTTTAAGAAGTCCTTAAAGGTACACAAATCCACAGGAAATTGATAAAACTAACATGCAAATTGTCTTGAAATTCTCTAAACTCAATAGTGTCCCCAAACTCCTCTTTCATTGGTGTTCTCTCACTGTGGCCAGGAACCCAGTGCCCACTCCAGTCAGAGTTCTGTCTAAAGGACAATGGTTTCCAAGCTCAGGAAGTTCTCTGTCTTGTCTTTCAGCTCTTGTCACTCTCAACTTGTACTGTTAAAAGGGGAGACCTCGGGTGTCTGTGAGCTGGAGATCTCCCTGCAGTACAGCTCAGTCTCTGCCAACAGGCAGAGCAGAATGAGGATTTTCACTTATCCCTTTACTTGATGATATTCTTTCTTAAAGGGAGAAATATGCAGGCTAACGATCCATCACTTCCCCTATTCCTACTGCATCTTCCCAGTTAGGGTCTGTAAAACACACACTGCTTGCTTGTCAGAAAATTCAGTATTCCCTAAGCAACTCAAAAAGATGGGCAGATTATACAGCTGAACAGAATTGAGAATGCTTCCACAGTTTAATTTCCAACTAGTCATGCTTACTACCCCCTGAATTATCATCATTCACAATGGACCCATCAAACTATGACTTCACTTTGTCAGGATATATCCAGGGTTTGTCTGGAGCAGGTCAACCTCTTTTCATATGAACAAGAGCTCACTCCATTACACCATGAACAACACTAAAAGCACATTTGCTGTTCAAAGGCTATTGTGTTATAGGAGCAGAAATGTTCAAAGTTTCCTTTCTGTCCACTCATGAGGTGAACGATGATGCAACTCTTGTTATTTATTATGTAGCTTTCAGCAACATCAAATTAATTTCCAAGCCAGGTCTAATGAATCACAGACATGATGAAACAAAAGGTACCTAATAAATCTTGGCATAGTGTTAATTTCATAGCATCTGTATTCAAAGACCTATCTGCACATCTAATTTTTATTTCATATAGTCTGAACATCGTTTTAATGCATCACAGTGTTTCTATGAAGCAAAAGATATTTATTGTGTTGCACTTCTGGGTGCATATAGATGGGTACCCAAACAATCTGAAAAGAATAAATGTATTCTCCAAAAAATTAAAAAATAATTAAACATTATTGCATGCTTACTTGTATTAAATCTTACTAGGCTGAGGCTCATGGTCCCTTATTAGTTACTTCTTGACCATACAGCAGAACTCGAGGAATACCAGAAATTGATCTTACTGATCTCAATTATTATTCATAAAATAACAGTTACTTAAAAGATTAGAAACATAGCAATTTGAAGTTTTATTATTCCTCTGGAGAAAGAGGTTCAAGTTCAACCCAAGGCACAAGTGGAACGAGTGCATTAGGCCCGTTCCCCAGTGATTACTTGCCCCCATTACAGAATGAATGCACAATCCATCACAGCTGACAGCCTCTCCTCAAGAGATGCCCGAGACAGGAATAGCAGGGGGCTGAAAGTCAGGAAAGAGCAATGGGGGAACTGCATGGGAAAAACTTGCACAGTGCTGCAAACACTCTGCTTGATTCTAACCAGGGCTCTGCTGAGCAGCGCAGATTCTCGGTCGCTGTAACAAGGGAAGTAAGGAGCCTTTCCCAGCTCCTGTCATCTCTGAAGAGGTTGAAAGACAGTTCACAAAGACACAAATGATCAGAATTTGCTGAACTAAATCTCAGTTGAGATCCATACTTTGCTAATGTGCCTTACAGTTAACAGGCTCTGTCGGATGGGCAGCGCTGCACGTGTTCCTTTTTGTACAAGGTATGCCACCACTGTAAAAGCCCTCTCCCACAAAAACTGGACCTGGTAAAACTAGACTGTGCCAGACAAAGATTCGAATAGATCACAGATGATTTACAGAGGCAGGCACCCCCTCTGCTCGATAATTTTGTTGGCCAGCTTCAGCCACGTTTGGAGCAGGAGCGGTACAAGCACTGCCCGGATGAGGCTGGGATGGGATAGGAGTCCTTGACAAGGGCTGGGGAAGGTGTGTCACAAAGCTCAGCATTATATTCCTGCCCTTTCATATGCAGCTATTGGCAGAAAGGGACAGTGTCTCCAGGAGCTCTAACCAGCAATCCACCCGTTAAACATATAGTAAAGTGCTTGAAATATCATTATCAAAGAATATGAGCCTTGCCACTTAAAAAGAGCAGTCCTAAAATAAACAACGTGAGCAAGTAGCACCTTTCCTTTCTTGAGAAACAATGACGTCTCTCCTAAAATTGAGAAGTGTCAGAACTTTCTATTCTTCCTTGAATACCTCGTGTGACTGTGACAAGGATGCCAGAGTTCTCCTGAGGGTATCCAAGAGATGTCACAAAAATTGATCACATTCCCACGCCTTTTCCTAAAACAAAACAAAAGCCACATGGCTTGCTGGGTGGACATCTGCCACTTTTGATACGTTATCTACAGGAAAGTCTAAAGTGCTATTTTAAAAGGTCCAAACCTATCTTATTTATGATAGAATTCCAAATGGAAAACAGGTCATGCAAGGAAGGGGGCACAGTCTGCTGCTGACGATGCATTATTCAAGAAGAGGCCTGACTGAGAACTGCACAAGGACATAAAATACCTGAGCAACTGGGCCAGAAATTGGCAGGTGAAGTTCAAACCCGTAAAATAAAGTACACTGGAGAGGAGCAATTTTAACTCCACAGTAAAATAATGACTTCTGAGCTGACTAATATCAAACAGGAGGAAAAGTTTGGGCTAGATGCTTATCTCAAGCAAGTCAAACATTGATTAATTATGGAAAGGGTAAATAAAGCAAGGAATATTGTTATGCTACCACTCCTTCTCTCAGAAAAGACCTAGAATGACCAGAGGTTGGAGAACGAGTAGGGAAAAGTCAGGACATGATTTGTCCTTCTTACAAGATAACCATTTTTGGGTGCTGGAGACAAATGAATGAATAACTTGACTTGTGTCTAACCCAAGAGAGTTGCTGATACACATACACAGCACTGGAGTGTACCCACGAGCCCCAGGGATAATTTTTTTGACACAAGTTGATGCAGCATGGCCCTACCTATCCACCAGGCCTGGCAATCTAAGGAATGTTTAGTACAACTCTTCACAAGGCAGACTCTGGGATTTTTATACCACAAAGTCTTTCCTAGAAGCAGCATGATTTTAGGCAGACAATGCAGTACATAAATGGCAATTGCTGACATGCCACAACTTTTGTGCAGGTGTCACAACCCAGTGTAGCTATTTATCAGTAAATACTCTAATTAATAGCACGGCAGAGTCAGTTATAATTATGAGAGATGCATTTTCAAAATATTTTGTTGGAGATCTCAGGGACACAGCAGATAAATACTCAACTTTTACAGGGTTGATTGCAGAGGTCAAAGATCAGCTAAAAAAATGCATAATTCTCTAGACTACCAGTACTTAGGGTATTTATGAACCTGTGTTTTAATATTAATGACTTAGATTCCTACAGAGCTCATATAAAATATTTGGATGTATTCTTGATTATATTGCCTCTTCTACTTGTGGCCATTCAATTGTTCGCAGGCAAGATTGAAGTAGCATTTCAAAAATGAATGATTTGACGTAAATGTGATACTTATTGTGTGGAATATATGCAAAAAGTCCTGCTTATTGACTGTGACCATTGAAAACAACAAATAGATGGCTTACTTTCAAGGTCATTCATTCTCAGCAATTCATCTTAATCATCAGTATGCTATTTGCTATGCACAATGTTTTTGTAATAAATTTAAATTAAAAGTGCATTTGGGAACTCCACATAAAGCATTATCAAAATCCACAACTTCAAGAATTTACAGACCCCACTATTTTCAATTAAAAAATAGGCTTGCCTGTATTACACCTAGAGAGCACAATAAAAAACCATTCTGCTGTCTTATTTATCCTGCCCATAACATTGAACAAGACCTCTAACTTCTCAGAGTCACTTTTTGCAGTTTACAATGCTGAAAATGGAAAATTCCATTAACTATAATGGCACTGCTGTGTATTTTTATATCTTGTTGCATGGGTTTTTTTCCAGTTCTCTATCAATTGAATTAAGCTTATATTGTTACCCACATACAAGCTTTTATATGTACCCAGCCACAGGTTTATACTCTTGTTAATTGTGCCTGACATCTGCAATAGTTTTATACTAAAAAAAACAACAGCAACATTTTGTAACTTTTGAAACAGAAAGTGTATTTTCTGGTTTCAGGAGGAAAGCTGTGAGGACTGTTTATAAGAAATCAGTGTAAGGAATCCCAGGCTGCCATTCCCTCTGGCCTCCTCAGTGCTGCAGAGAGAATCCAGCTCACCCAGAGCATTCCTATAAACACAGAAATGGGAAATGTGAATTCCAGCGCCTAAATTCCTGGGATATGAACTAAGGGAAAGGAGCAGAGCCTCAGCTTTGGCCAGTTCCTGCTGTGGAAGAGGGATGAGCTCAGTGTCAGCCGTGCTCCTTCCACTCACCAGGGAAACGCAGGAACCATTGGAAAACTCAATGGAAAGGAGAGCTGACTTCTTAAACATAAGAAAGAAATCCTTAGGCATAATTTCACCCTCAGCATGTAAACTCTTTTAGACAATAAACTGTTTAGAACAAGATGTCTGCTTTAAAGCATCCAGCCCAAGAAATGTTTTATAGAAATACCATAAAGGATCTATGAGTGAGTGTATTGTTGTCAGCAGCAGAAAAATTTCTGCTAGGAATTAATTGCTTTCTTTTGAATGAATGTTATTAAAGATTGAAAAGGAGATGGGAGGAGGGCTATAAGATGTTTCATTGTCACTGTATTCACACAGAAAAAATAGGGGGACCCAAAAAAAGTTTGTTGGGTTTTTTTTCATATTGATCAGCCCCCCTCCAAGCTGACTGATTTATTTCCCTGTGCACGTCAATAAACTGAATGGAATGGATTTTCAAAGCACAGCATGAAAGATATACCCACAAATCCCATTAGGAGTAATGTGATTTGTGTGCTTATCTGCCATGCAATGCTTTGAAAATTCATTCCTCCATTTCCATCTTCAGTTTTTCAACTTCCAAAAATAGTTGAAGAGCTTACACACACTTGCAGCTTCTTTGGGGGCAGGGAGAAGTGCAGGATGCAAAGAGCTGGTGCCCAATTCCTGGGATAAAACCAGGCAAGCAGAGTTCCAGCCCAGGAACACGAGCTGTACCTTGGGTGGGTGTTTGCTCCCCCGTCCCCACTGTGATGGGATAGAAAGGATCCCTGGCTCAGGCCTCCACTTTGCCCCTCTCAGTCCTCTCTCTTGAAATGTTTTGATTTTGTGCCATTTTGAGCAATCTTTTTGTCACGAGAAGGGTAACAGCATTGCGTGCTGCCTTCAGAATCTGGAATCTCATGACAAAGACTTTAAAAGAGAAGCAGAATACAGTGCACTGCTCATTTATTCTCATGACAGGCCTTAGATTGTACAGAGCGTAGAGAACTGGCACACGATTAATCAGTTCCTGAGACTGCAACGTGAACTCACTTCTTATGGCAATTTCAAGAGTCAAGGCTGCAATCCTTTTGGTCTTGCATCTGAACTAGATGACTGTAACTAATAAGAAAAGTGTATATATTTTTATTTACTCAATACAGCATCTTTCAGCCTGGAGGATCCCAGATCACATTGTACAATATCCACTCTGCCAGCCTTGCCAAAATACTGCCACTTTTGAAACAGGCTTAGAAGAGCAGAAAGGGATGCTCTTAACTCAATTTTGCTCTATTTTTGAGCAATTGTGAGCATTCAATGTTAATACAAAGCAAATTGAATCCAATTTTAATTTCACACCTAAAAGACACAATTATCACGAACAAAGTACCCAGCTTGTCTTTATTCTGTTTCCAAGAGGAGGAAGAACCTAGATGAGACTTGAAACTGGTGTTTCAAGGAATATAGACACAAATATACTCTTGAAAATCACTGAGGCCTGAACTTACAAGAATTAAAATAACTGCTTTACTTCCAATAATGATCATAAACCTAACATATATTGTGTCAAACATTTATTCAACTACGTTCATCTTCTGGAACTGCAACTGCCCTAATTTCTACAAACATGTTGAACAAGATTTTCATAATCTCACTGTTCCAAAGCGTTCAGACCTTGACTCAACCTCTGTTAGCCACACTGCTAGGAAAATAGTTTTTACCTTTATTACTCCTCTGCATACACTGAATGAAGTAAAACTGCATTGTTATGAGTGGCCAAATTGCTGTCCACAGTACAAGAAAAGGGCAATTTCTAATCATAAAGTATATTCTTCCCTTAATAGAAATGATACAGAATAGCTTAATTTAATCACCTGATAAAATCACAATTTTAAACACTGCATGAATGATAAAGTTTAAGGTTTTACTCTCTACGCAAAGTAATTATTTGAGTTAAAAGTTCATTACAAAGAGGAAATAAATCCAAAGATGAAAAGCAAATATGATTTCTTCTCCCAAAGCCTCTAATTAATTTTCAATACTATAAGCTGTTTATATTTCTTTCACCATGTGCTTCAAAAGGTGTATATATAAACCTAGCCTAAATCATAGCTTGATACTGGCAGGAAGGTGCAGATTATATTTAGCATCTATGCAGATTGAGACTTTCTCTAAGCCTTGAAAGGCTGACATTATTAATGTATTGAGATTTGGATGTCCTACTGAGCCAGAGTAGAAACCTGTGAGAATAAAATGTACAGATTTGCTAAGTATCTTACATAATCAATCAGTTCCAGCCTTGTAACTCATATTCCTTTGTGTGGATTGTTTTTTAGTGGCAGTTTTGAAAGAAATAAGCAATTATAAATTGGACTATAGTTACATTTTTGAGAATTTTCTTTTCCATTGTCCTTGCATGGTTCCTACTAATCATTTCCCATAATGGGTTTACTATAACTATTTCCAGTCTTTTACCTGTCTTATTCTGAAGTTTGCTGATGTTGCCTTCAAATGAAAGACAAGTTTTATAGCAAAATTTTTAAATTTCAGAGACTAAAATCTGCCCCTCCTGCATCTGAGCTTTGTCCTCTAGAACTGTAGAGCTGGTAAGGGAATACAAGCTGCAGGTGAAGACAGGATTTCTGTGTGATCACACCAATTTGGAAGCACACGAGAAATCAGGGAAGGGTTTCATGCTGCCAGGATTTTAATTTCAGACCACTGCCTTGTTTTGAAGTGCCAGAGTTGCAAGCTTTCAGACTGCAGCAATTGATATTTCACAAGGAATTTCTGTGTGCCTGTGTGTTCATATATGATTATGAGTTGCATCACCAAAACATCTGTCTCACAATTTCATCAGCCAGTACAGGAACAAGAGCTTGCCTGTGCATCTGAAGTCCCAAGAGACACCATGACAACTCACCAGGGTCTAAGTCCACTCCAAACACTGTGCACCATGAATAATGGAAAACATTTTTATTTCATTTGGCCACCTACACCCTGATTAATCTAAGGAACATCATAATATACACTTAAACATTATTATTTGTATTAATTTTCTTTATCTCTTATGTCTCAAATTGCCTTTTAGAGGATGGGGTTTTAAGACTAGCTCAATTTGATCTTCGTGGTGTACCAAAACTAATCACTGCAGAGATTGCAGAAATCACTGCTGCAGATGGAGCTGCTGTCCACAACAGAAAAATGATGCCAGTTTAATGTAAAGAACATCTGATACCTGATCACTTTAATGAAGCTTTCTGTCTGGCATATGAAATGCTGCAGGAGCCTCTGCACTGTCTGAGGTCAGCAATGCAGAATGCTCCTCATCAGCCCATTTAGAGCTGGTTAAAATCAAGGCCCATTCTAACCAAGGTCAAAATTGTCACCGACTTCAGTGGAGAGAGCTTCACTTCAGAACTCCTCTATTTAAAGTATTTGAGACTGTGAGTATCAGAACAGTGCCTGAAAAAACAGAGTTTTCTACAGGCAACAGCAATGCAACCCATCAAAACCTCAACAGTGTAAACTGCAGGGTGAATCCGACACGAGCTGCAGTGCATCTGCATATGCATCACTATATACTAATTAAAGTATCATAGAATAGAATACAAGCTAGATTACACACTCTCAGAAACCTTTGCCTTCAATTACATGCACTCTGTACGGCATAACTGAGTTATATTAAATGATTAATACAATCATAATATGTGTAACAGCTTTACTTAGCAATACCAATAAACTAACCAGGAATTATCCTTCAAAGGGAAGATAACTCACACTACAAGGGGCAAAAAATATTAGATATAAATGGTAGCTGGAACTACACACTGGTACTTCATTGCTAACACTCAAGTTCTCCTTTGTCATGTCTGTTACACCCAGTTGGCTGGCAATCAAACCAGGTTTATATATCTTTTTTCTCCTTTGATGGATGAAACAGTAAATACTATATTTTAAAGAAACCCCAAAATGTAATCTATATTGAAAATCTATCTAGCATTTCAGCTTCACTCTTCACTATGAAATTTATTTTCCTTTTTTTTTTCCCCCTTTCAAGAATTTGCTTCAGCTTGAAAGCAGGTATCAAAGCAGCTCCTCAGCACCTTAAAAGAAAAATGACTGGGAACTCCTCAGTGTCACTGTATCTGACAAGTTTCTGCAATGTATTTACCTTCTTCTTTCACAACACTATGAACATTAGCAACACAAAAAGTACCACAGCTGGGATATTTTTTTCCTCATCCATCTTGATTTGAAAAAGATGCATTTGATTTTATGGTCTAATAAATAATAGGTCTTCTGCCTACTGACAGTGGCTGTCCATACTAATTAGTGAAGAATAAAATACACACATACAACCTCCATTTTTTGAGGATATAGACCAAAATGAAAATGAAGATACTACCAAACCTATTCATAAATCTTTAAAAATCTCACCTTATAGGACAGGTTTAAAAAAACACAACTCAAAACCAGCCCTGAGGTTAACACTACACCAATTTTCCCATTTAAACATAATTAAAAAAAAAACTAATGACTGCATTCTTTCAAAAATAACAACTGCATTACATGACTGGCATGTAAATGTAACTCAGGATTGCCATCAGTTCATAAAATTATTTCAGAAATCTGCTCACATCCCATGGCTTTGCAGAGTTTTCATGAACTGCGCCCCTCACTTTGTTCTCAGGAACTATTTTAACATTTGCATTCAGGTCCTCACAGGTAAGCTTAGAGCCGAGATGCAGGATCACCTAATTTCCATGGCTATCATGGATAGACATAGCCTACATATATATATATAAATATATATATATATGATAGAGGATAGATATATGGTGGAATTTATATGGCAGCTCTTTTCTCCTGGAGACACCCCAGCCTTTGGGACACTGCACTGTCCACAGTGGGCTGCAGAAATCCCCCGGACAAGCAGGAAAAGCTGGCTGGAAGGCAGCACTGCCCAGGGCAGCAGGAATGGATGTGGAAGGATCAGACACAGCTCGGAACAATGGCACCGACTGCACAGTGCCAGGGAGCTCTGAGCACTCCGTGCTGCTGGATGGTTCAGAGCCAGACCTCTGAAGTTCTTTGAACCTTCGCTGAACCAATTTTGCATTTGAAATATTGTCAGAAGTTATCTTCTCCATTTTAGCAAGCTAGACACAACACACTCCCCGGCTCCTGGCAGGGAACAATGGAGGGACAGAGCGTGCAGTGGCTGAGCACTCTCATTGAAAAAACCAGGGGATGCTGCAGTAATTGTCCTGAGAGGCTAGAAAGGAAACAAGCCTCTATGCTGACAGCTTAGCTCAGCGTGAACTCTCATTTTTCACATGGAGCTAATTAAAAACTGAAATTAGTTAAATATGGAAATGACACTTGCAAGCACTTTAGCTGAATCCTGGCGAAATCCCTCTAGAGTGCTGAGACACTACCTGCTGCTTCAAAACTCCCCAACTGAATTTCACAGTTAAAAGGCTGAGCAAAGGGAAAGTTATTACAGACATTTCCAATTCAAAATGCGCCTGTAAAATCCTAAATTAAATTTCATGGTAGCCCTTTCAATAACGAGGGACATACTGTGCAGTCCAACGATCTGGTGCTCCAATAACGTCCCTGCGTGTATTCTCTGATTATCTCACCTTTAGGCTCTGTGCTGGTTGTGCCAGCACTGTGGTGCTCACAGGGACACCAGCATTACAATGCTACAAAGATAAGCCACGTACTGCTACTGAAGGAGTCATTTGGAAAGCGTGGATGCATGGCACATAATGGAATTACTTCCACTGTCTAACAGCAGAAATTGGAGAAAATCAGAACCCACCGACCAAAATGTTTTATGCCTATGATTTTAATTTATGTGATGAATACATATGCAGAGAAGAGTCTACACTGCAATAAATTACATGGCCTATATATCTGTATCTCCATACTTTACAGGCAGTGTAATAATAAAAAGCACTTCTGCATATTTAAATGGGCATAAAGAACCAAGGGACTGGATATGCATAAAAGGTATGATGACTGACATTAGCTTTTTGACTAAAGCACCATGTGAATTCCATTTTAGTGCATGTGACTTGCCTAGTGTGCATAAAAGCAAGGGTATCTGCCCAAGGGCAAATATGATTTCTGAATGCAATTTAACGAAGCCCGCCCACAGAACAGTTCATTTTGGAGCCAGACCAAGGCATTGAGGATAGCCAGTCACTTTCAAAACAACTGGAGCTTTTTGGGTTTATTGTTTTTCCTACATTCCATCCCTTTACCCTTGAGGCAATCCCCTCCCCCTGGCCTGCTGCCACTATTGCACCAACAAATTTCAGTCTAGGAAAGCCAGCAAAAGATGCCACAGAGCACAAGAGCCACTGTTACTCACTCCCAAGTCTTCTGGCAGGGGTATTGCTGTACCCAGCCTGCCAAAGCCTCTTCCCTGGCAGCTATCTGTATAATCTGTACATCACACCCAGGCTTTGCTAGTCCAGGGCCTTGAAACATCTCAGCTAACCCAGCTGGAGGGGATATGCTGCAGCTGCACCATCAGACCCTTTTATTTTATTGAATTTTGAATATGTAGTTTCAAAGCAATTCAAATGAATTTGCCCAAGGCCTCAGATCAGTTAAACTACTGATACCACCTGCAGCAGGCTTCCTACATTTGAAGCATTTAAAAACAGGTGACAGGATAGGAGCTTTCAGTGTAAGGACTGACTCTCATGAAAAGCCTACTAAACAAACTTGGTTATGCCCCATTTTGGCAAGGAAGGAACTGCATGGCTTTCTGCCCAATTCTCACAATAGCACAGGGAATAATGGGAAGCTCCATTTAAAATTATTTTTAAAATGGTGTGTATTTTTTTTTCCAGGTTAAAATGGAGCATTTATTTGATCTCTGAGTTTCATTTATTTTCAAGCATCTATATGAGTGGAGATAAAAAGCAGACTTTGATGAACATGAACCCATTAATAAGAGGGTTCATTAGAAAACCCAGAAACAAACATCTAGCAGCATCTAGCACCTTTTAATGTCATCCAATTCTTCTTCCAGCAGGCAGAGGCAAAAGAGCAAATTCCCTATCCAGCAGTTTTCCACAGCCATGGGCCATTTTATATGCCTGATGGGCAGGTACAAACTGAAACACTCCTGGGACAAATACCTGGCTGGGTATGAAACCAGGAGCCAGAGCCTCAGGCAGAGGAAGCAGAGCCTGACAGCCAAAGCCCCCCAGAAGCAAGAACACTGTAGAGGTGCTTGTGGTCCTTCTGTCCTTGTCCTGTGCCTGCCTGGAGCAGTGACACAGCAGATAACCAGTGCCTACCTCCCCTGCCTGTGGGTTTTAATGGCACCCATGTCATTTGTACGAGGAACACCTCACTTTTATAAAATAAAAGGATCAGTATTTCTCAAGGGAGAAACTATTTTTGTTATTTTACCCTCATCCTGTTGTCCTACCTGAGTACATTCACAGGAGCATACAGATTGGAGAGGGAGCTGGAGACAGAAAAGGGGAATCTGGGGAAGGACACAGTCAGATACAGCCAGACAGCTTACTCTGAATAGCAATCATAAGGCAATGATTTGTGCCTTTAAAAAGATCCCTGAAGAATAAACTGTAAAGAAAAGAAAACTGAAACTGTCTGGGAAGAACAACATATATTCCAATCAAGTTGTGACTGTACTTCAGATGTGCAGTGAACAGTCCCTCTCCTGAGGCAGCATATGATCCACATCTGGGTAAGCACCACTGGGATGAGACCCAGGGAACACAAGGGGACATCCACATGTGCAGCTGCTTTTGTCACTAATGCTTCTGGGAAAACATTGACTCAAGAAGCAAAGGAATAGTGGCTTAAAGGTGAGAAATTAAGACTGAGGATTTTCATCTTCAGGCCTTTAAAGGTATGTAATCATTCTCTCATTCTTTTCCCTCCTCTTCCATTCAGAAATAGCCAATAAAGTTCAAAAACTTGAATCAAGGAGAAAATCTAAGCCTGCAGCCTCCCTTCAGGGAGAAAGAAGACAGGAGGGAGCAAAGGGGACTGACAGGCAGAAATACATTATTTATTCTTTCCCAGGCAGCGCAGGGGTGTGAGCCAGGGAATTCTGTGCCCGAGCACACGTGCTCCAGCCATCTCTGCCCTTGCAGGGACTACTGCAGTGCTTGGAGGATGCAGCATCCACAAACCCAGCAATGTCATCCTCCTGACATAAACCACTCTCCACATGCAGAAGGCAGCGGAGTGAAGATTATTCCCAAAGCTGTGGCAAATAAAGGGCTACTGGCTCCAGAATATTGGCGAGCCAGGTACCCCCAGAGAGTTTGCAAGCTGGCTCTTTGAGCCACAGGGGAGAAGAAGACTCCTCAGATCATTCAGCCTCTCTCTGAACTGCTTTCCTGTATTGATTTTCTCTGTAAAGAGTCTAAAATCATCCTGTGAGAAGCAGGCAGAGCCACTTTCTCAAAAACAGGGTCCTCACTAGGAGCTACACAGGTTTTGCCCCATAAAGGGATTCTGAAATTCCAGAAAGTCCAAGTCATTACATGAATTCTTTGAATTGCAAAACTGTAGTCAAGGTCATTTGCAAATGCAAACTTTGAGTTCAATTATGTTTTAGCAGAAGATGACACAATTACAATAAAGAAAACCCCTGTTTTTATAACTCAACAGCTTTTCCCCTTGGTTATCAATTTTTAAATACAGGGCAAGGATAAAAAGTGTGCTTTGAGAAAATTCTGAACACATAAATGTTTCAGGTCTGTTCTACTGCACAGAACAAGAAAATGCTTCCTTTAATAGTGTGATTTGATGTAATTTGCCTTATGATTTTTCTTAAGGTACAGCAAATGCTGAACAGAAAATGGCACATATTTCATTTTGAGAAAGAGAGCCAAATTCATCCCTGCATCTTTTTCATGCCCTATTGGTTTAAGTCAATTATTTTCAATGTAGCTATATCAGTGTGGAAGAGGAATAATGCAATCATGAATCAAGTCCATACTATTTTTCATGACAATTCCACTTGAGCAAAGCCTCAGATATAACCTAGTGAACCAAAGATCACAGTCATATTTTATAAAATTTATTCAACAAAATGTATTAAATAAACTTACCTTTCTGCCTGTATCTTAGCAACTTAGCAACCCTTACAATATGAGAATGCTGGAAACAAGCCTCTGAAGTCTACAAATGCAGACTTGACTTTTAAGAATAGGTGTGCCAGCACTGAGGGCCATAATTGCAAGAATAAATTTTGCTGAATGGTGCCATAACACACATTTTCCTGTATCTGCACCCAGTCCTTATGGGATTCCTTTATTAATGGCAGCATTTTCTAGGCTATTTGCTAGATCTGTCATGTAAATTCAATGGCAAGGGTATTAAGGTTTCATTACAGGAGATACCAAAAGAAAAGTATCCCTCAATAGCTGAAGTTTTTCATGGCCACCTGTCACACGTTCTGTGGTTTCCAGTGATCTCACCAAAGTGAGCTGCAGGAAAGGATGTGCCCTGTGGCACTGCCTCCTCCCTTCACAGCACCAGCTTCATGCTCTGGGAGCAGCCCTGCCCAACAGAGTCCTGGATGCACACCATGTCTTAGTATGAAACCATCCCCCCTTGTGCACAAAAATGTGTGGATGTGGCACTTGGGGACTTGGTTTAGTGGGGACATGACAGTTCTGGGCTAGAGATTTGACTCAATGATTTTAGAGACCTTTTCCAACCTTAATGATCCTGTGATTGTGTGAGCCAAGAATGAAGCTGCACTGTAGGATGGGGAAAGGAAACTCAAATCCCCAAGGGAAAATCCAAAGGTGCTGTAAGAAAATCTGCACCAGCTCTAGCCATGTGTTAGATAGATGGCAATCAATCCTTAATATTGTATGGCAAACTGCTTTAGACCAAAGCAGCCTGCAGTTTGCCCAGGTAAGAGCCAAGCAGCAGCTCAGCTCTGCCAGGAAGGCACAGCCACTGCCAGCTGTGGGACACAAGGAGAGCACAGAGTCACCAGGGCTGTGTCCAGCTGATACGAGACTGAGGTAGGAAATCTGGGCTTAACCCCTGCAGCTGTAACTCAGGATTGCTCCCTTGCTGCTCAGCCCCTGCCTGGCAAGGCACTGGCACACTGCAGGTTTCTCTGCACTGCCCAAAGCCCTGTCAAGGGCTGCCTATTCCCCAAGAAAAATGGGAGACATGTGGGCCCTGCCACTCCAGAAATGTACCCAAACCCTGTAAAATAAATTGGGAAGGAGCGCAAACGTTCAGCAAATGTAAATATCAATGAAGCAGATATGCAAAACATGATTTTAACAATGGCTCCTGTCAAATATCCTTGTGTTGGGTTCATCAGAAACACTGACAAATGCTGCAGCCAAAAATCTGAACAGTTCTCAGTGGCCCCAGCAGCACTGCCCAGGTGCACTGGCACCCTGGAGACTGAAGCAACAGAAGGTTATACAACAAAGCATGAAACCTCTGTTTTTCTAGAAGAGTAATGTGAATTTGCCATTAGTAAGAAGTTTTCTTGACACAAGAAGCACTGTGAAGGACAGTGGCTGTGGCAGAGATGCAAACCCAGTGTGCTGGGGAGGGCAGGGATGGCTGAACGTGGTCCTGCCCCAGACCCTGGGATTGCTCAGGCACAGAAACTGGCTCTGCTCCATCACCCTCCTCTGCCAGCTCCCAGCAGCAAGCCACGGTGTGCTGCTTACCTGAGTTTGCCTTAAATTTTCCTTGTGGATGGCTGCACTACGCTTTTGTGTAGGCTGATGATTTAGTGGTTGCCCACTGGTATCAGAGGGAGAAGCATTTTTCCCTTCAGCACCCGCTTTGTAAATCAATCATTAAATTATGTGCTACTTCATTCACATTTTTTGGGACTATATCTGCCATAAGACACCTGCTGTGGAGACAACTGACAAAATATATGGAACCTGGGGAGAGGATGAGGAAAGAGAGGAAGGAGGAGGCCTCTGACTGTCGTTGCACATGCGACCTGCTGGCAGAAAGGCTCAGGCAGAGACACAAACGCTGCAGATTGAAGCTATTGAATTTTTCAGTAGCACAATACACTGCATAACTTTGCTGTGGCACCAGAACACGAGCACTTAAAGAGCAATCTTCAAAGCCCTAAAACAAGACATACCCAGCTGTGTTTCTGTTCATATACATCAACAAGGAAACATGTAGTTTTTACACCGATTCCACAGAGGAATCAAATAATAAAAAGCTAGCAAAAACCTGAATAAAATTCTACAAAGATTGGTGATCAAGAAAAATAAATCTAGCTTTTTTAATCTGTATCATAGAAACAGAAGTGATTTAAAGCACCTTTGCAATGTCTCTCCAGTTTAATCTGTATCAGATTTAGAGGAAATCACAATTGTATTGTCAAGATCAAAACATTCACTGTCTTCTCCATAGAACAACTATTAAAATTTTTTTAAAGCAATTTGGGAATGTTGACAGAGTTGTCGACATCACACTCAAACAGGTACAACTAACAGTCACATCTCATTATATTTTATCTTTCTTTTTCAAGGCCTATTTTTTTTTTCTCCAGTAGTAACACACAAATTGCTTTCCTTGGAATCAGAATGAAGATTCCTGCAGATTCTTAGATGAGAAAACACGTTATCACCACTAACAGTAACACAAACACAAAGCACAACCACTCCTACACCTGACAGCACTGAAAGGAGGAGTGTGGAGTATCAGCATTAGCAGACAGATGAGTAAACCAAAGGTGGGAAAAACCAGATTACTGTTGAAGCAGAGTAATTTTGAAAGCTTTACTAAGAGGTTGGAATCTGTTGCCTCCAAAAGAAACCTAGAGAACAGAAATGACACACAGTTCTCTGTCCTAGTTCTGTGAAGTTCTTTTCATCAAGTTCAGAAAACAGAATAAAGTTTGCCTTCTTCCTTTCAGATTGGAGCATTAATGTAAAATATTGCATTATTTTTACAGCTTCTCCCACATTAGATTACACTTCAACTCCTTGTTTTTTTTTTTTAAGTTGACCTGCTAATAAGACACTGGACTGATGACCCCAGAACCTGATATTTGCCATTAATTCTCAGAATAGGAATAGCACTGAAAGGTTCTTCAAGTGGTCCAGCTTCACTCCTACTCTGAAGAAATTGCTCCTTTATGCTTTATATTTATAAAGGATATATCTCAGCTAAAACAATAGTAAAAGGTGACTTAACACTGAGTGTGGAACAAGGGTGTCCCTATGAACAAGAATTCACTGAATGCCACAGGCTTTGTTCCCCTCAACAGAACCAGCCCAGAGCTGGGCAGTGCTGATTTCTACTTCCCCTTGGCTCAGCTTACAGAAGGAAAATGATGCAATGCCACAAGAAGCAGAATGTCCCAGGAAACACCTGAAGAGTGAGACTTTGCCACACAGGACAGTAACTTGGGGTCCTGAAATAAAATAAAATAAAATCTATCCTGGATAGATAAGGTTGTGCTTGGAGAGCAAGTCCAGCATCGAGAGACCAGAGGAAGATTTGAATTGATTTGGTAACACCCAAGGCTACAGCCCTCTCCTTGCACAGTTACCAAGGAAAATCAAACAAACAGGACAGTGGCAAAAGAACTCTGACACACAGATCCCCAAANGCTGGGAACAAATGGTTAGGCAGAGCAGGACAGTGGGAAAATAACTCTGACACACAGATCCCCAAACTTCTGCCAACCCTCATCTTACATTTCAACAGAATATCACAACCCAAAAAGTATATACTGATGTTCTTCAATAAAATAACTACAAAATGTTAACTATTCATAAATAAAGGTGTTGAGATCTTAGCCAGAACAGATGATTTTGCCTGCTCTGAGGGAAAATACTGCGACAATGTTACTCCAAATGTGATGTGAATGTGGAATGTTACTCCAAATGTGATGTGAATGTGGAATGTTACTCCAAATGTGTGTGAATTCTTTGGAAAGTGAGTGTAGTGCAGCTCACGTTACCATTCCAGCATTTGTTGAGGAAGTCTCTCCATTCTCCAGACACACAGATCTCTCCTCCTGAGCTACCTGGAACAGGCAGGAATTGCCTGTCATGCTTGGCTGTCTCAATAGGCACGAATTGTCTATCACACTTGTGCTGGGATTTCTTTCTGAAACCCAGTGCTCTTGTAGTTCTTGTGACACTTTTTAAATACCAGGATATAGAGGCTGATACTACTCAAAAGACACTCAAAACCAGCAGACCTAAGATCCATTTTTTACGGTAATGTAAAATATATACATTACTGAAACTCAGTTTAGCCATCTGGAGAGCAGGAATAATAACATTTACTTTCCCCACAGTAAAATGCTTCTAAGCTAAATTAGCATTAACTATTATTCATCTCAGTTCAGCAAAACAATGAATCATAACCCTAACTTCAAGCATTATTTTTTAAAAACTAAGTAATTTCATGGAGCAGAAAAGAAAACTTTTGTCTTTCTTTTCCATTCCTCCAACTATCATTATTTACCAGATGCTAATTTAACCTATTTACAGAAAAATCAAGTTATTTTTTGGCTCCTCTGTGCTAGAATTAATCAGAAGCAGCATGATACCATGTTTAATTTCAATCACAGCAGCTATCGCTTTACAAATAAATAAAACTTAGAAAATTTTTTACTGCTCTTAAATCAGATGCTGTTTTTCTTTTTTCTTAAGGAAAATAAAATTTACAATACTGGCTTCTATAGAAACTTTTGTTTAATTATGAGAGCCCCACCGAATGTGGGCTTAAAATCAAAGGGTATAAATAAAACTGCATTTTCTTAAAAGAAATAGCAATATCTGCGCCATTGAGATGTCCAAACTGTTAAGAATTAAAACGCCCATAAAGAAATACAATTTGGGGCTAGAGGAAGGAAGCAAAAAAAAAAAGATTAAAATAAATCTATCAACCTTAAGGCAAGTGCTGTGGGGTGGTACACAGAATTCCTTCTGTAGATCTGGGACTCGCTTGTTTCAGTTGGAGTTGGAGAAGCTGGTTATCAATTTTCTAGCTAGATTTTGCCAGAGGACAGCAGAATTTGCCCCATCTGTTAGTCCCTGGCTGGGACAGCAGTGCTCTTTGTTTTCCTAGCGTGGTCTCCCAGCCCACACCCAGATTGATGGTGCCAGGGAGGCGCCAGGGCAGGCAGGAGCGGATGGGCACGATCCTGCACTGAGGGCTGAGCAAGAGAAAAATCTGCCCTGCCTCCTGCCTCCCCCCAGCTCAGCTCACGGGGGGCTGGTCTGACCTTCAGACAGGGAACAGACAGAGAACTTGCCTTCCAAGCTCCAGAGGTGCCCAGAAACGCTCCCAGCGCGAGTTTTGCCGGCCACGGGCGGGTTTCAAACCCGTTCTGTCAAGGTGAGAGTTAGAGGGACAAACTGCTTTGCCCTAAATATCTTGTGCTTAAAGACCTCCCCTGGTGCCCTCTTTCACAGCAGCCTGCACAGGGGTGGCTTTGTGCAGACCCAGCTGAGCTGCACATCTGTTGGGAGAGTCTGGATTTAGTGTTCAGGAACCCTCAAGCCACACTTAAACTGATCCAAAGCACTGCTCGGAGCCTGCAGTAACAAAGGGCCTGAGGAACATTCCTCCCCATAAAAGAGTACAATTTCATTATTCATTACAAGTATTGGTGGCAATATTTAGATTCCTCTAAAATACCAACTGCTTCAAGATATTGTAAATTTCACAAAAGAAAATAAAACTATTTCCAGTCAACATCACAGCTATTTTTGTAAACTTCTCCCTTGCTGCAGAAAAGTTTAGACAAACTATGATAAATTTTCCTGTTCCTGACTTTACTGATGTGCATTCCTAACAATGTCAGAACAGTACACATGGACAATTTTCTAGAATGGGCCTGGGGTAAAACTCTGAAGAATTACATTAAATAAGGAAGCTAAAAAGCAGGGGAAATATTTTTGGAAATACTTTCATCGTTTCTGTTAGCTCATTGTAATAGTATTTATTTTTAGTACATCACAAAGTATTATCTGGACATGACTTAAGAGTATCTAGTAGCACACAACAAAAAGCAGGAGAAATAAATCAGTAAACTCTATAGAGAAATCAGTTCAATTTGTACATATCAATACACATAAACACAATAAGCAAGCTAGAGACATGTAAAATATAATTCTGTCTACTACAAATTTGGCCTTTTCATAATCTGCAGCCCAAACTCTATTATGATCTTGCCATTTCAATCCAGACCTTTGACTTCCACGAAAAGGCTTTAGGGAAAAACTGCTTATATTTAGAAAAAGCTTTGAAAGGTAAAACTAGCATAGAATAACATTATCTTTATCTTAGCAGACTAGTCAGAGAGTTCAAATTGAAATGGCATTTCATGCTCAGCAATAACGTCTCTATTCGTAAATGGCACGTGGGGCAGTTATACGACTGAAAACCAGGGATTAATGATTGCAGGATTTCCAGTTCTCCAGTTGACAAAGGGGATATTTTCATGGAGGTGACATGCACGGGTTTCAGAGGCCTCCCCTGCCCAGAGCTGGCACTGATAAATCGCGTGACTGACTAAAGACAGAGCGCACTGCACAGTGCAGGCTGGCACAAATCACAGCTAACAAAGAGCAGCCCAGCACAGCCTTACAGACCCTGCAAGTGAGCAGGAAGCATCTAGGATTGGCATATTCCTTCAGCCAAGAAAGGACATGACTGGTTTTAATTTTCCAGCCAAAGGAAATTCCAGAAAATTGCAAACCTTCCCCTTTACCTACCAGCACCGTGTGCTGAGCACTGGATTTCAGACCAGCTGAAGAGCGAGTGTTGACAAGAACCAAACTGCTCTCAAAGTCATTCTCCTGTTCCCTGATTGTCTTTCATCAAAAGATTTTCATGAGCAATGTTACTAAGCAAAGTGAAAGACTAAATTTCTGCCACCTCCAAAACCCTAAATCTTAACATTTGGCGCTTGAGACCTGTTTTGCCTTGCAAGAAATTATAAAAAACTTTTGTCACTGAAAGGAGAAAGATTTGGGATTGCACAGTAAAACTGACTTTAAAAAAATTCACAAGTTTTGGCTAACAGCATTCACACAGATGCTTATTGGTGATCTGATGTATTCAGTAATTTACTCACGTGTCAAACCCCTGAACACTGAACTAAGGAAACTGCTTTTAACAGCTATAAAAAATATTGACGATTCCAGAGTCACCACTATACTCGAGAAAAAGCAAGGTGAGCAGTACATGCAGCCATTACCTCTTTTGCAAACTGCTCTGGGATTGTCAGAGTGTGCAAGCTGTAGCACTCAGCAGAAACTCTTAATGGAGAGCATTTAAAACAAAATCTGCTGAAAGTATGTAAAGGACAGCTTAGAGATGAAGAATGGAAATATGTTCAGAGAACTGGAATTTCTAAGCTTTGAGCCCTGAGCTTTGGTTTGGACCTTTGTATTAACAAAAACAAAGATCTGTGCTCAGAATAAGGCTCCATACTCAAAAGATAATAAATAAGATGGATTTTATGAAGGCAACCAAAGGCCTTGTGCTGCCCCATCCCTGGGAAATGATTCCTCATCAGTGACCCACACTGGTCTCAGGGCCCAGGCAAAGGCAAACTGGAAATCCAATGTGCCAGCAGTAGAGCTGCTGGAGCAGGATTTGCAGCACAATCCACAGCCTGCAGTTCATGTTTTTCCTGTGACTCTGGGGCCCTGGACAAAGGAGTGCCAGAATGAGCCTTGTGGCTGCATGGATTGTTCCAGAAGGATGCACTGCCTGCTGCCCTGGACCCCTCAGCTGCACTGCACTGGGAACCACTCACCTCAAACCCTACCACTCTGCTGACACCAGCTACCAAAAGGTCTCCTCTGTCAGACCTGGGTTAAAATGCTGATTGTCATGCTGACAGCTTTGAAATGGCATCCAGGAATTCCAAATACATAGAAACAGTGAATTTGGTTCTAAATATTGGCTTCTCAAATCATGGGCAACACAGGAAAACTGTACATTGAAACATACACACACAGGCAAAGCAGAGAAAACTCCCACTAATGCATATTTGGTACTCCAGGAGTGCCAAAGCAATGTTAAGCAAATTGCACTGTTTAAAAGCTTTTTTTCTGTTCTAGCTGTTTACAGTTTCCTAATGGTAAATATCGGAGAAAAGATGAATGATTTATGAATGCTCACTGTAAGAAGTCAAACAACATATTAAAACAATGCTTCATAGCATGGGGAAATGGAATTAAGCAGACCACTTTCATGGGGATTTTTATAGATAGGAAATGCATAGATTTTTGACAGGGGAAAAAAAAAATCTGAAGTTGAAGAGAATGGTGTTAAATGTTGTTAAACCTTTATTTGGCCTAAAGCAAAAGATAAAACTCATTCTGTCAGAGATCTAAAAGAAAAAATCCAAAGAGATGAAAACCACAGCTTTTTAACTTAAGCAATTCTCCTTTACAAATATTCTCAGATGAGACTGAGTGAAACCCTCCATAGGGCTTCATCCTGAAAACAAAACTATTTCCAGTCTCTCTGTTAATATGAGAGTGGGCAGTGCTGATCAAGTGACAGAACAGTCAAGGAGTAGGATGGATGCTGCTGTTTTCCTGAAGATCTCTGAATTCCCTGCTCCCAGGGATGCTCCCTTTCCTTCCTTGCTGCAGGTCTAATGGATGGCACTCGCCCACGGCTGCTCAGGCAATTGTCCTGACCCAGTTGTGCAAGGAAATAAAGAGCCCCTGAATTGACTAAGGGGTGTCACAAGGACAGAAGAAAAAATTGGCTAAGAGAGCACATCTACAGCTGGAGGAGCATCCTCAGCTGGTGCTCAAGGAAAATGTATATTTTAATTTGTAGCTCATTTACTGCAATAGGACAGAAGTTTAGGACATGCCATGGAGGACAAGATGGCAATCCAAGCAAAGAAAGGGAAAACAACTTTGCTGTATTTCTGAGAACAAATAGCTGTCTCTACCACCACATCATTGTTTTACTATTACCAGCTAATACAACAGCAGACTGAAAGTGCAGCTGTGGTCCACAGAATATTTGGCATTTCTGGCCCAAGCATAATCCCTCAAGTAATGAAAAACCTATTTCTATTTCTGCATCCTCGCTACTCTTCATACTGAAGAGGCTGCGTCTGTCTCCCATTTATTGAAGCTTATTCTTCATCTAGACAGCCAGAGCTGGTTTGTATTAGAAATTAGGTTTTAAATCACTATTTTTCTATTATTTGTTTTAGGATTTTCAGGAAGCCTCCAGAGGTGCAGAAAAATTCTTCTGGTTGGAAAAGACTAATACTCTCCATGAACCAAGCACCAAATCCCTAAATGTTTGTGTAAGAACTTTGATGTTTTTAAAGTTCAGATTCTGGCCATGAAGACAACATGATAAGAGTTAAAATTACATAAAAATGTTTTTTAAAAAAAGGTCGAATTCCCCCTGCAAGAGTAAGACTGATCAGATCCCTGAGCTTCTCTTAATGAGCAGACTCCATTATGGTCTCTCTTGTCTCATGCGGTTGGAGTTTTGCATTTCAGTGATTAATGTATTCTCAAGATGAAAAAGGGGGATATAAATGAAGAAAGAAACAACAGGTAAAATAAATTTTTGGCTCAATAAATCATACTAACCTAAATTTTATCTCTTTTCTCTTGCTGCCCACTGCTACCTTGTGGTGAGTTTTAACAGGGTTCTCTATTTTCAGCTCCCAGCTCTGCACCACGTTCTCACCAAGAGGCACAGGTCTCTCCTTGGAAAAGGCTTGGATGCCAAAGGCACAGGAACCCTCCACCAGAAGGCACATAGGGCTTTGGTGCTGCTCTGGTAATTGTTAGTGTGCCTGCTGTGAAATTGCTTCACTTCTCTTTCAGTCTGAGGTTCTTTTGCATTTTCCACAGAGCAGCAAAGATGTCACAAGTTCATATCTACCCTTATATTACTTTGGGATACTTGCTATGTACTCCTGACATTTTTCTAGCATTCATTAATTTTCTCAGCATATCAAGCACTATTTACCTCTCTTTTAAAGCCTTTAATAACTAAACCCAGAAATCCTCTAGTGACAGTACGGTCTGACAGAAGGAGTATCTTCCTTCTGCAAAAGAAAATATTACCCTTACAACTCCAATTCCAACTGTCAGGAGCAAAACCTGAATTTGTTGACAACCCACCTGCCTTGGATTGAACCAGCTCCCCTGGAATTAAAGAGGGGTATCATGGCTTCCATAGTCAGGAGGCAAAGCTGTAGAAAAAAGATCTTAATTGCAAAATGAAATCTCTTGATTAAAGCAGGATGGCTTTGGACTCGCTGTGAGTACAATTGCACTTCAGTCAGTTTTTATGGGAAGTTGGGATCCTGGGCACCAGCAGTGGATCCCTGGCATTGTGCTGCAGTCAGCAGGGATGGGTGACCAGCCCCTGCACCCTCGGCTCATTCCTCACCCTCTGGTCCCCCTTAGAGAACTGCAGCCACCTGCACCTCACAGAGTGTGGGAAGCCTCTTGCAGGAGAAATAAGTGAATTGAAAGAAGAAGATAAAAATATACAGAAAATACAAACGGGAACTGCAGGAATAGTGCATTGCATCCAAATTGAAACAAAACAACTGTTAACAATGCAGGGATGAGAGCACACATGGAACAGACTCTCTGACCTTTCCAAGAGTCTTGTCTGCTCCAGGCTGATTCCTGCAAGGCAAGCAAGGTGCCACAGACACACAGACACCTTGTCATCCTGCACGTGGGGACCCTGCTCTGCCACACTGGCAGCAGGATGTGAAAACATCTTCTGTTCTGTGGCTTTTCTCAGAAAGTATTTAGTAAGAAAAATGTTGGAGGAAATCAGTTGATCAACCAACCAGCAAATTAAAATAAAGCTTGAAATTCAATTAACTGCAGCACTGGTATGCATTATGTATAATACCTTAAAAAAATTAAATAGGACACAGAGGGATAAATCTGGACACCTCAGAGAAGAAAACAAACAACCTAGAGCATATTTACAGTTTTAGGTAAGGTTCTGTAAGATCAAAATTAGAGAATGAAATCCCTTTTCCATTCAGGAACTGCATTAACACAAATGCTTGCCTTTTCTAGTAATTATTTAGTAATAGCCAAGAGAAAGACATTAAGAGTGTTTCATAATCACACAGTGGGGTTCAATACTGATTCTCTCATTATCAAATCTGCTCAACATACAAGTCAAAACATGATTTTTCTAACCAACTACATTCTTCATTTTGGCATTGCAATCCAAGCTTCCAATGTCAGGAATGATTACGAGAAATTAAGAGAGAGTTTGCTGACTATAAAGCATACATGCACCAGTCCAAAAGGGAGCCTCTCCTTCCTGTGCACACTGCTCTAATAAACAGAATAATCTTTGGCCTGCCTCGACCCACTCAAAGCAGCCTGCTGGAACCCACAGGACATGAGGAAGATAAAGCTCCAGGCAATCTCTGTCCTTGGAGGTCTTCAAGAGCAGAGTGGAGATAAGGGATGACCCATTTGGAGGAAAAGAGACACCCAGAGACCCCTTCCAACACAAATCATCCCGTAACCTTGCAAACCCAAATCTGGAGAGCAAAATTTGTCCCAGGGGTCAGGCAGGTTGTCACAGAAGATGTCATTTTTCCTCTTTATAGCTACAAGGCTGTCTTGTAAGGAATTAATAACAAGGCACAACATCACAAAAATTTGGTGTATTAGGTGTTCAAACTCTCTGACCTTGGCAAGTCAATGACTTTATTACTGGGCATACAGAATATATATGATGGCTGGGATCTGAGTAGAAACATGAGAAGGTAGGTCAAAGTGTGATGCAGCAAAACTACATAAAATTAAACGCTGAATAAACAAAAGCTGAAGTTAACCTGAAAACTGTATCTTAAATAGCTTTTAAATCACTGAGACAAATTCATCTCATTTTATTATATGGTGAGTAAAGTTTTCTGTAATATGTCATTTCTCTTCCAATTTGTTCAACTTCTTTTGCTCCATAAGTTTCAGTACTCTGTTACTCTGTCTTATTATTTTCACAAATTGAATTTAATTCCATTTTTTTATTTTGTCTTCCATCAAGTTCCTTGAATATTCTCTTGTCTCTGTAGTACACTTAAGTATTTNTTTTAAATCACTGAGACAAATTCATCTCATTTTATTATATGGTGAGTAAAGTTTTCTGTAATATGTCATTTCTCTTCCAATTTGTTCAACTTCTTTTGCTCCATAAGTTCCCTACTCTGTTACCCTGTCTTATTATTTTCGCAAATTGAATTTAATTCCAGTTTTTTTATTTTGTCTTCCTTCAAGTTCCTTGAATATTCTCTTTTCTCTGTAGTACACTTAAGTATTTTTTATTTGTGGGGTTTTTCTCATGGCATTCATAATCCTGCTTTAAGAGCTGTATTAGCCACACTTAAAAAATCCATGTCAAATGTTTCAAGACTCTGTGAACTCATAGAGCAATAATTCTATTCCTAAAGGCAAATATGCACTGCTATACTTAAANCCCTACTCTGTTACCCTGTCTTATTATTTTCGCAAATTGAATTTAATTCCAGTTTTTTTATTTTGTCTTCCTTCAAGTTCCTTGAATATTCTCTTTTCTCTGTAGTACACTTAAGTATTTTTTATTTGTGGGGTTTTTCTCATGGCATTCATAATCCTGCTTTAAGAGCTGTATTAGCCACACTTAAAAAATCCATGTCAAATGTTTCAAGACTCTGTGAACTCATAGAGCAATAATTCTATTCCTAAAGGCAAATATGCACTGCTATACTTAAATAAATAAAATCCATGAGCACACTAAGTGCAAAACAACACAGTGAGTCAACAAAGAAACACAGCAACAAATAATCAATATAAATGAATCTATAAATGATCGACTGTTGGTCTCAATCTAAATAACTGCTAAGAGAGCAATGTTCCCTAGGAAGAAATGAGACATTTTACACTGATATTGAACATTGACTTTTCAGAGAGAAAGACCACAGGTTTATTTGATAGGTATCTCTGACTTGGCATTATGTTAGCAAAATTTAATCTTCAATATCCCTTATGCTTACCCTTCCCCTGAAAAATGCCCTCATCTCAGTTTGTTGGGCTGGGTTATAAAACATGTCTCACTAAAACATCTCAACGCTTTTTCATCATTTTCCCCCCTAACTTCCTGCAAGTCTCATTTTGCATCTACTTATCTCAGCTATCTCTTTGCCCTGACTAGACTTCATAGGTGCGATTCTGGGATTAAATCCTAGACCACTAAAAAATTCATAATATTAGGCATTTGCACTGATGAAAGTGAGAATAGGCTCTGTCACCTAGCCATCATAAAATCCAGCATATTTTCTAGTTTGTGCATGGGAGGATGGCAGGGGCACATGAAGCACAACCTGTACTTCACACCTGAGATAAAAAATAGAAAGCACCTGTGAGGAAGCCATTCTTGCAGCTATGACTAAAAGCCCCCAAAGTTTCTGTTACATAATTAATGACTGTAGTAATAAATTACTAATTGCAAACAGCATCTCTGGGTTGGCCATTTCTGTCCTGTCACATCCTAATGCTTGTTTCTGTGGCACTGACCTTGGCCAAGCAGATGTTTTGAGCAGTGCAGCCACAGCCAGGACAGCGAGCATCAGCCAGGCAGTTGTGTTTCTTTACTCAAGTTCAAAGCAATATATTTTAACAGCTCCTGGGGAGCACTACCAGCATGCGTGAAAAACATTTCCTCAGACCCATCCTAGATTGTGCTGTGCAATTTGCATTAACAACCCAAAACGTGCCCTGAAAACACAACTCCAGTAACACAGGAAAGAAAACATTCCATGATCCTCTCCCCTGTCTCCTGCCAAGCTTCAGAGTATGTGCAGCCTGGTAGCTGAAAGGTTTTCAATTGCAAGAGCTAAGCCAAGCACACGATAACACTCTGAGAGTCATGGGAACATTGGTCTCACTCTAGTTTCAAGTGCTGAGTTTCATGGTATGAGAATGTCCCAGAGACAAAGAACTGCCCAGGTGTGAGACTGCCCCTCCACACTGAAATCCTCCTCCTTCCTTCTCCCCAAGATCTCTGCTAGGCAAAACACTGGCTTTCCTTGGAACAAGCCTGCAGAGAAAGCTTTTGCTTTTGACTCAGGAAAAGCCCAAGAAAACAAAACCCAAGTAAATTCATGTCAAAGTCCTCCTGTTCTTTGTGGCATTAAGGATATAGTGCAGCTGGAGAACTGTTTTGGTAACACAATGAATCTCTCACACCTTAGGACTGTGGAACAGGGAAGGGACACTCGCCAGACTAAAAAGCCACATCTGAATTTCCTGGACAGAGGCACTAAAATTCCCAATGCTAGCACCTAGTTTTTTATGGAATGAAGCCAGATGCTTTTTCCTAAAACTTCTCAGAGGTAGCATCAGACAAGCTTATTGAGCTACTATCACGCTTTTCTCACTCAGTTTGACTGATATCAGTCAATAAGAATCACTGAATGTGTGACATTTAAAATATGACAGGCATATTCTAAAATTTAATTATTGCCCCTAACTGACACCTATTTTCAATGCAAATTTAAGAACAGAACCTTCTGTCATCAGCTAATCTTGCAAGATGCAGCGTTCCCTCGGTTTACATTGATTTCAAGGGAATCTGATCACAGTGATTGGCAGCCAGATGCCCTCTGCCTCTCAGAGGTTCCAGCTTTGCATGATTTTCCCTTTTTCAGTCTTGCTCTCCAAAATGCCTAGCAAATTTGCTTTCAGTGAAGTCTGGACAAGACAAAGGCTGTGGTTTTCTGACTCCACAAGTAATAAACAAATGAAACATTAAAAAAATCAAATGAAGAGTAAATTCCTGCTTGTAAAGTATAACTCAGAGAGAAAAGAAAAGTCAGTGGGTACATTAGACAGGTACTGCAGCAACCTAATCTGGTGAATCCTCATCTATGGAATCAGAGCCCAAAAGACAACTTGGTTTAGGAGTGGAAGAATTTACAAACATGAATGAACTTCATCCAAGCACTTACATTAGCATAAAACTGACTCATTTCTGGGAAGAAAATAAGTTGGTATCAACACCTGAAGGATAAAATTTTATGCAAACTGTCCCATGTACAGATATTTGATGCAGAGTAAAGATGAGACTTCCACTTCCAAGTCAGAAACCCTCACAGATTTTTTTGTCTGACTCTCACACAAACAAGGGAATAGTGTGGTACAAGAGGAAGAAGTATATTAATTGACCATTTATTTCCCTGTATCTTATGTTCTGTGAATAGCTACTTTTCAGGTTCTAATTTTAAATTTTAAAAGAAAGACATTTTCATTTGCTTAATTAACTGCCAGATCCTTTGGCAATTCAGTCCTTTCTGTGGCACTGAGGTGAACGTATTAGTTCAAGTTTATGCAGAAACCTGAAATTTATCTTAAACCTCATGTGTCTTTAAGGTCAAATAACACTGAGGAATTAATGACTAATAATACTTTCATGCACAACATAGGCACTAAAGGTGTGGTGCAAGCATGCTGCTCTCATAGTCTATGTAAATTTTCCTTAATTTTTCTTGTATCTTCTTGCATATGATAGTAGATAAAATAGCACCAATATCTAAAAGTTTCAGTGTGAGTATCAAGATACTATTTTCAAGTAAAACATCTTTAAACCATCGCAGCTTTTAATTTCCACAGGAAATAACAGTTCAGGGTTCTTTTTTCCCACAGGAAAGTCTAAATATTTAAACTACCATATTTTTAATGTACTGACATGTTGATGGTCAGATGTTCTTTGATGCTCAAAGATAAGATTGGCAGAAATCAGAGCAGCATAGGGACTTACAAAAACGTGGTATTTATGTTTGGCAGCAATTACTTTGTGAAAAATACAAGGTGACTCTTTTTGCTCTCCTTCTTTCTTCTTTTTTATATTTTTCTCCTCCAAGTTTGGCATGAATCAAAAGAGCTAAAAACTAATTTAACATGACAAATGCTTTCATCACTCCCTTAACCTCTGAAGTGAACACTCTGACAAAGACAATATGTGTGGTATATGCTTTCCTTTTGACACTTTATAAATTACTTTCTTGTAACTGGGTTTTACCACCAGCCCAATATCTTCAGGATGTCCTAATTTGAATGGCTGGTTCTACATTCTTCATATGTCACCCCTGGATAATAGGAATAACTCCTGGGCTTTGTGAAATGGCAAAAGTCTCAGGGAGGACTCTGGGACAATTTTATTTCCATCCTGCAAGCTGGAATTTACCAAAAGGTGCAATACCAGCAACTAATGCTCTGCATTTTGTTCACACCTGGCTATTGAGAGGGAGAAGTGACAAACCTGGCTTTAAATGTGCACACCATGTGTACACCATGGAATGGAAAAGTTAATTGAAGTGATTTTTTTCCTACTCTCTTCTATTAAAAACAGTACAACAATCAGCCATAGAAACATTTTAAAGTGCTCTTTCATGCACACCATCTGCACTTTTTTCCTCTGTCTAGTCCTTTAACAAGACCAGAAGTTTCCCAATTTATTTTCAACCTGGTGAATTTGATCTGTGTTCAAGTTTCTGCAGAAATCCTGCCAGTGTAAAGGAATTCAGACACAGACCAGCATGTGTAAGATGGGAAAATGTCTGCACACAGAACCAGGTCTATGCTGCACAAACAGGTGCCCCATCACACTGGACCAGTGCAATGCAGAATTTTTTTCCCAGACAACAGTCAAGGTGGTTTGCAGAGGGCAATTTAGAAAATTTCAGATAACAGTGGTACTGACTGGCCTGTAAAGGAAGAGTCTATCTAAATAGCCAGACTTTGATGACATATTATGATATAAACCATCAATCTATATGTATCTTAAAAAAGAAAATAAAACCCTAAGTTACCTTCTAACAAGGCATATTGCCATTATTTTGACAAATGTTTAACTTAAAATCTCAGTAGTATCTTTATTTAACATCAATTATGTAGTGTGGCAAAAAGTTCCAAAGGTTATTTATGCACTATGAATTTATTTTTAAAGCGTTAAACATACTGCCTTTTCATTTCATTCATTGTATTTTTAGTTGTGTGTTAGAGGAAAGGAAATAGGAATGCTTAATAGTTTTTAAAATATTTTTTCTTTTCTATCAGTTGTGAGATTTTTTTTTTGCTTTTCTCTTTAAATCACCCTCATTATAATTTTTTTAATGCCAGCCATAATCTTTTGCAGTCTCAAAGTCCCATGTTTAAACCTACAGACATCATGTTTTCCATGATCCATCCATATCAATTCTCTCATCTCTTTTATGATAGGACAATTCATTTAGAAAACCTGAAGAGTATGAGAACTTCAAAGCACTCTTTCAAGAGAATTTACCTCATACTTTCCATCACTGCCTTTTGCATTTGGTCCTGATCAAGAGTCTTGATCAGCATTGATACAACCAGGTTCACACAGCCCAGAAACATTGACAAACCTAAGGAGCAGAATGATTTGCTGCAAACTGTGATGACTTTTCCCATAACTCTTGCTTTTAGCTAATATCACCCCCATGATGGAACCTTTGCTGTGGTAGAGAGCAAGAAATTTTCTTCGTGGATGTGTAAGGCAGAAATACAATAGCAGCACCTTCAAAGCCTTTCCTTTTTCCAAATCAGGAGATGATTTAGCACCTTAAGTCACACTGTTGGAGGACAGCAAGGGTTAGTTTATAGCTGCTGGTCTTACACCTGCTCTTTGTCATGTGCAATGAATTGTATGATTTTTTGCTGAGAGTGGAGGAATTAATTTTAAAAATGGCCTACCTAAAGCACTTCACTTTTACCTTTCTGTTGTTCTCATGCATCTAAGGCTACACCACATTTTTGTTTCTTTTCTTTTTCCTCTCTTCCATCACTCTAAATTATGATCACGGTGCATCTATCAAATTTATTCACAGGATTAATTTCAGCTATTTTCTGGTTTTGACATACACTTATTCTTTCCTGTGCATGGCACGAAGCTTGTCAGGTAACTTCTCATTATTTAAACCTTGAGCTAACACTCTCTCCTAAACCCTGCTTTGTTGTGCTCACTACCAACTCCATTGTGCTCATCATTCTTTCAACAGGAAAGAAGACCTCAAAAACTTCTGTCAGAATGGATCAGTTATGCTGTTACTTGAAATGATAGATCATTCATCAATTATTAAGAGTCAATACATTGCCTTACGTTCTCTCTTGTCTTATATATGAAAGTGTAAAAAGCAATAGGCATGTTGCAAAGCTTTGCTTAAGATTACAGTAACTTAAATACCAAGGAAAAAACACATTTCATAATCCATCACTTCAAAGTTATGCACATGATTAAAATGTTCAACTTGCAGTATATCATTTCCCATGTGCATAATCACTCTAACAGGGAGCTGCTGTATGATAACTGTCAACTTCAATGAATTATGAGCTTTCCAATCTTTTCATTTATATACCAAACTAAGCTTGTTATTCTTCTGAGGCTTTCTACAGGGGAAATACAGAACCATGGTTAGACCTGCAGTACTCAGTGTGCTGGGATGTAGGTCTGGACTAAACAGACAGCAGGAGCAGTCAGCCTGTTCTCTCCTGCTACTGTATATATTAATCACATATGGAAGCTCATTAGTATGAAAAATGGGGTTTTCTTAGAAAACGGTGTCTATCCTGAAGAGTCAGGTTATATAGGATCAAAAAACAAAAAGAGAGAAAATTCAGCACATATTTATAGATCTTTTGAGTGCTATATGTGAGAATAGCTTCAGAGAGGAAATAAATCTCACAAAGAATAGGTCTGGAAAGTATTAACAGAAAATATCATCAAGCTACCATAATTTTGCCATTTACTCAGAAAATGTAAAGAGTGCAGCACTTCACTGCCATCAGCATATTGTTGAAGGTACTGTAAAAGGTACAAAATACACTGGTAGTTTGTGTGGACCCTTAAAAAACTTCTACCACAATAGAGAAGGAGAGGGGACCAGAGGAGGGGGAGGAAGTCAGAAGTTAATTAAGAAAGACAAAATCTCAGCAGCATGTTAAAAACATCTCAAAAAACCACCAAAAGGATTGGAACACAGTGTGGTCACTGTTAACATATGAATCATGGGAAATGAACACAACATTCAGAGATTCTATATTCTTCCTTACAAAATGCTAAGGATAAGCAGAATATGGAAAACAACTGCAAGCAAAACCATCTAATGATTTAAATTTAACACCAACAGGATTTAGGCACACAGACCAATATAGACTGAGAACTAGTAATCAAAATTATTTTGTTTTTTTTAATCTAAAAGCAGCATGTGATGGTAATATTTGAATTCCAGTGCCACTAGCTTCTATTACTTGTGTGAGTTCACCACCTACCTCAATTTTTTTCTACATACTTTTTAAACATATGGCACTACATCAAAAAGTCATTAAATCCCTCTGTTTGGACCATCTATGAGACGTGCATATCTGACACCTAAAGTTAACACTGCACATTAAGAATCCTGAATCAATTTCTTGCTTCCACTGCTCTTACGACAGCGAACGTGACTTGAACATTTTATTTTCCCTCATTAATCAGTACAAGTAATAATAATATTCTTTGCTCACTAAGAACACACATTTGTGGAACACATTGACCATCCTTTCATCTGCTGAACTTTCATTTTCTGACACAGCCATGTGATTTAAGAGAAAAAACACAGCCTTACCTATGAAATATGCTAGCAAGATGGCAAGCAGGACTGCAGCAGCAATTGCAGACAAAGCAGCACATTTCCAGCTACAGTACTTGGAGGGTTTTTTCAGCTTGAATGCATTCCTGGAGAATGTATTTCTAGGTAACAGCCTGGGAGGTGGAGTATAAACCGTTCCTGAGGTCAGCGGGTAACCAGGGGAAGAGCTACTGAACAGTGGAGTAGTTCCAGAAGATGTCTTAAACAAGAAATGCCTGAAAAACATAAAATGGAACAGAGTTGAAAATGGCAAGTCCTGCAGTTAAGACAGAACGTCTCCTACTCCTGTACCGTTCCAGCTGCTACAGCTTGGTAAATTCAGCCAAAAGGAAAAAAGATTTTGTAGGAAGAAATAGGGAAATGAAAAATCTCCCTCTTTTTCCATTTTTTCCTTTTTTTTTTTTCGCTACCAGATCTTAGCAACTGGCACTAAAATAGAGTGTCAGGATATCTTTCTTAATATTTTCTGTAATTAGATCCAACTTGACCACATACTAGCTAAAACACCAGCATGATCCATGAAGTGTCTGGGAGTTCCCTGTGGAATCCAGCACTCAAAAAACGTTCTAAGAAAACCACGCTCTGAGTCTCATTTACACTCTTGGCAAAAGCTCCCAGCAAAACCACTAAGAACATACTGAGCAAAACCCATACTCCTGTAGGAAAAGACCTTGCCAGAATTAGAATTAACCATGATTTTGTGGTTTAACAGTACACAGGTTTGGTTTGAACAGCTAAGACAATTACCAACAGCACATGACTCAGCAGATAGAAAGGATTTCAGCTGCCAAACATTTGTTGGGAAGAAAATAAGGGATAAAACACACTCCAATGAATCTCAGAAAATGCTGCAACACGGTCCAGACAGAGGAAATTAATAAAAAAAAAGCTGGAAGACTGGTTTCTTTAGATTAACTTCTCAGTCAGGAAGAACTGAGTACAAACATGTTCCCGGTAAAGAATAAAAAGAGAAGCACAGAATAAAGGCTGTGGTCTTACAGAAACTCACTTGGTTTAAGACAGAGAGCTCTGAAGACTTGCTCCCATACCCTCTCCCTTCACAGCTCTGAAAAACAAGTGCTTCTTGGAATCAAACAGAACGAAGACACTCAGTTATCTCCAAAACCAAAATCACAGCCTAAAATAACCCAGGTCTTACTTCCAATGTAAAATATGTTTAACATTTTTATTCAGATACAATCCAGTATGTCACTCTCAAACCACCTGTTAGAGCTTTAAAATCCATGTCACTCACTGACAACGACAATTTGGAAGTTGGAGGCTGAAATGTGTTTCCCAAGTACGTTTTCCAGCCCTCCATCATGAATGTGCCTACTGTCAAGCATAGATTTGTGTATACCCATTCTACAGAAGACCAGAAGTGATTTTAAAGGCATTTTTAAAAACATTTGTTTTGAAATAAACCCCAGAGTATAAGAGATTGCACAAAACTTGCATACAGGTAAAAGACAGTAAAAGGAAGGCTGGCTAGACTCCCCAGATTTCTGATTAAATATTTTCATTTGAGTACAGCCTCTGAAAACATTTAATTTTTTTTTTAACAAATCAATCATAAATTCTATTAATGAGCATATGAAATCACTTTGACATTGCCTTTGTTATTGATTTTTAAACTCCAAGTGGCCTTGTACATCCCTTTCAACAGCAACCGAAGTCTAGTTTGTTGTAAGAAAATAGACAAAGACAATGGCAGTATCCACTATCATAACTTTTTCTTTGTGCTTTGGAGACGTCAGATAAGCAAACTCAAACAGATTACTTCTAACCAGTTGGAGTTTTTTTAACAAATAAAGCCACCCTTCTTTTTTCTTTATCAGTGAGAGACATTAGAGGTTAGAATTGCTTCTTTTCTGCATATCATAGGTGATCTATGAGAAAAAGCAATAAAGGCAAATGCTAAAAGATTTCCCCTTAAAATTACCAGCCTTTTAAATTATGAAAAACAACTTTCAGCTAAAAGAAAGCAAGAAATAATCTGATGTCTTGAATACTTAATTTTAAATATTTTTTTACTTTGCAACACTTTAATTAAAGCAACTGATGGGAAAATGCTGTTATGGAGCTGGTTGTGATCCATTGACTCTTCTGCTCCTTCTGTCTAGGCAGAACCTGATTAATTTGTCAGCAGGAGCAGGTTTAGTCCTTCCTAGTTGCTCTGCAGTGTTGGGAACACGAGACCACATCCACGATTGGATCTAGGGATTGAAATGTCTCGGAGCATGAGGAACCAGGGAAAGCCAGAAGGAAGCCAGAGCCAGTGAGACAAAGGCAGGCAGGAAAGCTCCTCTCTCATCCAGGCTAATTCTGCATCTGCCTCAGCCCAGGATGCCTTCTCCTCCTGAATCCTCATGGAAGGAAGGACCCTCTTAGGTTTGGACAGAAGATCTCTACAACAGACAGTTCTTACCCTTTCCCTGCCCAAAAGCAGATCTTTCAGACCCAAACTGGAAATTACAGTCCTTGGAGCTGTCTTTATCTGAAATGCCTTTAAACCCAGGAATTTTATGTTCTCTTTAGCAGAGAAGGCAGCTACAGCAGCAACAGAAATTTTAATATAAAGCATTGTTAAAGTAAACTCAGATATATAATGAAACTCTGCTCCCATTAAAATTGAATTAATGAATATCTAGATATGCTTTAATAGAACATGTCAATCATATCCTGTTGCATGTGAGAAGACAAAAAAAGTAGAACAAAAAAGGAGCTCCACTCTGATCCACTTTGAGATACATAAAGTATATAAAGAAAACCAAAACACTCCCCCATGCAAACAGGATCTCTATGATTTTGTTAAAACTAATCAGAACTTGGTAGAAGCAAAAAAAAGCTGACTGAAAAGGATACGTGAGAGATGTCATTCTCAAAGCCAAAAAGAAAAGATGTCATTGGATAAACGCTGAATTTTGTCTAATTTTTTCCTACCCATGCATTTCAAAAGCTGAAAGTTCATTGTCTCAATATGAGGACCCCTGACATAGTGGCTGCTATCAGAAGGGAGAACACCACCTGAAAGTACACAAGCTCTGCCTTCAAAATTTAAAAAAGACATTTACCTAAAGATGTGTTAAATATTCCCCAACACACTTAACAAAACTGACACTGCATTCCAAATCTGGGGGCCAGGTTGGCAGATTTGCCTTAAAGCACAGCAAAGCACACCAGAAAGACTGGCAACATAATGGACAAAACACTGGGACCCCCAGAGTTTTAAATCTAGAGTCAGCTACTAATGGAAATAAATTGACTTGTCTCAACTCTATCCCTAAACCCAATGATCTATAGCCATATTTTTATGTGAGATTTGACATGCTCTGGTACAACCAATTGTCTGTGGGCTGAAGCTGCACAGAGAGAACATGAGCATTTATCAACATTAATTACAGCTTCACAGTGGTAAGGCTGGGAGCATTGTACAATGCCTGCTTATGAAAAGAAATGATCTGATTTGTACCAGTTCACTTAATTTCAAATATACTCCATATAAGAATTAAAAAATTGTATTCTCTGTCTTACCTGCTCACCTATCAAACATGATTAAGAAAAACACATTTTCTACCTCACGATTAAGCATTAGTAATTTGAATTAGACTAGGACTAATTTTCTATTTTGAAAACATGGGAGTAAATTTGCTAAGTCTCTGCCAAGTCTCCCTAATTTCTGCGGATCAATAAGACAATTCCATACTGAAAAATTCAAAAAATGTGGTTGCCAGCCTTCGATGATTCTGTAATTTCAGTGTCCTTGAAAAGCTGTGGAAGGGGCTTGGGTGCTGCCCACAGAAGCTGCAGCTCTCTCCGTGCTCTCCTCTCCCCCTCCCAGGCTCTGGCTGGACCATTCAGGATTCACCAGGGCTCAGGATTTTCAGGATTCTGTTTTCAGCACTGCTGCTCTGTGGGGTCACACCCGGGCACCTCAGTGCTGACACCACCCCCAAGGTGGCTTCTGTGAAAGCTGAGCTTGCGAGGGGACATTTGACCACTGTTCTGAGCACTAATGACAAATGGAAAAAGACATATTTTGCTTTCTTCATTAATTCAGAGCTCTCCCTAGCTTGTGCTTTCCCACAGGTCAAAAGGACCTCTGTTGTTCAGGGAACAGTGGTCTGACAGAGACTGTATTAACTTCCATATTCTTTGAGAGAACAATCAGCTTTCCCCCCCTCCTTTCTGGACAGATTGTCATGGCAGCACACTGCAAGAATGAGTGGAGGGAAAAAAAAAATTGGTTTTGCGATGAAAAACTGTAATAGAAAGGAAGAAAAAGACATTTTCTAACATAAATTGCTTCTTTCCCTCCTCAAACAGTCCGAAACTTATTCTGTATGAAAAAAAAGACATACCAAGAATTGTAATGCTTGAATTTTCTTTTTTGTATTTTATAGGGTTTTTAATAGTAATTAATAAATAGAAAAGCTACATGCCAAGAGAATAGTAAAGCTCAATTTAGTTGTTCTAAGACTTTAAAATTTCTTCAAGCTGTGGTAAAATCACATCTGTCTGTAGTGTTATTGGACATTTATTCTTAGCAGAAAACAATGGAATACAGAACATTATATGCTGGCTTTCATTGTGATAAAAAAAACCTTCTGCAGTTTTCAAAGTCTTCCAAAAAAGTAGCCATGAGTCATTTTATGTCAGGGGAAGCCTCAAAGTGGCTGCCAAATTCAGACAGTGAAGTTTTATGGAAGTGCCATAGCTTCCAAACTAAAAGAAGCCAAGTCTGAAGAAAACCCTGAGCTGTTCTTATACCTGTTATGAAAAAATGAACTCTGAGTGGTGAACTAGTGCCAGCTTTGGTTACCTGTGTCTCAGCCTTTCCCCAAATGATATTTAATTGTATGTTCTCTCAGGTTCTTGCAGAAAGCATGGGACCATCAGCCACATTTCTACAGCTGAGGGCTCTCTGATGTGGGAAAACTGCACAGAAGTTTCTATCCTTTGGAATGCCTGGAACTCTAAAGCCAGCAAGAAAGCTTAACAAGTGTTATCTATCTGCATTTAAATTGTATAGTTACAAGAAATTGTCTCCATCATGTCAAACCCACAGACTAAACTCAGTAAGACAGATTTTCCAGTGGAAAGCTATTTCAAATACACACTTATATAAACCCACTGGCCATTTTACACACCTGTGTGTTGTGCACCCCCAAACCCAGTGCCTGTGGAAACAGAGGACAGTCCTCATGACACTATTTCAGTGATTTTCAGCCACCTGCAGACACTGATGCAGGAACTAAGGACACTCAGGCATGGGAGCAGTAATTCAGGATGAACACATCAGTAGCAATGCCACACTCGTTCCCACTGTCACCTCCTGATCCTTCAGCAGCCCCCAGCACCCAGAGCAGCTCCAGTTCCAGCTCCTCAGCTCTTGAAAGGCTGATGATTCCTTGAAGGCTGGGCTCCTCACATCCCCAGGCAAAGTGTTCCAAAGACTGTGGAGTGCAAAGCAGTGTCACGGAGGCTGCTGCGAGCGCCAGGCTGGCTTGTCACCGCCACTGCCACCCTCGAACGAAGACACAGCTGGACATGTGAGGCACAGTAATTGAACACTGCCTGACAGCCGGGCAGGGTGGTGTACAGAAAGGCAGGTGCCAACCTTTGGGCACCTTCATCTGTCATATTATTGAACAAAACCAAGCAGGCATCGCTCACAAAGCCACAAAGGCAAAACGCCTGCACTGCGTGACAGCGGCAGCGATGGCTCTGTGCTGGGCACCTCTCCACAGGACACCTGCTCTTCATCTGCAACACTGACATCCTCTTGGACATGCCTTTATAACCTTCTCTCTCACTGTGAGCTGACCCCTGGAGTGTTCTCTGGGGGCTCTCACCACGTGCTCCCAGCTCTGGCTTGTCCCCACAGCACAGCCCTGCCCCAGGCTAATCAGACACTGCGGAGCTGGGAGAGAGAGAGAGCCTGGAGAAAAGTAAGGTGGAAAATATAGAGAGGGGATAGACGGCTGAACTGGGGATCACAAGCAGCTGGCGAGTTTTAGATGGAAAACATCAACTTGGAAAGGCAAAAAATCTAGAAGGGGACCATGCACATGGCACCTCAGCTGCTCCAGGGAGCTCCAGGGGTCACCCATCACCTTCCTGACTGGTGGCTCTGTGATCAAAGATTCCAGTACTCTGTCAGAGGTGTGAGCCCACTCACTCAGCCTGTCTGCCTGAATCCTAGTTAGCTTTTGTGGCAGTTAGCCAGTCAAGAGACAGCTCTGCCCTTTTAATTTATGAATCTCCTTCTTGCACTACTGTTTATTCCCCAGGAATGCAGAACTCAAACTGCTGGTTAATGCCTAGTAAAGAGTAACAGGCACAGCTACAGACACTAACAGTGGCTGGGTCTTTGCATGTGCACTTACAAGGATCAACCAGCAGATCCAGGAACATTTAGGCAGCTCTGAATTGACTCAACTACAGGAATTTTCTCTTCTTAAGCAGAAAACTTTCTGTCTTTTTTTTTTTTTTTGCCATAGGTTCTGAGTAGTTGCTGCATAGTGCCAAGTGATGAAGTGCAATAATGTCTCCATTTGTTATTCCAGTGGTGAGGATAATGATAACAGTGTTTTGCATTTCAATGGGTCCATGCAGCTTTAACTTTCTGCATCAATTAATGAACATAATTTCAAAACACTTCTATTTTAAAAGGCATACATGTAAGCTCTCCACTATCTCTTAATTCAACCACTCACTTAACAAGAAAAAAAGAAAAAGTATTAACAGTGTTATTTCAAGTCTATAAAACACAGAACAGAATAATAAAACTCAGAACACAGAGAAATTTATCAGTCAACATGTAAACTTAAATAAAGAGGAACCAAAATCACGTAATTCTAGACTTTTTTATAAAGACACTAAATGTGCCTGTCTCTTCTTGTGCAGTCAGTCACGCTGCCTGTTCACTCTGCACAACCCAGAAGCTAAAAATGCAAACGAACAAGATCATGAAAACATGCAATTATCTGCAATCAGTAAAAACTTCTTGGAGCTTATGTGTACGTGAGTGGGAGTACATCTAGATCGATTTTCTGAATCATCATTATGTATCCTGCTTTTGTAGTGTTTCCCTTCACCCTTTTCTCTCTCCTATTCATGCCTATATTTGTTATGAAAATGATACTCTGGTAGCCTGCTAAAAATGACCTTTCTAGAGTGCTTTTGGAACTCCTCCAAGTATATGGCCCAAATGTGTTTTAAGTCCTTGAGGATACTTTTGACTGTGCTTTCCTTTGACTCTTGAAAATGCTTTCAATTTTTAGACAGGTCCAGAATCTATCTATGCAGATTCCTATTATTTAGAAACTTCTCACAACCTTTCTGCAACCTTTACATGCAGGAGTAAGAGAATGAAGGAATTAGTTCTTGCCCCAGCCTTCAGTGTCAGAGGAATAACCTGCTCTGGCACATGTACCTGTAAGTAAATGGTTAGAGAAAGCTACAAAAGACAAAGCAAAATCAGAATGAAGACTCGTTTCACTGTTCCAAGTCGTTGTTTGCTATGCCCAATATATCCTAGGAAATTGCATTAACAAAAGGAAAGGAAATTTTGTTTCGCTGTTCTGTTCCAGAACATTTTGCATCATGTACAAAGATATCAAAATATTGAGACATCATTGAAAATAGGCAGACAATTGCAGAGAGCAGCTGCAGCTTGGGACTTCAACACATTCAGAAACTTCAAGTTTACATATTCAGTTCAGAAGTTCTGCAGCTGATCTTGACACCCCGACATGGTACAAAATGTAAATGCACTATTAACAACATTTCAGATATTTAACTTCTTTCTTTAAAAAGTTAGTAATGCTTTCCCCTACTGTTAAATCCCTCTCCTTATGTGCTCTATTCTTGGCTTTTTTTGCCTCGACTGCTGTGCACAGGCTCAGTGCATTGTGTTCATCCCTGCACTGGAATGAACTGGAGCACTGGGTGCAGATGTTTCCCAGCTGTGATACCCCACGATTCTGAGTTCAGGCACTGCTTGGTGCTCACTGGGATACAGCTCACGTTGCTGCTCCATCCTTTCATGTCTCCTTGCTGTCCTCAGGCTCACCCAGAGTGACTGTGCTGGAATCAGACTGGCAAAATAACAAATGCAGCTTGAACCCCAGGAAAAGGCAAATATTTTTAAGAGTTCTTATAAGGTTCACAGGAATTCTTTCCAGCTAAATTTTAAGAATTCTCAATCTTTAAACTGAACTTTGCACAGATGACCTCAGATTTGGACTATTGGTCTTATACTACAATCCACAAGACCTAAAGAAACCTATTTCATAATCACCAGTAGGGTGGCCATCATCCTTTCTCCTGAAATACAGAAGAAACATGAAGATTTACAGTCTTCCTTAAAGCCCAGCATCACACCCTTGAGAGCAAGCAATTAGAAATTATAGGCATAGATACAAAATTATCTTTGCAACTGAAAGATTTGGACTGAAAATATTTCAAATTACGAGACTAATTATGAGAACTGAAGAATAAGACTAATTTCTATTTAATTCTAGCCTTTTTTTCTCCTGAATTAAGTATTATTAGTTCTAATTGTAACAATTAATTGTACATCAATATAAAGTCCTGCCAGAGGCATTAATAAATCAGGCAATCTCAGTGAAACATCCATCCATGGAAGCTCCTCTGTTCTCCTCCCTCACCAGTCATCCCAGTGCCCATGTGGGGTTCTCATCCCAGAGGATTCCTGCTGTGTGAGGAGGCACAGGAGCCTCCCCTGCAAAGCCATTCCTTTCTCCCTGTGCCCTCAAAGCATTCCCAGCTTTAAAGCAGAGCGCTGCCTCTCTGGCTGGCAGGAAGGAGCAAGACCCACCCTGGGATGTTCAAAGGCAGCATTTTCATCACACATCCCCTTGGAAAGCAATGATTAAAGCAGCAATAAAGGAACACCTCTCCACTGGAGAAGGCAGAAGCCAGCACTTTGTTAGGAGGAGGAGGAGATGCTTTGAAACAGACTGCAAGAGGACAATAAAAGTTAAAGAGCATTAAACAGCAGCTCTGAGCCTAAAGGTAAAGCAGCTAAATACTGCAGAAACGAACCATAAAAATAGCACCATAAAAATGCTACAGCCATGCATTACTCTGTCCTTACTTAGAGATATTTCAACCCTTCCATTACAGACCCTTATTTCAAAGAAAACAGAATGATTATGTAGCCAGCCTGGGAGCCTGCTGCAGCCATAAAGCAGCAGCAGACCAGGGAAGGCACAGCCCCTGTTTGCCTGAACCAGCAACAAGCACACTAAAATCAAGCACACATCACTGGAAGTGCTCCAGGTCAGGTTAGTCAGGGCTTTGAGCACCTTGACCTAGTGGAAGGTGTCCTTGCCCATGATTGTCCTTAAGCTCTTTCCAGCCCAAACCATTCTATGACTCTAAACAAGTACAATTAGGAACTCTGCATAGGCATATTGAAAATTCATAACTCCATTAGAAGCAAGGAGCTGCTGCAATACAGCTAAACATAATTATGTAACAAATGCTGCACCACAAAAGATACACAAAGATTTGGGCACAGTTGCCTGAAAAGGTCACATGAAAATATGTGCAAGCAGGAAAAGCTTCCTTTACATCACAAAGAAAATAAACCAAATGTGATGAACAACTCCCAATCAATATTGAAACAAGAGATAGAGAAAAGATATATTTGGAAAATGTGATGTCTCCAAACAGACTGAATTTAGCCCAAACTGCCTAAGACAGCAAAGGAACAAAGGGAAGGGTAAAATATTCTTACCAGAAAAAAAAAAAACAAGGCAACATGCAGACGCGTGTTGTATTATTCAATGATTTCAGCATTTGGTACTGTTAGATAAAGAGACATCTGGAATCTAAATTGTGATCTGAGTTTTGTAGTGCTGACACAAAGCATTCCCTTCAGACAGCTCAGGTGCCACTTTTTGTTTCATAATCAGTAACGTGACCACTTGCACATCATTTTCAGTTGAGAGCAGAATCTACTGGAGGTAACTGAAAGATGAAAACTAAGAGTTATGAAACCTTCTCTTGAAAAAGCACGTGCTGGCAGTGCTGGCTTTGCCTCCTGAGTGTTCCTCTACTGAGATTAATAAACAGATAACAAGATTAAAAAATTAGAATAGTGCACTGTGAAGAGTCAGCATGATAGGGGTCCACATTTTACAACAAGCTAAAGCTTTAAAGGCTGAGATAAAAAGTTAGCAAAAAGACGCCTTTTTTTTTTTGGTGGCTATTGGTATGAATGTAGATGAAACACCAGTTTTAAAGTGAAAGAATTACAGGCTAATTCTGAAAGTCTCGATGATTTCACAAGCATCAATTTCAGTCATCTTCTGAGTTAATATTCTTGTGATGAAACTTGTCATCAAGCCCTGTCAGGTGTGTAATTTCAGAAAAGAACTAAAATTGATCCTGAAGCACCTCTGGATTAGTCTTGGAACACAGCAATTCTGCCAGGACATTTTCTAATAGCTTAATGCTTGCCTGTGACAAACCTGTCTTCCAAAAAGCTCCAATTAATTGTAGGGCATCCTGCAACCTCCAAAAATAACAGTATTCACAAAGTAACCTTTAGTCATGTACATATACACTGCCGGAGGTTGCAGGATAAGAAAAAAAAGAGAAGAACCAAAGTCAGTAATGGCATTCACAGTCACCTCTGGCTGGGAATAGGTACAAAATCAGACAGTAAAAAAATCCATCCAGACAAATGCCCACTGCTGTGGCTCAGGGATTCCAGTGTTATGGCAAAGAATCCCTTTGTGACTATCCCAAGGAATTCTCTCCAGGTAAAGTGATTGGTAAATTGGGACAATATTGAGCCTTCAGAAATGACACATTCCAGGTATTGTTGTACCCAAGAACAATTCCACACAGGAAGAAGTAGATTAGGCATAGAAGGTGGCCACTCTACACCAAAATTAAAAGTAGGTACCAATCCCAGACAATGAATCACACAGCAAGGACCAGTCTGGGCTGAACAGGACCAACATTACTATCCTGTAATTCTTAGAAATAAATAACAAATTCAGGGCGTCCAAATAAAGTTCCATAAAATAGCAGAGATTCTCACAGAAGCAGCAGTTCAGAGTTGAGCATAAGTTTTTATTTTCTTTCTTTTTTTTTTTGGCTGAAGTTAGCTCCAAACCGTCAATAAGCGAGAATCCCTTTCCTCTCCTTTTTTGGCCATCTTGGCTTTGGATAACCTGAATTTGTTTTCCACTTCTTCTTGGCACCCAAGTTCCCATTTTAGCAAAGCAGGACAAGGTGAGGGCAGCCCAGCTGAAACTGGCACAGACTCCCTGCCCTTCCCAGGCTCATCTGACACATGGGGCTGCAACCCTGCACTGATTAACCCCTGAGTAAGAACAGCTCCAGCCCAGCCACACCAGCTCCTCCCAGAGCTGCAAACCAGAGGAGCAGTCTTCAATCAAATGTTGGAGGGGCTGAGGCTGCATGGGGGTGCAACTCCCCCAAACATGGCTACTCAAGGGTGTAAAGCAGCAGAGCCACGTTAAAGCCCTGGGAAGCTGCAACCCAAACGTCACATCCCAGAAGCTGTGGCAGCCAGGAAAGGCTGGCAGGAGCCAGGGCTCCCACAGCCCAGCTCCTCCACCTGCTCGCTGTGTTTATCACTCTCTGGGCAAGCAACACCACCCCGCTATTCCAAGCACTTTATTCAGCACCACAATGGCTAATTTTAAATTCGGAGAGATCAGCTCTGCCAACTCTGCTATTTAAAGTGAAAGTTAAATATGTTTGACATTCCATACCCCAAATGACAACAAACCAGAATATTTAGACCAGCAGCGTGTCAGGCATTTATTTATTTATTTCTCTGTCAGGCCTAAGTGCTGCACCTTTTCATTGATATGCTGCTGTTTGCCCCACAGGCATCAAGCTGTTAACATGTACAGAAGAGATTAAAATGAACTTGCATGCTGGATGAGGTATAAATTAAAATTATAGTACTGTCAGTCATGAATTTCGGATTGTTTCTCAAAGTCTCCCAAAATGCATAATGTCAAGCGAGCCTCTGTTTGTTGCTTCAGGAAAGGCAAAATGTATAATTTTTCAGCAGAACAGTCAATATGAATTCTAAGTAAGTTGTCCCTGAGCCTGTGATATAAATATGCTGTACTAATCGCATGAGTTGTGTATGCAAGGAAGGTCTAAGTAAATAAAAGGCTTTAAAATGGGATGTGAACAGAGTTACTCACTGTGTACCCTCCAGTGCAAAGCAGATTGGGGCTGCTGGGTGTTCTAGTGCTGCTCAGTGCTCACGCTGTGTCACAAAAACCACCCGACACAGAGGGCACCGACCCCAGCCCTGCAAAGGGTTTTCTCCGTGCCCTCCGGAGGGCCGTCGTGGCATCCCCCAGGTGTGCAGCCCTGGCACCCACCTGGTCTCCAGAGGGACGTTGCTGTTGAGCACCCAGCTGTCCTGGAGCTGCACGGACTCGGGCGTGGTGGCCAGGTCGTTGGGCGCCGGCGCGGGCGCGTGGATCTGGTTCCGGCGGTTGGTGAGCGAGTTCCTGTTGAGGGAGTTGGCAGAGGAATGGTGATGGGACAGGGAATGGTTGTGAGGAGGAGGGAGAGGTGGCCTCAGCGTTGACTGGCTGTGGTGATTTGAAGGGCCTAAAACAGAAAAGAAAAACAAATCACAAATGTGTGTGGTGGCTCTGCTCTCCTCGGCGTTTTCAAGGGGCCACTGCCTGGGAAAAGAGACTGAGCCTCTCGGACCTGTGGGCATCAAAGAGTGGGCAAATCAGATCAGTGATTATTTGAGATCAGCAACACAAAACAGAGCTTCCAGCCTGCACAGCTGGCATGTCGACAAAGACTCTATTTCAATTTTAAAATCCTTCTCCATGGATTCTCCCTGGAGAAAGTGTCCTCAGCGGAGCAGCCAGGACAGCAGCCTTGCTTGACCATTTCCTACATCTATCAAAAAGGAAATTTAACCCCCCCCACCATTTCTATCAGCGACTTTGAGCACATGAACCTTAATGGATTAAAAATAGCTTTTGAGAATATGGTCTTTAGGCCCCTATAAAACTTAATCAGAGAAATCAATCTTCTTTCATTCACTGTATTTTACCCATCAGTTTCAAATGAACAGATTTGTGCCAGCACAAGATTAAACTCTAAATATGAAAAGAGAGCAACAAGGCAGTGATGGTATCTTTCATGCTATTCCATGTGATCAGGATTTGGCCTGTATTTTTCTATTTAGTAACACCACAAACACACAGCAAGATCTGGAAGTTATGCAACTCTTTCAGTCTCTTTCATTGAAAAATGGCAGATGATATTTTTTAGTGATAAAGAAGGATATAAACTTTCCTCATTCTTTGAGTACCCACATGTTTGCATTGATAATGAAAAATATTCTTTTTCTAATCATTAAGGCAAACGGATTAAAATAACAACACATGAAAAGAAAATCTGATAAGCAGGTGTCATTCTAGCATTGTCACTTTTCTAAACATAAATGCAGAGTGGTAAATAAGTTCATGTGCAACTCTACATGTGTGGAATAATGCAATAATTTATGTCTAATAAAACCAGCAAAAGAGAATAAAGAAAACAAACACTATTATGAACTGTATGCTTTAGACCCAGTATCAAGTTGTTTTCTAGTGAACATTAATCAGTAATACTAGAGAAATGATAATTCTAATGATGCATGTTTGTTTTTAGAAACTGAAGCAAATTCTGTACTTAATGAATCAAATAATAAAAAGAAAACATCACAAAACATCATTTGCAGCAAGACTGATCTTTGTCATATGAAACAAAGAAGTCTAGAAAAGCTGCTGAACTGAGTAATTACTGTAAGTTAATCAGTGCCAATATTTATTAAAAAAAAAACCAAAAAAAAAACCAAGGCACAAAATAACATCCCAAACCCCAAAGCAGTGGGAGGAGATTTCACTGGCGTGGAACCCAGAGCTGCAGCAGCACTGAGGGACACAGTTAGTGGTGACCTGCCAGGGCTGGGTTAAGGATCTCTTGATCAAGGTATCCTTGGTAACTTGAGGCTCTCAGAAGGCTTTTCCAACCTGACTCCAGGGCTCTGTGCAACACCCCAGGGGCAGCTCTGTCCTGGCACTGCTCTGCAGGCTGCCTGCCCCAGGGAGAAGCAGTGAAAGTGCCTCTTCCTGACAGCAACACAGGCAGGGAACAGAGAGAGCACAGCGGGTTTGGAGAGAGGCATTCACCTTCTCCAGCATTTCTAGGGCTGGAGAGGAACAGGCCCAGGTTTACAGGCACCTGCACAAGGCAAGTACAACTTGTCCTCTGGAAAGAAACTTTAAGAAATGAATTATAATAAATTCTGCATCCTCCACATGTTGCCTTAAATCTACACAGCAGTTTCTTTATCTTTTTTGAACGTCTGTTGCCTAAACGTGCACCCTGTGGGAATGTCAACTGCTTTAAATACAGTCACCTTTCATGAACACATCCTAAATTTTAAGGCCATCATATGTGCAGCTCCCTTCACTATCCTTGGTTATGTCTTATCTAAGCATAAAAGAGACCATTTAGCCAATAAAGTTTGATGTTTAAAGCCCCCATTTGGACCTCCAAGAACATCATATCTCTAATCTATACTAGGTCCTGTGCCATTCCACAACAGCATGCAGAGTAGGACACAGCAGGAAGAAAATGTGTTTGGACAATATCCACACGCACAGAAGCTTAAGTGGAATTACCCTCCTAGTCTGTGTTCTGACTTTAAACAAAGCATGCTTGGATTTCAATAAGTGAATATTTATGAGTGATAAAATACAAATATGTGCCCCTGTGTTAATAGTTACTTCAAAAGATTCATGTGCTTCATGTTTTCTTAACTTAATTCAGATGCAGCTTTTCCTTCTCAAGGATAAGCATGAAAAAGTCATACCCAGATAAACAAAAGAGTTTTGCTCTGAGAGCCACAATAGCACCAGTTAAATAAAGACTCTGAATCTTGTCACCACAGTACCATGGAGGCTGTTCTTAAAAGTAAGCCAAGTGCACATCAGTAAGAATGAATAACATTTCTGTAAGATTAAGGAAGCAAGAGCTGAAATCAAATTACCACAAATTATTTATCTGCCTCAAGATTCAGTTCCCACACAGTAAATGTAAGATACTTTGCAAAATGAGCTGTGCAGAGGTAACTGAACACACACTGCAGCTGCAAAAGCTCTGATATCTGGCACAAGACAAATGTAGCATTTAATACAGAAAAATAAACAAATACCAATATTAACATCATATAGCTATTATATAGCTTCTATTAAAATGTATAAAAGCTTATATATATAAAAAGTACTAACCAGGGAGCGTGCACACGCTCGTGTATATATGAGAGAGATAAAAGCTTAATACACTGCTTCTTCATAAACCTGTTCAAATGAATCAGAAGCAGGAGCTGAATGCTGTTGAACTTGCCAGGGATATAAAATTGGATTCACATCTGAACATCTGAGCACTTCTTTATGAGCATCTTTGCCTGAATTAAAACTTCACCAGCAGCACCTGCAGATGTGCTGGGCTCTGAGGTTCAGGGGTAAATCACTTGTCCTGTACTAAAGGCTCCAAAGACCTGCCCCATGGATCCCACAGCATGACATGCTCTGGCCCCTGGAAATTGCCTTTGATTTGGGAGCTTAAACACAATGAGTGTTTAATGATGGCTTTTTACATCAGGAAATTGATTTTAGTTTTGATATAGCAGTAGCCAGTATTGGTCTGGGGGAGAATACTGAGGAAATGATGCCTTTTCTCCATTATTAGCTGAATTAGTCATTTCACCAGGATATACTATACAAGCTCAAACATTTAGGATTTAAGGAAAAGTCTTTTAAAACCATAGTGAAAGTCAGAGACCTGGAAATTGGAAATACTGGTACTCTCCACACTTAAGCTTTTTAATTTCTCATTTAAATTCACAAACAGAAAACATAGCTAATTCTAATCAATTTTAGTACACATTGATTGTGCTCAGCATTTTCAAAAAATCATGGCCTGGTGTCCACATAATCAAGATGTGATTCTTCAAGAGATCTTACTGTAGTCAAGAATATCAGCAGCACTCATTTCAAATTAGAAGCTGAGTGAGGGTAAATTGTGTTGTAATTAAGCAATCTGAGAATACAAAGTCTGCTCCGTGTAGCTTTGAAGCAATCATAAGCTACCCAATTGACTTATTTGGGTTTAATCAGAACCAAAATGCTAAAGAAGAAATATTTTGCTCAGTTCATTCTTTTATCAGGTGAAACATTTAAACAAACCAGTCCAGAGCACATCCTTCAGGAGGCTGTGCATCATGACAGTGCTCCTGTGGCCCAGCCTGGCAGCCCCAGGGCTCAGAGAGAGCCCCTGGATCTCCCAGAGTTACAGGCACAGCAATGGCCGAGTGCTCCCCAGCACACATTTCCAAACATCACTGCTCGGCTTTTTTACAATTCAAATGCTGACTGAAAGACAAAAGAAAATTCTGATCTGCTTTAACGTGGTCAAATTGTTTTTCATAGCTCTTCCCAGGCTTTGGTACACTCACTTAACTCATGCACTAAAACAAAGCAGCACAATGATCCGAGGAGAACAAGTTGATCTCCCACCTCAGAGATGAAATACAAAGCAGAAAAGGCAGCATCCCTAATCTAAGCAAAGCAATTGCTTCCCTGCATCCCAGCTCTTTGTCAACACTACCTCCAAAAAGCAATGGAGATTGTATCTTAGGTGTGCTGAATTATCCTCCGTGACATTATTAAATGCTAAAGAGATATTTATACCTCCTCATCATTCCTTTTCACAAAAGAACTAAAAGAAGAAACCCAAACATGTATTATTTTTCTGAAAGGAACAATGACACAACTATTTCCTTATGCTTTAAACAATGCAAAGACTGAACAAAAAAAAACCCCAAAACTGAAGCGGATGAATTGAAAGAAAATAATTAAAAAGCCCACAGACAGCCCTTGTCAGCCAGCATTAGAAACCTCGTCTGCAGCACTCCTGGGTCTTTATTCAAATCCCTCTGCCACACTGTTTTCTCAAGGAAACCACATCATCTGCCATGACAATGAGTAACGGGTGTTTCACAGAACCACAGGGCCCCCTTCCAAGCCAAATTCATCTTCCAGGGCAGCTCACATTACTCTGAGGCAGGGAGAGCTGACAGCCCTGGAACACCCAGGAGTGGCAGTGGCACAGGAGCTGCTGTCCCCACCCCAGCGAGCTTGGCAGGGTGGGACCAGGGCTCCTGCCCAGCAGCACTCCCTGGGCTTCATGCTCTCTCTGCTTCAGTTCTCCTGCTTGTTTGCTTAATTCTCGACATTATTTTGTGCAAGGCCGTAGCTAAATGGCATCTCAATGTTCCAAAAAATGTTTTCAACACATGCTATAAAGAAGAAAGTTATCTCACTCCTAACCATGGATACCATTACCTCTCCCTCTTGTTGTTTTAAACCCAAAACATTTGCCAGGTGTTCCTTCTTTTGTCTGCCTGTTTTTTTACACTCTTTGAGGCAAGAATAGGTTGACTGACTGGCTGTCATCCCAGACTGTACATTTCAAACTGAAAATTCAGTAAATGTGTGATATGAAACAGTAAGTCACTTATCAGTGCCTGCCAGTGCATTGCAGCCATGTCCCCAGCACAATATTACAGTAGAAAATTAAATGTTGCTCTGACAAAAAGAAAACAAACCCAAAAACAAACAAACAAAAAAACCAAAACCAAACAAACTGAAGTAAAAATACCCCATTGCTTGCCCACAATATCCAGTGTGCACAGTCACACAAGCAAAGGCAAAACTGGACCCCTCATCAGGAGTCAAACCTGAGGGATTACAATCATAAAACCACTTTCCTCAAGTGAGGGTCACCCGAAGAAAGGTTAAAACTCACTGCCCTATGAAATAGTATTTTCTGAGACACCATGTACTAATTATATTTGTTGAAATACATCACTTAAATATTCATTATCACACTGCATGAGGTGCACAGGCTGCATGAAATAACGTCTGGTCAGTGGTAAATCACATCAATAAAAATGCTTTGTGCAGACTCCGTGTCCTGTGGTACTTTATGCATGTATATATAAAGTATATGTATATATATCTATATGTTAGATGTATATGAAAAGATAGGCACACTATTTAAAATTCTGTCTATTGTAAAAATGAGTCACAGAGAAGTTGAAGTTTTCCTTTTTCTAATTGAAAACAATCATCTCACATCTTTTTCAATCAATCTTTTAATTTCGTTTCCCAATACTGATATAAATATAAAACATATTTCAGAGGGTTTAAGGATGTATTTATCTTCTTCAGCTCAGGTACACGAGCACTATTCACACTATTGTTTGAAGAATATATTCTTCAAACAATATTCACAATATTGTTTGAAGAAGGCCCTGATGTAAGAAGAACTAAAAAGAAAAGCAGACATTTTTATTTCTAAGCAATAAAGTTCATCATTACAGCATCATTACTATGGAACATTTTAGTGCAGAAAGGTAAATGTTCTCTAGACTTGGCTCTGCAGAATGGGAAAGAGCTGGACCCTGTCTAAAGACTCAGACAAATTCTTGCCTGAGCTCACACAATTTGAAACACTGGGAATCACACCAAAGTGAAAATGAAGACAGAGATTTTTCTGAGCAAGAGACAGAAAATTCTGAACAGAAATGTTTAGGCCAGTAGTGGAACCTGGTAACATTTTCCTGATAGGATTATGGCCTAAAAACTGCTTCTCTGGCTGGTGTGTGGGGGACCCTGAGAATTGTCACGGTGACATAACTGTGCCACAATTTCCAATTCATTGCGAGTCTTGAGTCAGGTGCAATAGAAACTCATCCCTGAAGCTCTTGCAGCAGCACTGAGGATCTTGCATCACCCAGTGAGCTGGAGCACATCTGGTTTCCAAGGGGCAAAAGAAATGCCAGTCACAGGTGGTTTAATGCAATGCTCTCCCTTGATTATTTCAGGAGCATCACAGAATGTATTACACATCGTCCAAAACACTCTTTTTTTATTAAACACAACCTCCTAAAAATTTATACCAGAAAGAGACTCTCAAAATAAATTTCTAAAGTAATTATGTCAGAAAGATCTAATAGGAAACGGAACTTTTTAGTAAATCTGCCTTCTAGGTGCTGCAGAACTTTAAGAAAAAGAATGGTTTATCAGCAGAGTAATGATTTGTAATCTTTCTGTTGTTTAAAGAGTCTGTCAGGTCAAGTTGCACCACTGAGAAGTTTGCAGCTGAACTATGAATGAAACTAGATATATTGAACAAGGCTTTCAGCATCACGTAATTTCTCTGTTTCTGAGGCAGTATTACCATCTCTTCCCAGTAGCACTAGCTGTTTTCAACTTCTGAATTTTTTCTTATTCCTTCTTATAACTAGTGTCTTGGGACAACTCACCATAATGCACAGTGCACCCCAATCTAGATTTTTTTTTTTCAATTCAACAGCAGGATCAACAAAAATATTTTTCTTTAAAAGGAAAAAAAAGTTTATCTTACTACAATGTTCTTTAATGGGTTTTCAGGGTTTGACTTTTTTTTCCAAAAATACTTACAATATAACCCCTTCGTCCCTCAACAAGCATGAAAATAATAATTAATAAGTTTTGCTTTTAGGCTGAACCAACTGATAATCAAAGGATGGAAATAAACCCTGATACAGAAGCATCATTAACATGAAGGCTCACTGACATATACCAGCAAATACAAGGTTCCTGGAGGAGCTACCTGGGAGAATTCAATTTCATAGCTCCTGGGAAGCCAGTTATTTACTACCTGGACCATCTGTTTCCCAACATGTACAACAGGTAAAAATAATTTGTGTGGAATTTATGGAAAAAGTAAGAGGAATGTTGCATAATTTTTGAGTAAAGGAAAGCAAATATAATGCAATGTACATGTTGCACTGGATCAGGCTTTTCAATGGGTTATTTCTCTTTTTAAAAGCAGGCAGGATACAAGGAAGTACAAGACAGAAACAAGGATTGGTCTGCCTCCAGGGTACTGCAAGCTGCAATACTACATGACTGGCATTTCTTTCACAGGCACTGAGATTTCATTTGAATTCTTTATTCGCTGTTATTGGACTAATAAAGAACCTCACAAACCATTCAGATAAGAAGTCTTGTTTAAGTTCCCTGACTTTTCCAGGTACCAGAGACATTACCTTCAGCTACTACAAGTTAAAGAATCTGTTACTCAGGTGAAACCACGGGTTAATTAATAAAATACATATTATTGTAAAGTGCTGTATGAAATCCCTCACGGGGTTTATCATTCAGTGCATGAGCCAACATTCAGCCAGCAAATCTTAAACAATTCTTTAAATAAAGATTTTAGGTGTGAAGGGGAAAAACAAAAACAAAACAACAAACTGAAAACCAACCACAACCCCCCAGTCACACATGGTAGAACAGAAAAATGAATACAAGATGATTTCAGCTGTGAGGATGATGGGCCTCTCTCACTGGGAACTTCTCAAAGTACAATGCTGAGCTCAGCAAAGCCGAGCCCTGGGGATGCTCTCAGGCACTGCCCAGGGATGAAGGGCTCGGTGCAGTGCAGAGGAGGCTCAGTGTGGGGAAGGTCAGTGCTGGTTTGGGAGCTGCTGCCTCAGAACAGCTCCATCCCAACAGCCCTGCCTGCAGCTGGCTCCCAGTCTGCTTGGAGACCAGAAAATTAACTGAGAGCAACACCAGTGTGATGAGGCACCCATGGAGCTTGTGCTAGCCAGCAATTCTCTCAGCAGCACTGCAGCAAATCCTTCACTACTACTGCATTTACCATGGAAAAATCTCCTGCAAGCTAGAAACTCACTCTATAGCACAGCAGAAAGGAAACAGCCCACCGAAAACTTTGTCTAGGTGGAAAAGATCAAGTGTTGTCTTCTCCAAATAGCATTACTAACATCTTGCAGGGACTAAATCCTTACCAAGACATTAAACCTCCATACAATTCTCTGTTAGGTGAGCTTGAACAGACTCTCAGAACAAGGCTGTGGATCTTTTCTTTTCCATTTATTTTTTTAAATCAGATACACCTTGTTTAATGGCTTACAATTAGTGAAACAGGAAGCACCATCACTACTCCTCTCCTGGGACTGTGCTGCTTGTCTCTGCCACCCTCTGCCCAGTTCCCCCAGCACCACCACAGTGCAGCCGTGCTCTGGGCTGCCACTTGTAATATGCCCTGCTCTTCCCCTGTCAGCATGGGGAAGGCAATCAAATTCCCAGCCTGAAGAGGCTGTGCAATCATCCTGGCAGATGCCAAACACTGGATTGTTCCCACATCACCAGAACAAACAGAAGGCAGGGAACTGAAATGCCTTTCAGCAGTGCTGCTTGTTCCCAGTGTCAAGGGGAGAGGGAACAGCACAGCCCTGCCCATCACCTGCACTGAACACAATCCTGAGACCACAGCCTCACCCCAGCTACTCACACCAGCAGCAGCTTTACTGTTTTGTCTCAAGGCCATGGTTTTATTTTTCTGAGCCCAGCAATGCAAAGTAAAAGCCACTCAAGTAAAAAGCCACAGAAATATGGTATTAATTGGGAAAGGAGGGAACAGATTCCATTTTCCTACTTGAGGTATAAAAAACAGCTATCATAATTGCATTATGCACTGTTTTTCCTTCAGAATGTCTGAGGCAGCCAGAGAACTAAGTGGAAAGAAAGTGAAATAAAACACCTCTCAAGTGCAATGCTGTATTGATAATCATGACAGTAGCAATACTAAAATAGAATTTAAAATTGGGAAAAGAGGATGACCACAATATTTTACCCAACTAAAGACACAGGAGACTAGAGGGTTAAATATCAAGATTGTAATTTGGGTAAAACCTCTGTCACTCTGCAAAAATTGCTAGCAGCTTTCTTTAATGATGTAAAACAATCAAAACCTGTGCCTGAAATCTCTGCTTTATCCTAAGTGTGGATTACTGGAAACCTTTGGACAGAAAAGGTGCAGGGCAGGTAAAGCCATTATATGATAGATAAATTTCAGCAAATCCACAGACCAAGCAAGAAAAGTTTTTGACGCTGAAGTTGGTTTGTGAAATCATGGCAGAGGAGAAAAGATGAGCTTTCTGCAGTCAGATAATTCAACTTCTTTGAGACATGGGGCAAGAAAAGGGCCAGAAGAAGAGAAGGAAAAAAAATACATGAAATAAACGTGTCCTAAGAGCTCCTACAGCTGCCTCTTCCACAGAGAAAGGGAGCTTTTGACAATCATGTGTGACACATGTATAGGCCACGTGCAGATCAGCAAGGAATCATCAGCAGACGGGAGCAGCAGCTCAGTGACATGGTCTGTACCACACCATGGCTGGACAGCGTGGGGCAGCAAATCTGGGTCAGATTTAGTCTGATACACCTGGATCAAGAGTCTCCCCCTCCACATGTTTTGAAGCAGCCTCAGGGACCCATTCTGGTTTCCACCTGTCACGAGCCCATTTGCATGAATTTGCCAACACTTCTACTACAGCAGATACTGAATTGCAATTCTGTATTTGAAAAATCCGATAAGATTACTTTGATTCCACAGCTAGGATAGAGAGTGATAGCCCACAATCTTTCTATTTCTAAATTAATATTCAAGAAAAATCTGTGTTAAGTTTTCAATAGAGACATGCTTAGTACATCAAGATTTTTCTTCACAGACCCATGAACCCCACTGTCAGAGGAACATTCAGGAATCCAGATGTGGTGTCTAGCTTAAGAAATTCCAAAGCAATGAGGACTTTTTACCCCTAAAGATGTGTACTGTTTAAAGTGAAGTTGTTTTTGTTATATTATTACCAGTGAATTACAGATATCTATAGCTTTAGGTGCCCACACTTATCATGGGATGTACAAAAATCAAATTACTTTAAAAAATAGTTATCTGATTGAATTATTGTTGTTGGGTAGCTGTGACTCTCCACACCAACAATAGTTACTTTAAAAATTTAAAAAAAATTGAATCAAGATATTCATTAATTTTTAGTAATTTGCTTGTGTCTGTTATGTGTGAAAGATTTTAATTTACACTCATTTATCAACTCAGACAACTTCACTAATGGGGGAATTTATTCTGATAGCAAAATATCAGACTGCACTTTCAGAAGGTTATCAGAAGGTGGGTACATGCACATGGCACCTGGATCAGGAATAAGTATCATTTGAAAGACAATTCTTAAAAATTAGGGTTCTTATACACATTTCTAAAGGAATATGAATGCCCACATATAAAATATTTTATTTCAAACGAATGCATCTGAAAGAAATATCCACAAACATGGGAGGGCAGAGGAGACTTTTTCTTCCATATTAACTGGACATTTAAACATGGTAGAGAAAGGGACCTTGAACCAAACAATGCGGTACTGTGGAGTTTTTATCTCTCAAAAGTGATTGCAGTCAACATCACATACACAGAAATGATCAATACCAACAACCACAAAGCAGCCTCAGTTAAAACACTCAGTGTTCACTCAGTGTCTGCTGGGTGCTCTTTTCACGTGCTTCACAAACAAAGTCCAATAAAGAAAGGATGTCACCAGAATTTTACATGTCAAACTGAAACAGAGAGCAGAGCATTCACAGGGAGTTGTGTGACCAAACCCTGGTCCACTGGTTTCACCCAGGTCTGGTTCTTCTTCCAACAGGTCTGCCATACCTGACACATTTCTCCAGTCACAATAGACCAAAATATCTGAAAATTAATTCCAGTGGGTGCTAACAGAAAGTGTCCCATGCTGTTTGTTCTTTTTTATTAAAGCAGAATATTTCAATAACACCTCTCAGTAAGCAGAAACAAATGAGGAAACTTCTACACTGGATAAAGGATGAAGATCCAGAAATGCAGTGTTGTTCTGCCAGATCTCTTACATCTGTTAAAAAACACCTACAAAAACCCCCAAACAAACATCACTCAGCTGATCAGACAGAGACTTTTCCAACTGATACATAACACAAGTACAACCCACGGGAGAGGTTTAGATATTTAAGCTAATGTCCAGTTAGTATATTTTAAGAGAAATACAAGAGCAAAAACTACCCTCTGCAGGGTATGCAAGCCAGTCATCCTTAAAGCTTGAAGACTGATCTATGCAGATTTTTTGCATCATAAAATAGTCTGGAATAAAACCCAAACTGCACATCAGTGTAGGATGCTGATAGACATCTTGATCTGGCTTCACTATTTCAATTTAGCTGCATATTGTTTGATACTGCTCAGGGAAATATGACAAGCTGTGCCACGAACAGAAGGGCAGAGAACCAACACTCTGTTGCTGTACATTATGTTTTTATTAACTGAGACTCCACAAAACTCTACAGTTATGAAATACTGATGAAAAATTATTAAATTATTCATCAGTGATAAGACAATTAAGAAGCAAACTAAGGAGCAAGTGGAAGCTCGGTCCTGAGGGAGAACAGCTGGTCTTCTCATTAAAAGTATGTTTTGGCAGCAAAATATCCTCTGAACAGAGGGAACCTGCTGCTAAAGCAGCCTCAGAGTCAAATTTGGGAGCAAGTGACAAAGGCTGACGTGGGGCACTCTCAGTAGAAGTGTGCAAGCTGCACTCCCCTGCTCCTGGCAAAGAGCTGAGGGGACTTTATTGTACTTTGGAGCCACCACATGACATGGAAGCTGCCTCAGCCACTGGGCAGCTTTGTGCTGATGCACCAGACTACAAAGAAATTAGCTGAAAACTCAAGGAAAGATGTTATTTGTACCCAATCAGCCGAGAGCTGAGCACAGGGGCCAGTGGTGAGGATGGTCACCCCGAGCTCCTGCCTCAGTTCCCTTGTTCATCAAACAGCAGAGCTGCAGACCCCCAAGGGGCACTGGGCCAGGACATCCTGGGAATTTTCCCCAGCAGAGCAGGTCCTGTGCAGGATGGGCTGAACGTGACCCCTGTCCCTACACAGTGGGCAGGAAGGGATGTTCCTCCTCTGAGGCTGTGACAGTGCAGCTGCTAAAAAGGGAACTGTATGGTGTTGGAGACATTGAAAGTCTTTCAGAGGTGAAGAAGAGAAGGAAAGGGAACAAGAAAGGGAAGAGAGAGAGAGAGAGAACTTTGGTGCAACGTTTTTTATAAAGTTGAAGCAGCACATGCAAAGAAAGTAGATCCTGCTCCAACAGACTGGAGCAGGGCCAGAGCTCTGAGAAGTTCTGAAAAACTCTCCATGAAATACCATTTCTCCTTTCCTTCTCATCCCTCTGCTACTCATACCTACTATTTTTAGGATTGTGGGATTTTTTAAGCTTGTGGTTTTTCTAATACTTTCCTTTTGTGGTTTTTAATTCTTTCCCAGTCCTGCCATCAATAGTTCAGGAAATTTTCCCCTTGGCTCCTCACCTCTTACAATCCATTCTCCAAGCTCACCCACCCTAACACTTGGTCAAACAAAAACCCACAGATAAACCAGCTCTCACCCATAGAAACACAAAGGATCTCTAACGATTCCATTGCTGAAATACATAGTGACTAATATGACCTGTGTTCTTTAAAGATAGTATCCTTAAAATATGCCTATAGTAAAAAAAAAAAAAATCCCCAAACATCCGTTGAAATACGAAATCCCCACTTGCTGGCATGCTGTGTTCTAGATGTTTGAGAAATTTTTTTCAAGTAACATCAAGGTCCATAATTTTTTTGTAACACAGAAACACAAAATCAGATGCTCCTTCTTAATTTTGGACAAACTTGCCTTCTAGTTAGATAAAAAATTGGTAGGAGTTTCTACTCCCTTAATGCTGTCCTCTTTCTTGTATTTCCTTTTGTGTGTGAAGTACCTTTACAGCTGAAAGCAGAAAGACACAGCAGGTTGTTTCTTAAATAAATCTGCTTAAAATTGTTATTCCAATTCTTGTAAAGATTCAAATATCTTGCATAACTGGCAGGAATTCTGACATCACTGCACAACACCAAATTACTCTCAGCCTGCTTCAAAACCTGATTGATCACATAAAATATAACAATTCCCACTCCAATCTTTCTCTACCTATTTGTTCACTTAGGTTAGCTGGCAAAATAAGTATGTTAGCCTTTTCTCTGCTCCAGATATGTCATACCAAAGAGAGTTTTGCATAAAGAGAAATGGCATGCTACTATCTTTGTAACATTTTTAGAGCCTTGGTTATAAATACTTCAGATGATGCTCAGACAGAAACTCAAGTGATGCAGATTTCAGCTCTTCACATGAACAACAGGGAGAGTTACAGATTCAGTTTGATTTGGACCTACACTAATTTACCCCTGATGATCAACAAAAAGGAAAGCATAGCTAAAATAGAATTTCTGAGGTGATGGGTTTTATATATATCACATTAAAATGTATTAAGTTCAGAGAGGTATCTGGACATTCACAGGTACTGGTATACAGCTACAACACAGGGCTACACCCTGATGTGCAAAAGGGTGCCAGTATGATGAGCAGGTGACGTAAAGAATCCTGCAAGGGGCTCAGGGTGGGGCCAGGCTGGGCTGTTTGGGCAGGTACAGCCCTCTCACCTCAGAGCCAGCACAGGGAAGGAACAGGAGCTAGCAGGAATGTGCCTGGGGGAGAGGAGTGGGGTGGCCAAGGCAGCACAGCATCCACTGGCTGCAGCTTCCTCCAGTGAGAGGGAGCTGCAAAGGGACACAACCACGAGGGCAGACCAGGAGAGCTGGAAAAGAAGGAAATCAAATGGTGCAGAGCTTCAAGACAGTTGCATTTTTCTTTAGGGAAGGTTTAGAGTAAAAAACAGAGGGAGACACAACCAGGAGAGCTGTGAAGGACAGGACAAGGGGAGAGCATGGGCAGGAGGAATGCAGTCTTGAGCAGGGTAAACTCTGCTTCCCACTTCAGGCACACCTAGGGAGCTGTATCACATAGAGCCAGCTCAAATATTGGAGACATTTACATCTGTAATTACTTACAGATACAAATCCATTCCTTTTGGATTAGTGTACAGATGTGAGCAGCTTGTGTTATGTGAACCTTCCCCTCAGTCCAGTAACACCATCTTGTGTCCTAGTTCAGAGACATTACTGCAAGCTCCAAAGACCCTTCTTAAACCTCAGTACTATTTCAGAGGGTTTAGAAAATAGGGAATCCACAGCTATGCACCTGTAAACCAGCAAATTAAAAAGATACTCTCATGGAGACATCCTTATTCTTTCACCACTTAGCTTTTGCAAAAGTAAATTATTTTTCTTAGGAAGGAACAATTTTTGCAAACAAAGTTTCTGTTAAAGGAGAAAAAAAACCAAACCAAACAATCTTAAGCCATGTTAAAGAAGTTATTTAAATTCTGCCACTTAACACTTTCTGTTTGGAGGGCCAGCCTCGGCCAAAGGAGCAAAAACTAATAAAGGAGTTCTTTGAACCCCAAACACTTCAAGATACCATTTTTTGGAGTCAATCCTATTCAAAGCAACCGATGAAAAGACAAAATTATTATTTCTATATGTTGTTATATACTGGTAAAAAGCCAGAGTGTTATTTCCTAAGCTAACAAACAGCCATCTCTTTTTTATGCTTTAGCAATTAATATGGATTCTGCTTATAGACATCTGTAATGCTCTGGGCTGTATTTATGGTGTGATAATTGTCATTTTGAGACACAGAACACCAAGATGATAGAAAGACATAGCTGAACTGTTCACTATCTAAGGGACAACACTGCTATCGTGTTCAAAATACTGCCCCAAGCAATGAAAAGTTTCATAAATCTTTTTTTTTCTCTACCACTGTTGTCAGCTTCTCTTTTTGCCTGTGGCTGAATGTGATTATAATCTGTTTCCAGCATACAAGAAAACAAAGCGATCTAGAATATAATGAGTGGGGAACATTTTGGAGCCCTCCTGAGCTGCAGGATATTTCCAGCTGCTAGCAGAGCTGATAACGGACTTAATAGAGCTAATGATTTCTAATACCACTAACACAAGGCTATTTTCACAGTGGGTAAATAATGACTCCTTTGTTTTGGAAATAGTTAAGGAGTCATGTAGATGTTTGATAAATACATGATACAGTATAAATGCAGCAATATTTGGGTAAGTGATGGTGGATTACACCACAGCTAGAAGATAATATACTTTTGTATTTCCTTCTAAGATCTTAAAAGTTTATAACCCTGTTAAGACCAGTGTGACAGCAAGGAGATTTCACTGTAAACAATTACAAGTAATGTTTTAATCTAAGCATAAAAAAGCATCCATTTGTTTCTGGTAATTAATATTACAAATCTTCGCTAGAAATAAAAACTAATTGGGTAGTAAAAGAAATTTCCTTGAGAACTGAATGCAAAAACTCCATCAATGAGGCAAACTATGAATAGCACATAGGCCTTTAGTGTTTTACTTGATCATGACTGCATATTTCTGATGATGATTAACAATTTTTGCTTGGATTCCTCCTTTCCCAGTGTGCAACCTGTGTTCCTCATTCAAGGGCTTGTGCTCCCACCAAAGAGAATTCTATGGATTCCTTGCATATTTATTTTGTATAGCACTGTACAGAAAAGATTCCCTATGATAAAAATGCATTTCTTCTTCCCTCTTCTCTCCAGAAGCTACCTTCCTATAGATGCTGCACATACGGATCTCCTATTTTTCCTTTAAGACATCTGAACATTATTTCACATTAAGTTCACCTGTAAAGAGTGGTTGGGACTTCTATCCCACTGGCTGCAGCACTCAGTGCTTCATGCCCCCACAGTTTTACTGCTTTTTGAGCTTTCTCAGCTGTATCCAATCCCAAACAGGATTCCCTGGATGGGACTGTGTTTGCACACGTCCCTGGGTCAGCCAAAATGGGTGCCAGTCAAGCTGTTAACAATCCAAACTTCTTCATGGGAACAAAGGAATAATGATAATTCTGATGAAGGCAAAAATGTAAGGTTTAAATAAAATAATTCAAGCCAGGCAGAGTTTTCAAGTCATAATGAAAGAAATAAAAGGACTTATGGTGTGAACAGAAGATAATAAATTGTGTAATGCAATAAAGCAATATCTACCCATTATAAACTTTACAGATTTTAGAAAAGCAGATGATAACCCCCATTGTGATTCATTTTCACGTATCTTGAAATATTACAGGAAGCAGGCAAAAATAATTAAATTTACCTTACTGTATTTCAAGGTATGGCTTCACTGGTTAAAGAAAATGCAAACTTAAGCAAAGAGTCTGATACAGCTGCTGGTGTCAAACTGAGAATGCAATCTCTTCTCTGGTTTGTTACTGCCATTGCTTCATTATGAGAAGAAATTGTAGATTGGAATGAGAAATATTTCATGGTCTAAGAGCTAATATCAGATTTTGTTTGTGCTGGTGATACAGCAGTTCTAAATGACAGGTCAAACATGCAAGGAACAGCATGAGATTGTTCCACATCATAAATAAATCAGGTTAAATATTGTGAAAAATACATCCAGTAGGGACTCCAGGATCCAAATCAGGTTTTGTATCAGAAGGCCAAGAAATACAGGGTTTGTAAATTCATATATTTGACAGGCATGAGTAAGTCAATGAATTTAATCATAAGGAAACAATACCATGATCAAGTAATGTGACAACTGCAATCTAACTTCAATGACTTGTTCAAATGTTTCTTCTCCCTTAGCAGAGAGACAGGGAAAAAGGAAAGCCACCAGATGCTAACACTTTGAGAAAATATTAGGTATCATATTTATTGAATTCCTGAACACTAATTCTCAGAAATCCACTTTTTTTTTTAATAGTAGCAGAAATAAAGACAAATTCAAGAGACATCAAAACCTAAACTAGAGCAGAGAACACAGCAGGTGTAACACTGCCAATTTGAGAAGGATGTCAAAGGCCTACACAATGTAAACCCAAAAATATTGAGCAAGTTTGAGAACAAGATAGGTAAGCTGCTCAAGGAATAAGAAATAAGGATTGCTTAATTAAAAACCACTACAGTATCACAGGGCAGAGCTATATTACATGCATTAGCATCTAAAAAATGAAAAAGTAGGTATTTTGGAGATCAAGGAGCTCTTCTCTATTGATACATGAGTTGTAATGCCAAATAAAATTAGATCCAAGCATGTAGATCAGGAATTTACAATAGGAATAGATAGCTGTTAAAGAAAAAGGTAATAACCAGGCAGTGAATTCAACATTTTTATACAGAAAATGTCTAAGGAATCGAAAAAGTCTAGTAGAGAATACTTAACAAAAGGTCTTGAAAACTGAGAAGATATAAGAATAACGAATCATGCTAAGTCTAAAAGCAACAATATTTTCTTCAAAATAATTAAAAATACAATGCACTAGGCAGTCCTCAAAGGGAAGCAGAGATGTACAACAGGTAGTGGGACAGAAGATGCAATTCAGTGTAGACAAATGAAAAAGCACCTTAAAATTCTTACACTAAATGCTGATTACTGAAATGAACACCGAGAAGAAAAAGGTGTGGAAGACTGATTTTTTCTGAGCAGACCAAGGAAAAAGGCGTAATGCAGTGACTATTCCAGGATAACATTCTAAATGATCGCAATGGAGGAAAATACAAATGTAGAGCATCTACTGTGCTGTGACATAAGGTGCTGCATCCTGTTAGAGAAGACAACCAGGAGCTCACTTACAAACATCAGAAACATCAGAAAGGAGCCCAGCTGGAAACACAGCGTTGCTCTCTCCCACTGGTGAAAGGTGATCTGTGCTACCCCTCATCCATCCTGCTCATTCCTGCTCAGCCTTGAGACACAGGCAGAAAAGTGCCCATTTAACACAGCTGCTGTCTGTAAACCTGGATTAGCTTTGAGCCTGGGAACCTGCCAGGGTCCTCCCTGCAGACAGAGCTGAGCTGGGCTCTCTGGCAGCAGAGGAAACACAGAATTTCCAAGGACCCTAAAAATCACCCTGTGGGGATCCAGGGACACCAAAAGCTCTGAGAGCTCTGCATTTGCAATTGGGCCTTACAGAACACAACTCCAGTATTTCTTCATTGACTATGTCCCTGAAAAGTTTGCCCTTTGTCTCAATGTGGACTCAGATAAGAAATCTTATTCTGTTAGAAAACTAAAAATTGAAAAAACTTCAAGGCGTGCAGACACAAATATTTGTTGCTCAAGTCTCAGCTGAGTGAAGTGAGTGTTTCAAAATCAGGCAATAATCTCTTCAGTGAATTCTTTCCCTGATGCTTTAGCAAGGCACACGTGCATATCTGACTAAGGCAGCAGGGAGCAGTGACATACTGCAGTGTCAGCATCAGATGACAAGCACAGAGTCTGGCCATGTTTTGATATGCCTTGGACTAATAAAGAAAAGAAACCTGCCCAAAGGGTCAGGTAGCCAAAAGGTGGCTTGTGACTGACTCCCCAGACACAGCCATGAATACAATCAGTGGTTTCAGACCTGACAGTCAGGTACACTGCTCCTGCTCAGGACAGGTGTTCTTCCAGCAATCACGGCCCTGCATTTCTCTTGGGAGATCACCTATGCTGCCAAAACACACAGAAAATCACTTCTCTACTGGCACATAGCCACAATTGTGGGGGAAATCCAAGCACCAGGCTCCAATAACCCGTTGATCAAGCCCAGTGTGTAAGTTCCTAAGTGTGAGGAGCTGTTTGAGAAAGGCTGTGTGCACACTTCCCGTGCCGGATCAGATTCCTGCCTGGCTGCTTTCCAGCTGTCTCAGAAACATTCCCTGGAAGCTGTGTGACAGCACCTCCCACTCCCATGGCCTTTCCCATGTGGGCAGCATGGTCAAGTGCCCAGGGGAGAGGGCAGAGGCCAGCCTGGGACATTCCAAGCTCTACAGTGAGGGCAGGCTTCTGGTGGCTGCTTCCCTCTGGTTCACCCCAAAGGATCCCCGAGTTGTCCAAGGGAATGAGGAATCTCCATCCCCAAATGCAGGGGTCCTGTGGTGCCCACGTTCTAGGCACAGTTTATAGCTGGCCATAAACTGCACTGAAAGAAAGTGCAGCTTCCTCTTCAATCCAGCTACTGTGCATTATATAAATTATTCTTTTCACTTGTGAGTCAAGCCAGTCATTGCTGGATGTTGCTCAAATGAACTGCAGCATCATCAGAGCAAACTAATAACAGAGGCATTACTTAGGCACAGCCAAAATATTGATATTTCTGTCATAAATGATAAACAATAATACATTGCCTTCAATTTTCTAACATATCGTAACTTTTCAGTGAAAAAGACAATACTCTTTTGTTCTCATTTCTTGGTAATTCACAAGGCTCCTGCTAACTGGTTCACAAACAATTAGAACATATTTGTTCTTCAGATATTATTAGTTTACACATCTGTTTATTTTTAACTCCAAGCAGTTACAAATTCAGTGCACTGCAAAGGTGCTGGTCAAGCAGACAGCAGAGTAAAATCAGAATAAAGCTTCTCAAGATCAAAAATTAAAGAGCTACGGTGTTGCAGGCATTGTTTATTCATATTTGGGAAGGCTGGAAGAGACAGGCATGCTGTCTGTCTCAGTTTTTATGGGGGATGTGGGAAAGAAAAACAAATCTCATGATACATAAAAGCTAGAAATAGCTTATCATTTATTTGTGGTCCCTGAATTATCTGTCTGCTGCCAGGCCTGCACAGGCACACTGCTGGGCTGCCTTCCCATCCCACAGAGTAGGACACCTCTGAAAAAGGACAATCTATTTCTTTCTGATATTCTTTCTAAACATCATGTACTATCCAAAACTGTATTTATTTTCTTTAAGTAAAACCAACAATAATGGTTACAGGAGAAAAAAAAAAAGAAAAAAAAAAGAGAGAAGGAGATGGAAGTGAGAAAGACTGCCACTGAGACACACTGCTGAAAGTAACACACAAAATGTATTTGCTTGCTTTGATGTTTAACATTGGTAGAGCTTCCAGACCTGAACAAGACAGGTGATTACTTATCTTTGTCTTTAAATATATATATACATATATATCTATATATATATATATCACTGCCATCATCAGTAACTCAATAAACAGTTTAAATGCACACAGCACTTCCTTATGACATTTCTCCAATTACTCCTTCAAATTTTGACACAGATTTCTTCCTTCCCAAACATATCCATCAGTACAGTTTCCTCCCAAGCTGGTGACTGTCACCTTCTAATCAGCTGGCATTTATCCTGAGATATACAGGAATGCAAACAGCTTTTTCCTCCCACACCAAGCTCGTGTGCAAGGTGCAGCTTGTTTCCCTCCCGAGGACGCAGGGTGTGTCACCATCAGAGTTTGTAACAAATGGTGAACTTGTGGCACATGGAGTTTACCCCAAGAAAAGCAGAAGGGTCAGGGAGGCACTGGGAGGCTCTGCCTGGGGTCACAGGCATTGGTCTGCAGGCAGCCAAAGGGCGCAGGCAGGTCCCTCAGCTATCTCATTTCTATGTCCCTGCTCACCTCTGATTACTTTATTAGGCTCCCATTATCAGTCTCCACACCGAAACTGATCTATNGAGATGGAAGTGAGAAAGACTGCCACTGAGACACACTGCTGAAAGTAACACACAAAATGTATTTGCTTGCTTTGATGTTTAACATTGGTAGAGCTTCCAGACCTGAACAAGACAGGTGATTACTTATCTTTGTCTTTAAATATATATATACATATATATCTATATATATATATATCACTGCCATCATCAGTAACTCAATAAACAGTTTAAATGCACACAGCACTTCCTTATGACATTTCTCCAATTACTCCTTCAAATTTTGACACAGATTTCTTCCTTCCCAAACATATCCATCAGTACAGTTTCCTCCCAAGCTGGTGACTGTCACCTTCTAATCAGCTGGCATTTATCCTGAGATATACAGGAATGCAAACAGCTTTTTCCTCCCACACCAAGCTCGTGTGCAAGGTGCAGCTTGTTTCCCTCCCGAGGACGCAGGGTGTGTCACCATCAGAGTTTGTAACAAATGGTGAACTTGTGGCACATGGAGTTTACCCCAAGAAAAGCAGAAGGGTCAGGGAGGCACTGGGAGGCTCTGCCTGGGGTCACAGGCATTGGTCTGCAGGCAGCCAAAGGGCGCAGGCAGGTCCCTCAGCTATCTCATTTCTATGTCCCTGCTCACCTCTGATTACTTTATTAGGCTCCCATTATCAGTCTCCACACCGAAACTGATCTATGGAGAACTGCAGAGCCTGTTTCCATGCCTGCTCTCTGCCAGCCTATTCTGGTTGCCCTCATTATTCCTCTTTCCAACAGAGAAAGATTCATTACTGGATGTGTAAAACTGACTCGCTCCAGCCTTTTGCCTGTAGCTCCAAATCTGTCACCACACACAGACTATGCCACTATTTCCTCCCTCCTAAACTGTTTGACATCACAGCTTTTAACTGAACAGGGGGAGGAATAGAGGGAAGGAATGGAACACAAACTGTTAAAATGATTACTAGAAAGCAAAGAATCCACAGGAAGCATAACAGCTTCCTGAGGCCGCTGGAAATGTAAACATTTCTTGCTTAACTCCCATTTGTACTGAGAAGTTTTCAAGCCAGTCAGCTGAGAAAATTAAAACACAAACTATTGTTTACAAAGGGAGCACCTGTAGAGCAGCCCGTGCTCTGCAGCTCCCTGGACTTCACTCGGCTCCCTGCTAAGAATAAGGAATAAAGTTTTTAAACCATCATTAGCTTTCATTCTGCCACCTCCCTTCTGCTGCCACAGTATTCCTCTATGTAAATGGGGTTTATTTATTCATAGGCACTGGCATGCCGTTACTTTTGTCAAAGCTGGTCTCTGCACTCCTGCGAACAGCAAGAGCAATCAGCATCCCCGGGATTCGGGGCGGGGCGGCTGCGAGCAGCGGCTGCAGCTCCGGGCACGGGCAGATAAACCAAGTGACACAGATTAAAACAAATTGGTGATCCGTACCAGAGAGCAGCTAGGCAAACAATAGCAGTAAAAGCATAAATGTCAATTTGGAATGATAAAGGATACAATCTAAATGTAATATGAGAGGCCCCCAGACAAAAGGGAGAAATAGAAATTACACATTACCCAAGCACCAGATGCAATAAACAAACAAATATGTAAACACACGCATGAATATGCATGTGGAAAAATTCAGATCGCTGGATTGATGACTCAAGTAACTAGATTTTAAAGTAAAATACTGAACCATTTTTAAAAAGTTTGACTGCTTGATTTGAAGGGCAAAAAAATCTTATTTGTACTCCTGATAATTTTATTTTAATTTTGAATAATCTGCAAATGTCTCAACATATGCTTTCCTCTATATTCTACATTTGCATATTAATGACACACTGTCCATAAGACACAAACCAATGACAGGAGATACTTTCCTTTCTCACAAGAAGATGGCTTTTATCTGCTGAAAGAACTGTCAAAAGGGTTCTCTAATTGCTTTCAGAATTTCCTCTGTCTTTTCACATTTTCTAGTCCCCTACAGCAGTTTGCCAGATGAGCTATAAGGTTTCAAAGCTCCTTTAAATAATTTTATAACTATTCTAGCCCTGGTGGAAAAAACCCAAATAGTTTCATCCAAACTGTGACCTAATAACCAGTAACACAGATCAGTTAAGAGACCTACCCAAGATTAATTTATCACAGTCTAGCTGATACTACTGGAAGAAACAAACATTTATTTTTTCATGGGAAGAAGTATAAATTTAACTTAATGAGAAAAAGATCACAGATACAAAGGAAATTATCAAGAGCTACATTTAGGAATCAGTGTGTAAAGCACAGCACTGTACACAGATTTTCACAGTGCCACTAAACTGGGAGAACCCATTTAAGATTTTGACCTGTACCTGGGGTTGTCCCATCCACCAGTCAACAACGTTTTGATGCAAGCAAAAACCATCACAAAACCAAATTAACCAAAAAAATCTTTATGTACAGACACCCACAGCTCCACACAAACACCTTCAGTGCAGCTACACAGCAGCTGTGACACAACTGATGCTCCATCACGTTGTGCATTTAAATAATGACCCACTCCAGGTGCCTGGAGGGAGTGTCACACTCCAGACTGCAATAATTGATGATAACAGTGGCCATCAGCACAGGGCCCTGCCAGCTCCAACTCTCTCCTCAGTTTAACATTTCAAACTCTTGCCACAGAGATGGGAGTAGGTGGGGGAAAATGAGAACGTACATTTTATTCCTCCACGTCTGAAATGCAATTCCTATTTGAAATAGAGTCGCCAAACATTAGGCCGATAATTAGAGATTAATAAAATATGGCATTACTGCTGCTGCCTGTGAGTCCTTCAGGAGGCTCTCTATAACTAGGGGAAGTTACAGCTCAAAGCTCTGTTATGAGGCAATTATACTGCCTGACATCTAACATCTTGCAAGGCAATCTCACTTTTGGGCATTAAGAATTAGCTGTGTTAATCTCATTTTATGAAAGACATAATATTTTCCTTTCAAGTATTCTTTTTAGAAACATGAGCTGCCAAATCTGCCTTATAATCTAAGGTTTCCATTCACAACTATTCTGTATTCTAGTAATGTCAACTTCATTTTTATTTACAAACAGACAACACTGATTCTTTGTATTTTCTGTATTTTAATTTTTTCTTCTATCCTAAAAATATATTAAAAGGAGATTTAAATATGCAATAGAGCTGTTTGAAATACTGCATCTGTTCATCATCATTCCAAACAAAAATGTATATTTATTTTGTAAGTATTCTATTATTTTCTGCAAAGGGATGTTTTAATACTCGTCTTATTTTTACAGATGTAAATAAAGATTAATTTCAATGTAGCTGCTCCTCTGCCATTTTTCTAAAGATTAATAAAACTGATAAAAGAATTTGAATGACAAAGGAATATATTAATATACATGTCTACTATTTTTTTTGGACAATCTTCCATCTGTACATACACCCCATACACTACAAATTCCATCATTTATTAATCTTTTCTGTGCTGCCTAGTTGAATATTCTGTTTTTCTTCCTTAGAACTCCCCTAACAACCTGCTGATCATTCTGCAAAAATTGGCAGAGTCCTGCATTGGGAAGTGTCAGGGAAAGGGCTTTCCCTGGCAGACAGGGATGTGCTTTGGGATCTCCTTTGCCTGTGTTCAGGAGAAGAGAGGAACTTTCTGTTTGAGCAGCACAGACAGGGCCTGTGGAGGTGCAGTGACCACTGGTGAAATGCTTCTTCCATCCTGTGTCCGTGGGCACCACAGCTTCATTTGGCATCTCAAATTTCCCATTTCCAAACTGCAGCTGGTTACTGCCAGGATCAGAGGGGCTTTCCTCTCTGCCCTGCACTGGGGGCTCCTGCTCTGAACCCTGCCTGTGACAGGCAGTGAAACAAACCCACACAAATATCACACTGGCCAGGGCACGTGAGAAAAAAGGCAAACACAATAATGAGAAACTGGCAGCAGCAGCCTCCTACTCTCCCCTGTCTCTGCTACAGGGACTGGTGATGAAATCACCAACCAAGGCCTGCAGTGGTGATGGAATGGGCAGGAAAGCCTGGAAATGGTTAATTTAGTGCTACACCTCCTCAGAGAGCTGCTGTCCTTCCTGAGCCACCTCCTGCAGCAGGGAGGAGGTGTGCACACCTGGACGTGTGGGATCCACAGGGTCTGAGGATGCTGGGCTGGCTGGGGCTGGCATTTATCAGTCATGATAACAGGAAGCCAAGGGCTGAGGGCTAAAAAAGATTGAGGCAGGATGAGGAGCTGGGAAATGGAAAGCTGTCAGTCAGGGGGATGGAGCCAACGAGAGAACACATCAAAGTTGTGAGAGAAACAAGAGAGAAAGGTAGACCTGACAGAAGGGAGAAAAGAGACATTTGGAGATCCCAGTAGAAGAAAGAAGGACTAAAAACTGTTGAGGAAGGTGACACAAAAACCAAAACAGAAAAAATCTGACACAGAGCCAGACAAGTTAAAGAGTTGAAATCAGTTTATAAGAATCACTAAAAGATGTGCAAGGGAAATGAGGATTAGGATTAGACAGCCAAGCAGAACGTGCACTGAATAACTAGCAAAGCTGGAAAAGGACCACCAGGAGAATGGTGGGAGGGGTGTCCTGCTACCCAGGGACACATTCCCAGGCTGGCCAAACTGCTGCTGGGGCTGGGGGGACACAGCAGCATCCCAGCTTCTGGCACAATACATTAGAGGAAAAGCCTGGACACAGACTTTTCAGAGGCTTCTCCAGGTTTGATTCTACAGTTGAGGCTTCAGATCTTTTAAAGCTCTGTGTGTTTTATTTTCTTTGGCCATTTTGTTGTAAAATAGAAAATTACTCTCAGTGAATAGAGAGTGACAGCTTCAGCTGGTGAGCAGGAGCTGTGGCTGCTACCAAACAACACACAGCTATTAATTTATTTGAGGGTTATTCTTATTATTTTTCATCACAATAACATTAAATGAGCTATGTACATACACTGATGGAAAACAGACTTCACAGTTTCTGTCAACAGTGCAGTATGTGTTACAAGTTTGAATTTTTATTTGAAGTTTCCAGAGATGCTTTGTTAGCTAGAGAGTTGATCTCAATTTTATGTTGACAACAAAGCAGAGCAGATTAACTTGGAAATGATACCCAAAGCTTGAAGTGCTGTTGGATCATTTGTCCTTATTGAATGAATGCAGATTTCTGCATTATATTACACCCTGCTACTGGTGCCACAGCTTTAAATATTGTTATTTTCATCACTCTTTGTCAATTATCCTTTGTTCAGAGTATTTTGTATTTTTTAACTAAATAAATATTCTTGCATAGTGACTGTCAGCATTAGTAGAAAAGTCCTGAAAAGCCAGCTCATAAATGAAATTCTGATTTCAGCAATTTCATTCTTCTCAGATAGCTACATTTCTAGAATAAATGATCATCTCTAATGTCATTACCTGAACATAGCAAACCTGGATTGTAAAGGGTCTTGGCAGTGAATGATGATAGGCATCAGAGGCTTAATGTTTAATTACTGAACAGAGTTTTCTGGAGAGTTAAGAGCTAATATCATTCACTTGCTGCTGTTGGCTGTGCAGAATATTGTGGCTGTTGTGATCTGTCAGGGAGAAGTGATTCATAAACTTTGCTGCCTGCTCCTCAAATGCACTGTAGTGGTGGGAATAAAAAATGGACAGCTATTTATGGCTGAAAATCCCAACAGGAAATATCCTGAAACCCACATGAAAAATAAGTTGAAAATCTTAATGAGAAGAGGACACTACATTCCTATACACTCTGAAGCACAGAACACAAATTAGTTACTGATATTCCCTTATACCTTAATGTTTTAGGAGCTAAGGGTAATAATTAAACTAATTCTCATGATAATTAATAAAGGCAGCCCCCCTGCTCAATGAAGAGAGAGAGGCAAGCTGGGTTTGGCATCTTATTACCCTCTCAATGTAAATTATATTGGAAAGGAAAGGGAAGAGTGAAGAAGATTCAAATGCCTACTTTTTCTTTTGCTGCAAACAGTAGGGACACATTGTGAGCCCTAAAGGAACTGAAGAACATCCCCAGTGACCCAGTGGAAAGGTTTAGTGGGGAATGGCAGGGAGAGATGCCTGGCTCACAGATACAATGTGCTTTTTTTCTTTCTCTTTTGTTCCAAACCACTGAGAAAGCTGAAATAGAGTGAGTTAAAGAACTACAACTCACCCCAAATATCTTGAGAAGAAAAGTTTTCTCACTTTATCCAGAAATGCTCCAACAGAGCTTGCAGGAACATTCAGAAGTGCTGAGTGTTCCTACAGGCACAGCACCTCCCCAGGCTGAGGCTCCCACCAAAGCAATCCTTCTAAAAACACAAACTCCAAGAACCACAATTCAGAATGCTCAGAGAAAATCTCAGCAGCAAAAAAGTGCATCTCATATTTAGGTATGCTGAGCAATAGTAAGAGCAGGTATTTGTTGTGGTGGTCATGAGGCTCCTTTTTTATTAAAAGCCTTTTCTACTTAAAAAATGCTCTATTTAAAAAGAAAAAATTCTGCACTTATCAGTATTCACATGTTGCTTTGTATGTGTGAATAGTTGCATATAAGTTTAAGAGTGAAGGGAAAAAAAGGAGCTTAAATGGAGATTAATTCATGAAAACCTAAAGCTTGATTTTAGTTATTGAATACTCATTTAAATTTGTCTGACAGAGCTCCGTTCTCCACTCTCATCTGTTTCAATCTAGTTAATGAAATAATGTTTTATATAATAAATAACAGGGGAATTAAGCCAAGGAGTTAACAGTAAGCACTAAATAATGAATCAATGCAAGTCTGGCACATAGCTTAAAGTTGTGTGCAAAAGAAATACATCAGACTTGATCTTGAAAAAGGAAGCTGAGCCCTAAGTTACTTGGGAAGGGTGATCTCTCCTGCTCTGTACCTGCTGGCAGAAGGCCCTGTGATTCTGCCATGGCTGCAGTAGAAACTGAACCATTTACTGATAAATGGAAGAAGGAAGAATTATAGGAGGTGAGAAGAAAGAAAAAAACAAAATCAGCGCAGAAAGGCAAAAAGTAGAAGAGATGGAGCAAAGTACAGAGTTCCTGATCAGAGAAAGGACCAGCAAGAGGCACAGTGTGGCATGTGCTCCAGAGAGGCTGGCAAGGAGAATCAGTTTAGACTCACACATGGAAAGATGAGGAAGAAGCAGCACCTCTCAGCACAGGAGGACATTCTCCAAAGGAGACACTGACAGTGGATCCCAAGCAGGGCTCCTCATCTTTGCACAAATATCTCAGAGTGCAGCTTTCCAGCCGGTTCTGACAAAGTCCAGAGTGCTGCCAAAAGAGGCAGCTCAGCCCTCCTGCCCCAGCCATTCCCTTGCTGCTGGCAGGTGACAGCAGCAGAGGGCTCTGAGTGACACCAGCCCTGCCAGTCCAGGTTTTTTGCAAAACCAAACCTTGTCCCTGGGCTGGCCGAGCTGCCAAGCAGGTGTTTGGGAATCCAGAAACACAGAGCTTCTGGAGCTGGCACAAAGGGAGGGGGAGCAGCAGCAGCGTGGAGCCAGGGACAGGGAAGGCAGCTTGGTGTTGGGCTGATGGCAACCAGTGATGAAAATCAGACACCAAACCAAGACTGTGGCAGCCTCTGTAGGTGAATGAACTCTCCCAGCTGCCTACAGCACTCTCTGAGTAACCACAAAGACTCTCTTTACCAAACATCATTTTTGGCCGAGTCTGGCCTGCATTTTGGCAGGTGACACACGCAGGCTGCACTTACAGGTATAACCCCAAGAAGCTGTGTATCACTTTGACGAGAATGAGGTGCTTTTAAGCATTAACACCTTTTAAATCAGAGCTGTCAGCCCTCTGTGGCAGTGACATCAGGCAGCTCCTTTTTGGGAGGGACAGGGAGGTTCAGCCGTGGCTGCTCAGGGCATTGAGCTCAGTTTGAGCTCAGGCAGAGCTGCCTCATGCTGCCAATTGAAGGCAATGTTTTGCCCATAAGTCTCAGCTCTGCTGAATAATCAAAAGAAAAAGCTTTCAATGTAGGCATCATTACTGAGACATTTGGAAAAGGGCGCCTTTGGAAAAGCCTGGATCTGAGGCTTGCTGCCTGTCAGCACCACTGATTAACCCAAGTGCATCTCCATGCTGAGGCAGCTCAGCCTCTGGGCAGGAAGGGGCAGGGGCTGAGCAGGGTGGGGAGGAACTTCTGAATCGGGGCTGCATTTCTGCAGGCTGAGGGGAGCAGTGCAAACGTGACAGTAATAAAATAAAATAAAACAAAATGGGGTCATATCCAGTTAAATGAAGGGATAAAGGTATTCCAGCCCTACACATTACAGCCCATATTTTTCCCTTTAGAAATTGTAAGCACACTCTTCTGTAGCTCAGATAAGCTTTTTGCTGTCTTTTACTCTAAGTGACAAATTTTAACTTTCTTTAAGCACAACACTGAACAATCTGTAATCTGCTCTATTAAAGTAAATTTAATTGATATATGTGAGAACACCACATGCTTCCTAATACTGAATTTTCCTGTTCTGAGTGTTACATCACACACTCCCACCTCTCACTGGGATCCTGACCCCCTGCTTCCATAGCTCTGCAGTGCTGGTGCCCAGCTGGAAGAATCCTAGCCAGATTTTTGGACCTCCAGAACACAGATACCAAATGGCTACTCAGAAATACCTGCAGACTTCCATGTCCACAGTTTAACAGAACATTTAAAAAATCCACCTCATCCTTGGAGAAGAGAATTAGGCAGAATAAATGAATCAGTTTAACTTCTGAAAGGAAAAAAAAAACAGGTTTCCATTATCCCAACTTGCTTTTTTTTTTTATCCAGATGGCCAACTTCCATAATACTCTCTGTAGATATCGTTTAGATTTCCAAACCTTTTCTCAATTTTAAACTTTCCATTATTTCCACAGAAACAAACTCTGTCCAAGGCTTAAATTAAATAAGAATTACTTTTGAGGGAAAAAAAAACCAACAAACCCAAGAAACTTTCTTACAAGTTTTCATAAGATCTTAAATGCTCTAGAAGCAATGTTAGAGCCCTTGGTGTTGATAGACACTGAAGAGATTAAAAGTCACTTCAGTTAAACTGAAAACAAAACTTTATCCTAAATTACACTTCCAAAAATTAGCATCAGATGCTAGTTTGAGAAGATTGTAGGGAAAAATTATATGCACAATCCAATCCAAAACTTTATCTAATATATGACATAATTTCCTTCTAATAAGAAGAAATTATGTTACATATCTGCAATAACCCTAAAGATGTTAAAAAGTATCCTCAATGCTTAACAGTAATTTAAGAACAAGCAACAGAAGTGTTTTTTTAAAACAGTGTCCACTAAAAGTCACAGTGTTCCTCTGTATATTCCTGTTTGTATCTAGCTTATGCCCAAACCAGTTTAAGTAATTTTGAAACACAACAAAACCAAAAAAACACTGAATTTCTACTTGCAAAATGTTACCAAAAAACCACAGGAAAATCTCTGAGATGTTTCTTGGAGAAAATTTCATCTTGAAGAAAGCCAGCACTGCTTCTTATGGCTTGGATTCCCTTCCCTGCAATTTGGGCACAGAAACATTTCTACACAAGTGGTGTGATATATTGTTTTTCTTTACTTCAAAAAATAAATTCTAATTATATGGGAGAACATTCATGCTCTATGTAAAAACATGTAGTTGTTCTGTAAAGAAAACAGATAAGTAATATACGAAATATCTTTTCAGCACATTTTTGATATGTAATGAATGTTTCAAGTGTTTCATAACAGCATTTTCATGAGTCTTTTGCAAAAAAATTCTTAGAACACAGTGAAATTTGAGCAGTGACTGTGCATATGAAAAAAAACTAACCTGACAACAAACACCCCCACGGCCAACTCCCCCTAAATCTTACCCAGTGCTGTCTCCCAGGAAATTGTGACAGATTCTACGAGAGACCTGGGTCCTGTGCACATTAGAAATTCCTTCCTGCAGGGTTAGCAGGTGTGGGCTATGTCAAACAAATTTATTGCAGTCTGTGCTAATAACCAAAATTATAGAAAACCTAGATGAAAGTGCTCTGCATCCAGCTAATTTGAAGCTACCTTATGAGACAATAACAAGCTTCTAACAGTTTTCCCCTTTTTTAAAATACACTAATTATGCTTAATGTTCCCTGTCGCATTAGCTTTCATGGTAATTATATTTCAAAACTTTTGCAATTAGGGTACAGTTAATATTGTGGAATATTGCAATTATTTTTCATTGTGACACCTCTATTGAAAACTGGTGGCATAATGATCACTTTGTTCAACTAAATCAGAACTGTAGAAATATGGCAAATGAACCAATTATAGATTATTATTTCTAATTACAGATAATGCTCTTTTCCTTGCTTTGTCCAGAACAATTTCCCAAATAACCAGACTCTTCCTAATTTAAAAAAAAAGCCCAACAAACTGATTTCTCCACCTTCACTTTTTCTACACACATTTTAGTGTATATATATATATGTAGTATGTAAATATATACTGTATGTGTATGTTTATAAAGTGTGAGCATGGACAGATGTGGACAGGCACATCAGCATATACAGAGATAATTTACAGTTGATAAAGGTTGAGTCAACTGCAGCTATAAATGTAAATACCACTAAGGGTTCACTCTGAGCAAGGATTTTACTCAATCACTGAGCCTCGGAGGAAACTTCAAATGCATTACAAATGCACTCTGCACCACTTCTAACTCAGCCCCACATTGCCCCAAAGAACATTTCCTTATTTCTGCTCACCCTCCCTCTTCAATAACCTCAAGGGCTTTGGTTCTCTACCCTGAAGCCTCTTGCTCACATTTCCATCATTAAACCTGAATATCAACCTCCCCCCATTGCAGCCTGGGTTCTGTTTATTGATGCTGAATGAGCTCAAGCCCTTGATACATGACAATAGAAGAAATGCCTAAGAACTAATATATATAATTGTGAAAATTTGAGATTCACTCTGGGGTTTTTGAAGAGCTGCTTGTAATTAAATCAGTCTATAATTTGGTAGACAGAACACTATTATATAAAAGTACTTTCTGAAGAAACAGTGCAGAGGAGTTGGAGAGGTACTGCTAAAAAAAGGCAGCCAGACAGGTAATGGGAGACATTCTGTTATTTTCAATACTTTAGCAATTCTGAGATTAATTACCATTTACATTCTTCATATAGAATGTTAATCAAAGCTCGCTTAATTAAGTTTTCATTTAAATTACACTAAACCAGTGATAAATAAATCAACGATCTTCACTGACTTCAAACAGAGAAGACCTTTACCAAATTCCCTGGCTTGCCAAACCCCACCATCTGTACATTTCCCAGCTACCAGACTAATGAATTTCAAGGTTATATTACCAAGTGTAAGATATAATTTCTGGCCAACATCAGACAGTGGAAATAAAGTGTGTATAAAATGCTTTCACATCATTTCTGACATGAAAAGATCTGGGAGTAACTTTACGTGACTCCTTATTCCCTTCAATAAAAAGCAACATAAGACTTAAGCAAAACTCCTCCACAGATGATTTCAGTCAGAAATCTGAAAATTGCAAATCTCAGCTTATTCAATATTGTGGAGTAAGGTATTTTTAAAGGCAATTGCCTGAACAATGAGCACATTTTCAAAATGAACTATAACTCTCTCTCCTCTGACCCTCTGAAACTCTAAAAGCTGATTTGAATGATTAAATGACAGCTGCAAGTCACGAGAAATCTGGCAGAGAATGTAATTTTTAAGAATGCCTCAAAGTCCTGCCATCACTAATGTCTGTCATCACCCACCTTTCCATCAATTCTTGGCTCATATTAATTGATTTTTTTTTTTTTTAAGTTTACGTGACTTATTTCTTTGGACAGAGTATTTCTCACGCAATTTCTGTTTCCATTAACTTGAGACACACAGCCTCCACCATCTGCTGGGCACTGACAAAATGCAGGATAAATAAACTGTGCAGTGGAAAATGTTTCTTCCACTCTGGGTAACAGCATTTCTGTACCTGCATGGATGGGAAAGAGAGCACGACCATGGGGGTCATGTTCATGTATATTTCTATATATTCAAGCTCTATATGAAAACCACCTATAAACTGTACAGGTTTCCAGGATATGGATATAGACAATACACATCTAGCAATGTAAATATAGATTTAATAATATATAATATATATTAACATAATATATAATAGCAAATACTATTATATTATATAATATATAATAAAGTATATCAAATATATTATTATATATTATTTTGTTGAAATAGTTCAACAAAAGGGTTAAAAATAGTCATTAGTGGTTTGAAAATAAAGAATTGGTTTCTTTCTCTCATGAGAAAAAAATTATTAAAAAAAAAAAAGCTTTTTTTTCCTTCCCTAAGCTATTGGCTATCTATAAGACCAGTGCTCTAAAACCCATCTTATTTGAAAATCAGCTCATCTTGAAAGACTCCTCATAAAACCTCATGAACCACTTTAATAAAACAACAATTCTACAGAACAGTGTGATCTTTTGTTGTTTGTGGGTTTTTTGGTTTTGTTTTTTGTTTGTTTTCCCTGGTGTAATTCTGCCGAATTCTTTCAAAATTTTCTATCATATTGCAAATAAAAATGTTATGGTAATGATCACTTGAAAGAGTAATAGCTTCAAGATTTTGAAGATTTAAGAAACAAAACCAATACTGACGTGCATTTATTTAACTGCACATCATCTCTGCTGGACCCATTTTCTGCAGCAGTGAAAGATGCAAGCTCAGATGTTAATTGCCCTATTCTTCCTAATGATCATCCTTTTCTATTGGACAACAATATTTGCTTTACTGATAGAATATTCCATTAATATCTCCAGAGGACAAAAAAAAGTACACTTCATCATATGACAGGCTGGATAATGCCATATTTGATGTCCACTCAAAACATGGCAGTAAATTTCATTGGGAAAATTCCATTACTTTTCTAGAAGAAACATGGATATTCCAAGTTCAAGTAGAAATCCATTGCTATTTTAATTTGCTTCATTACAAAAAAATTTTTCCCCTCGTATATGTTGTGTTTATAAGTGGAGACAATTTCATTTCCAGAAACCTTTACGATGCACTTTTAATTATATGCAAATTCCTGCTTAATTGATTAATACAGTAGTGCCTATGTGGGGCATAACAATCCTCTGTAATGACACAGCAGAACTCTGTGCTGCTCTGAGCCACTGATATTTGAGTATTCCCAGAGTAAATGCCAATGGCTTTTTTGGAGCTCTTCCAATATTCAAAAAAGGGACCTATCTTTGCTGTCATTAAAAACAACAGCATTATATTTCTTTACTTTGTCTCATCTTTGTGAAAATTCAACATTTTTTTTTTCCCCTGATGATTTAATACTCATCAATATTGAATCTCTAATATCTCATTAAAAGGATTCAAACCAGCTCAGTGGAGGTGTAGGAACCTGAAGCTTGTTTCTAAATTCAAAAACTTTTTCATAATACTGTCTCGGTCTTGACTAATATATAATGTTTGCAGTGGACCAGCCAGTAAATCTGCTATTTCAAGCTTGCTTATCAATTAATTTTTAGATCCTGTAATAACCTTTTAACACTTCCAGCTAAAAAAAAACAAAAAACAAAAATTGGCATAAAAATTTCTTGAGAAAAAATCTTAATGTTTGTACCAAGACAACACAAAAACTATCCACATTCTGATATGCATCACCTGTAAATTTCAGTGGGTTTAACACATCAGCTTGCTTAGCAGTGAGAATTCAACTAAGGAGAATCCCTTCATTGGTTTACATTTTGTAATTGTGAAACAGAGATTGCCACAGGAAAAAATGCCAAAAGTAGCACTAGGCACCGAGTTAGAGGCTCAAACAAGATTTAAGGACAAATAAAAGCAGGCGAGCAGCTTCATTATGTGAATTTTGATGAATAGGGTGCAAACGAGAAATCATTAGAGAGCCTTTAACTATCATCTAATAACACAGATTAATAAAAGCAGCTGTGAGAGCTGTAAGAAAATCAGTTCCCTTTCATTTCATGTCAGAGCAGGCAGAGCCCAGCCACAGCTCCTTCCCCATCTGAGCAATTTGCTCGGTGCCTGCTCTGAACATTCTCCACCCCGTGAGCTTCCCTCATGGGAAAATGCAGCAACACTCACATATTGCTGTTATACTGTTAAATTAACCACACCTCATACCTTCAACAGGTCCCAAAGTACAAATCAAAGGTGGAAGAAAGCATTAGATCTTATAAAAACATGAAGTGGGCAGTTCCTACAGGAGCACAGTGCCTGGAGAGCCACTCTCACAGCTGGGCTGCTGTGGGCAGCTCCCACTGCTCCCACCCAGTGATGCCTTGGAGTGGCTGCCTGGAACAGGGGCCAGACAGAGCTAAAAGAATAAAATGGGTGTTTATTAAAGGCCTTTATCAGATACACCTTGGGCAGTCAAAAGCCTGGCAGAGGCCACACCCAACATGGACAATGGTCACGAGTTTCTCACACAGATATAAGTTTGGTCTATTTGCATGTCAGGGTTTAATTGTCCAATTATCCCTTCAGATAATGAAGTCATGTTCCCCCAGTTTGCTCCCCCCAAATCACTTTTGTTTCTGCTTTCCAGAGCCTGAGGCTGTGATGGTGTCCTTGGTTCTCAGGCCTGGAAGGATTGTTTTGTCTGGCCAAAATGTGAAGAGAGTTACTCACACTGTGTATGGAGTTCAGAGTTACACACTATACAGAGCACAGTACAGGATCTGAAAAACATAAAAGCTAAAACTTAAGGCATCACCAGGACATTTGCTCTGTGTTTGCCCTGCAGTAAGAAAACAAAAACTTAGGCATGAAAAAAGGAACAAAATCTAACTTGGCTCAGACTGGAGACTAACAGCGGGAGATCCAGAGAGTTTTGGTTAGAAAACACACTATGGGGTTAGAAAAACTAGAGGGGGAAGTTCTAGTTTTTATTTTATCTTATTCTTTTTCTGTTTTTGATAATACTACATTGAAACCACAATCTGAAATAATACAATTTCAGTACAGTTTTCTCAAACTTTTTAGGTGCCGTCTCATAAAACCACCTGAGAATTTTTTGGAAATTAGAAATAATTCAACAGCAAAATTTTTACACAGATTTAAACCTAATGGTCATATTTATGTAAGTCCTCTCAATATAGGCCTATAATGAAAATTTTTTTTGTTAATAACCACTTTTTTTGTTAATCAAACGAACGTAATACATTGCTTATTGTAAAAAAACAGTTAAAAATTTAAGATTCTCAGAGAAAAGAGAAAGTATTTAAGGAGGATATTCAAACATCCCCCAAGAACCCAACATAAACCCCCAGGTATCCTTCCCTTCTCCCCAAACCAAACAAACATCAAACCAGCCAACCAGATTTTGAATTTGTGCCTCTATATCCCTTAGGAATTTGAAAATTTGAATTGAATCTGCCTGTTCTATAAAGAAAATAACACTCTATAAACCAATCTACACTATGCTATGAATAAACCACTGGGTGCAGAGGCTGTTGATCCACCAGCAGTAATTTGCTCCCAGACATGTAAATGTTAAACCTGAAGCAGCTGACCCCAACGCGGCTGCTCGGTGCTCCCCACAAGAGTCAGCTGCACTGGGGGGTTCCTGGTCTCAATGAGCAATTGCTGGAGCTCCCCAGAATAAAACTGCCTCGATAAAGAGCTGTGAAACAGCACCAGTTGCTTTGTGACAGCAGGATATTAATGGAAATTGTTCCAAAAAAAGAAATTGAAACAAGAGTCACTAATGCATTTGCGTTTCTGGCACGATCTCAGAGGAACTGAGGAATCAAGGCTGTGGAATCCTTCCAGCCGTCAACAACAGAAAATAAAGAGAAGGAAAAATGTATTTATACTGGCCTGTAGTTGGAAAGCAAAGGAAGAAGAAGGTGTTGGGGCCATCTATGTTCATCTCGATGACAACTGCCAGTGCTTTGAATTATCTCCCCTTCCCCTGTAAATCTCTGGGAATTTTGGCTGTGCTGTGGGATGGGCTGGCCTTGAGCTGCTGGCAGGGCACCTGGGCAAGGTGAGTTCCCAGCCAGTCTTGAGTCTTTCCCTCAGATTACTTTTGTAAGGACAGGCCCTTGGCACCAGCCTTTCTGCAGTACCAGAACCACCAGATCTCAGCATGTTCATACACTCCACCCTCCACAACCTCCTAACCCCATCTGATTCCAAGTCAGCCTCAAACTGGAAATTTAAGTCTTGGAAACTCCTCGATTACTTCCAGGTGCCCTGTTTCTCCTCTTTACCATCTTCTCCAGCTGCAGATAGCACTCACAAGTATAACTGACTGGCCTTAAAATGTCTACTAAGTTAATGGATTTTAGAATAAATACCTGTTTTCTAAATGGTTTCTGCCTAGTGTCTGCTTCAGACCTCAAGGAGACAAAATATTCACAAACATCTAATTGAATGTTGCTACATTTTTAGCTGAAAACATAGAGAGAATGAAAACACAGACTTGGAAAATGCAGGAACAATAAGGATTTAGTTTTAGAAATTCAGAACCATTTCATTTTGAACACTTTTAAACAAATATTTTCACCTTTCATTTTGAAATTTAAGTGCTTTTCCTTCTTTTTTAACCCAGACTGAAGAGTCAAACACAAAGGTTGAAACTTAGTGAGAAAAAACCTAAATCACGTTCTCCTGCAGATTGAAATGTTTCATATTGCTCTCCCTAACCAAATTAGCTGATTGGAAAAGTCCAGATTTCTTCTTTCATCCCTCCTAAGTCTTACCAGTAGTGTTTTTATTTGTTTGGCCTCCATGTTACTCATTTATGGCTTTGCAGCAACTTTTTTCAGGTAAGCTGGAAATGCAGGTGCCAGGAGTTGGTGAAACCTTCATGGCAGGGTCACAAAGGTTTCATTTGCCCAGTCCCTGTTCTCAGTCTCAGCCCCTGAGAGCATCACTCAGAGCCATCCTCTACCACTTGAGCTCCAACTCCCCAAACTCTCTCCTCTCAACTTGAAAAAATTGTTTTACTTTTTAAAATTATGTTTTCATAAACCTGAAGCTCACAAGCTAACAAAGATATTACACCTTTCTATATTTGCTTGTCCCTATAATTGACAGGTTTCTAGTAAAATAATTTTCCACCTGTTTGCAGGAAAAAGTATTAACAAATATGCTCAACACTGGTTTGTTAGGCAGAACATTTTACACCTCATTACTTAACTGAGGAGTTAGCCTGGTGTTCAGTGTACAGAATTCCTGCTGCTTCCAGTAGAATAAGCTATTTGTATGCCCCAAAATAATTACCATATCATATACATTACAGATTTGATTAATTCACTACACAATATTAAAGTCCAGATTTCTGAGTTCTTCCTGAATCACGTGGATTTGTAATTGGGATTTCTCATTTCATTCCATGCTAACAACAGTTCTCCAGGTCTGAAGACCAAGGGGACCTTTCAAAATAACAGGGTCAGAAATCTTTCTCTTAGAGAGCATTCAGATAATACTGAATTTTTCTGTTATTACAAGTGGAGTTTTTGTGGCATGGCAGTTCACAACAAATCAATCTCTCTTTTGCAGATTTTGAAAGATCTATCAGCATAGTAAGAGTCCCAGCTTTTAGGAGATTGGGGTATACAGGCTTCTATGCCCACACATTATATTTTATCATTCAAAAAAAATCATTCTCATTTTCTACAGTGTTCTAGTTATTGCTCTTAAATTAGCAAAGCATCATGTACAAGGAGTCTTCTCAAAACAATCCAATTTCCATACCAAGTTATCAATTTCCCTTCCTTTTAATTTACTAGATTGGTTTTTTTCAGCTCCAAACTATGCAAGGTAAGCACCAATTATTGCTACAATTGTAGGGATGCTGTTATAGCTCTGCTTGTAGGTGTGCATCTATTTATTTATTTCACAAATCATTACTCCTGACATGGATAAAGGGAGAGAAAAGCTCAGTTTCTGAAGGTCCCACTGTTGCAGCCCCATGACATCCAGCACAAGTGCATTAGACAGAAAGGAACCATTGTAGAGGAGCAACGTGTGAGGCAATACCTTGGTGGGGCGAGGCAGGGATCCAGGGAGAGGGGAATGACAAATAGCATCCTACATGGATGGAAAAGGTCACTGCAATAAAAGCAACCTGGGGAACTGGGAGCTCCGTTGCTACAGACTGGAAGAAAACACAAAATCCAAACAAACAGAACAGAGCAAGAGACAAAATCTCCTTCATGTGTGAATGTGACAGACTGAGCTGTGGAATCATTTGGGGAGCTGACAAAATGGAACAAGATTCCCTCTATGCCTTCATGTGAAACCATCTGAAAATTAAGCATTTACTCAGGGCAGAAATTAACTTCTACAAACATTCAAAGTCCTGGACTTTCTGTGCTGCGATCTGTCAGAAACATGAATTATGCATATTTGCAATGTAATAAAAAAGGCAATGTTTGGTTCATTTGTTTCCATGAATAAAAAAAACAACCCCTCATCTTTTAGTTTTAGCCCGTAACCGTTTCAAACATTGTGGGAATGACAAACTCCACGGGAAAGGGATCGGGTCAAGACTTGCACTGGAGTTCCTGACTCCGGGAGCGCTGCAGTGCCAGCTGTGCACAGCCACACCAGGGCACACGCTTTGTGAACAAAGAGCATCCCAGAGAGCCCCAAACGCCAGCTCAGCTCTCAGTGCAGCCCATCTGAACAGCTGCTTGTTCACCCAGGAGAAATCTGTGTAACCCTGCACCAAAATAAAGCAGCTGTGTAGTGGAGAAGACACAGATTTTTATTACATTCCCACTGTAGCAGTGTCTGCACAAGGTAGCTGAAGCTGAGACTGTAAGAAAGAGAAAATCCTGGTCTGCAAAAGCATTCAGCAGCAGAAGATGCAGTGATGCAGCACAGGAGCCTCCTTACAATGTGGCTTATGCATTTGAAGAGCTGAATTAGAAGAAACAGGAAAGGATATTTTGCTCGTCTGAGCTCTGTTTTCAGTAGAGGTCTCATCAATAAATGTTTGTGTGTGCAAACCCTTTTAGGGCACGTGCGCCCAGAGGGCAACAGGGCTGTGGGAGGGAATCACAAAGGGAAAAATATCCAGAGTAAAATGACAGAGTCCAGATTTCTTGCTGTTTAAGCTGAAGGGATGCTGCAGACATGCATGGGAGAACTGCCAGGCAAAGAGGCAGGCATTAATAGGGCAAGAAAAAAACCACTGAGAATAATTAGTAACCACTGATCAGTTTCTCCAGTGATGTGCTGAAGTTTCCCATCTCCTGTACCTTTTTAAATAAGACTGAGTATCTTCTGAAGGAAAAAAGTCCTAATTTTGATTGATTTCATCATGCTTTATATGAAGATAAACTCAGTTTCTAGAGATGCTAATGTGATAAATAGATGACATATATTTACAGTTTGCCTGATAAGATGCTAATATTTATAATCATATTAGAAATAGGTATCAAAACTGTAAATCCATTAATGTAATTTTATAACTAGGAGTAATAATTAAGCACTAGATAAATGCACAATTTATCATTTAAATAAGCCAGAAGTGTATGGCATATCAAAATCAGAAAATCCATAAGACAAGATATTGACTCAGATGAAAAGTGTCTCCTTGCTTTCAAGTGTTTGTACTGGCACTTATTTGGATTTATAGGGAGAAGGAAGGAAGTTATTAAACTTCCTGCTATTACAAAACAACCAACCAAGCCACCCACAGAACCTTCTGTATACAAATATTGCAAAATATTTTGAAAAAATGATACCCTAAATTTTAGGTTCTCTACTTTGTAGCCCATGAAGTGCAAACAGTTTGCATATGCTCAGCTCTTCACTTTCAATCAGCTACCAAATTGTGTTGGTAGGCAGCTGAAAACATGAAATGTCTTCTAAATGCTGCCTTTCCACATAAACAGTAGCACTATTTACTGTGGAAGGTATCAGGACTGTGCCACTGCCAATGAAAGGCAGATGCAGTTCAGAAGATTAAAAACTCTATATCAAAAGACAAAATTATTAGAATGCCTGAAAAATTCTTCCCAGACAGCGTGGCTTACAGCAGAGACCATCAGCAAGAGCAGTTTTAGCCTTTTCTACACACAAAGGAAAAACACACAAGCAGCATCTGGACTCAGCACAGACTCTAGATATATGTGGGGGTGTTTTTTTTCTCTTCCAGAAAGAAAAGAAAAAAAAAAAATATATTTTCTACTTATAATCCCAGTATCCTCAGTGCCTTTCAGTTTTCAAGCAAGGTACCAAGTCTAGGCACTGATTTTCTTGGTGCAGTGACATAGATCCCTAAGTCTCAAAATCTAAAAAAGCTTTTCAAAGTTTCCCAGTTATTGGTGATGTCCAAGGAGCTGCCACGAGACAGAATAAGCACTGGTAATGAGAAAAGGCCTGACTGGCCCCAGCCACTGAGTTGTGTCCCAGCCATCAGGGCAGCTGTCAGAAAAGAGCAACACACAGAGAAATGGAAATTTGGGGAGCCCGTGCTGCAGCTGCTTTGCTGGGGGGGGCCTTTATTGCTACAGGGGCTCCCAGCTCAACACATTTACAAACCTGCAACAATCAAAAGTAGCTAAAAAAAAACCCCCAAAAAACTCTCCAACTCTCAAAACCACGGTGAGCTTAAATAAAAACCCATAAACAACAGAATTTAAGTCTGTTCTCAATTCTATAGCTTTTCATAATTCATTATAATTTTTATTACTACTGAACCTTCTGTTTGAGATTTGATTGTTGTTATTATGAATTCATAAATCAGTAAATAGAATGTTTCTGCAACATCTTAATATCTTGAATTCTGTCTTCTGGCTGAAATTCAGACATCTGCAGGCATCATCAACACAGGGTACAGAGATTAGCAGCAGCAATAATATCAGTAATAGTTGCAGCCACATGGAGCTGATACTTTAGAAAAAGTACATCCTTTGGTTTCAGTGGGAAAACACTGTTCATGCTGTTCCCTCTAATTCCAGTTCTAAGCTCTAAAATTAGACTCAGTGCCCAGGAGATGCAGCAGAATGAGAATGTAACTGGTCATTGAGGATTTACAGAATTTAAGTGTTAGAAACAAATTTGGAAAAAAATTACTTATTTATAGGCCTTGCTCCTACATCCACACACTGTTCAAACAACCCTGTACAAAGACAATCCTGCTTACAACCTCAAAGCTAGGCCAGGCTCCATAGCAGAAACAAACACATAATGAACTTTTAATTTGGAAACAGAAACAAAAATCACCCTTTTTCTGTATTGCTGTAAAACAACATCAGCAGAAAGTTCCTTATGGCATTTACTTGTGAATATATTGAGTAAAAAGAACCCTTGCTCAGGAGAATTGTATACACAGCTGTAAAGTAGGGCTGCCTTTTGGAGACAGTTAGAGAAAGTATAGGAAAATATTTAATCCCAAACCTGGAACCTTAACTGATATTAACTGTTGGTGCTTTAAGGACAAATTGAAAAATTCTACAATGTAATATCCTGAAAGAAGTTCTGAAAAATGCTGTTGAAATTCCAATCATATACAGCAGTTAGGACAGGAAAGTGATGGTGGAGGGGGCCAAAATTTTCTTTCTGATTCCTGTTCCTCCCTACCTGATCTCAGAAGTGATGCACAGAGATCAAACACAACAAAACCAAAATAAACAAACACAAGAAGAAACAAGCACCAGAGTCAAACACCCTCTCTCCTGGCCCCAGCTGCAATACTGACTGATAAGGGGAGGAAGATTCCAATTCCTTTTCTCCCTTGTTGCTGCTCTTCCCTCATTACCCACTGAGCTGTCCAAACTCTTTTATTTAGTCCCTTAAATAAACCAAAGGCAAAGATTCATGAGGATTAAAACAAATAAACAAACAAACACTACGGATTCTCAATTTTTGTGGCTGCCAATGTATTTTCTGTTCTGTGGTTTGATGGGTACAGAAAATTGAGGTCTCCACTCAGGAGGGGGTGATGCTTAATCATCTGAAGGGATGTAATTATTTTTCTATAGGATTCATTTATTTCTTAAACCTGACAATACTTCTGCATTTTGGTTTGCATTCTAGGGTAGAAACTGGAAATACTTCTTTATTTGATGACAGATTGTAAGAGGGCTATAAAACAAATGCTTCCAAGCACTCCCAGCAGAGGATCTAAAATAAGTCCTCCAGCAACGGTGCATTAATGAAAGTTCTACCTTCTTTCAGAAAAGATTTTTATAAACTGTAGATTACACTGCATGGAGGTGGTGGTAATTACACATTAATAATAATAATAATGAAATTCTATAGACAGGTAGTATCTGTGGAACACAGGAGATACAACTAGATATTTATACTGAATACAATGAATATTGATATTTTACATGATATTTCCACACAATAGGCTCATAAGCAAAAGGAGTTTTTTCTTTATTTCAACTCTAACTAACAGACAACACTAAAGAACAACAATTACTTCCTTCAAGCCAACCTGTTTCTCTTTTCTTCTCTCCTAGCTGCCAAAAACTGCTTGTGCAAAAACCACAAGGAAGCCCTGTCTTCTAAGCAGTGCCCAAACTCCTCCATGGGCAGGTATTGTTACATTGAGCCAAATGGTTTCTATCATTGTTTCTGAGGCAAAAAGACAAGGTAACACCAAAAAAAAAAAATGGGTTCCACCTCCCTTCCTTACAGTTAAACTTCAGCAAGTTCTTAGGAATCAATATCTAAACCACAGTTTGGAATTTCCCCCAAATCAAAATACTCCAGAGATCATTCTGCTTCTATTTTCTCATTGTTAGTGTTTGAAGCTGATGAATGTGTCCAATTATGGATCCATTATATGAAAATTATTGTATGTGTGAGTAGGTCTATCCTGTGTCTTTTACTCAGTCTGAAAAATGAACAAACAAACAAATTGTTTTTGTATTGTGAGTTCAAAATTTGGTTTAATAGCAAAAAATCCTCCCTAGTAAAGGTGCAAACAACAAAAATATTTCTCTTTTTTCCATATAAGGTTGAAAACCAGCCTGTTATATTGTACTTTGACTGCAGCCATTAAAATGGTATTTCAACAAGCTCAGTCACCTTATATTATCAGGAAAAAATATACAAAACACATATGAGAAGAAGAAATAAACCTATTCCTGTAAGAAACCATCTCAGGAAATGGTATGGCAGGAATTGACCTTCTTTTAAAAGGGAAAAAAAAAAAATCCACTAACTTTTCATGGGTAAAAGGTCTCATTTCCTTCTACAGTGTTTGTGTTTTTCAAAATACTATCAGCAGGTGCACCAGATTTCAAAAACCTCTTGTCCTTCATCACATATAATTGTGCTGCATATTATATTAAGAAATACAAGCAGAGGAGTGTAAGTGATGGGAGTTCAATTAAACCAGCATAATATCTTGTTGCATAGAAAATGATTCTGCAACTGAAACAGGTTCTAATGAGAGAAAAAAGGAATACATTTTCACATATTTTTAATTACATAGAAGTTCCTCAAACATGATTTTTAATAATATATTCCATTAGGTTAACATCATATTTAAAGAAAGTGCATTTTCTGATTTCATTTCAAGTCTGATTTTGAGCAATTATTGTGTCATTGTTCTGCAGCAGAAAGGTTGAATTCATTTAGTGTGTGGTTATGCTAGTTATGATTGATGTCGCTCCTCCAAATGATAAACCAATCACCTCGATGATGTAATGTCATTTTAAGAGTGCTATAATCACATTTCTCTCAAACTGGGAGTTCTGATGAGTTCTAACAAAGATTTATTGTAGATTAAAGGCCTTCATAATATCAACAATAGATTGATCATTTGATAGAATATTTGATTAGGTGATTTTTTTCAGGCAAATTATTTTTTCCACATGTATTAAGCGTGGCTCTTGTGAAGGGCACAGGGCAACACATGTGGGTGAGTGGCTCCTCATACCCAAAATGTTCATCTGAAACCTGTTGAGGAGCCACCCTGTAATTGCAGAGCTTGAAGCAAGAGAAGTAGCCAATCAGACAAACAATTGGAAACTTCTGTAGCCTAACTGGCAGAAAACATTGGCAAATATTTAATATTTAGCATGTTCTTTAAAGATTGGGATAGAAATATTTAAAGAAAAAGCTAGAAAATGCTAGCAAAAATTTGTGAATTACTGAAAATTATCTGAGATCTAAGCCTTACATATAAGCAGCTTCAAATCTTCCTTTTTAACCCAAGCCCAAATTTAAGCAAAATATTTACATTTAATTACTGTCTCTCAAGTGTCTGGATCTATGTTGTTAAGTACCCAAAGGAACTAAAAAAATATAAAATTAAAAAAGAAAAATACAACTAGATCATAATCAACCTTTTCTTGTTCTGTCAATGGTAAAAGTCACTCTGAAGTCTTTCAAGGATACTGATAAGCCACAAAAAGTATTAACTTTCTCCAATTTAATGTATAAGTCATTATCTGTTGGATTTTTTTAAAAAACTCTATAAGAAACACTGTGAGAACTAAAGAAAAAAGGTGACACCACTAGGAAATGCTCATTATTTTCCAGAGGATGCATTAAGTCCAGAAGAAGTCATGCTACAGAACACTCTGTAGTGATCAAGCAATTATACATGTGTGTGGTGAAAATATAAAGAAAAAGAACACCTGCATCTTATATCCTGAAAATTAAAAGTCATTATATGTTATATGACTATTTATTAAAGAATTAAATGGGATATGTGGAGAAAAAAAAAATGTTAAAATGTAGAATGAGCAAAACAAAGGCAACCAGAGGATGCCAAAAAGGTTCCTTGGGTCAGCCCACAGTAACAACTGTCAAACACAAGGCTTTTAAGAATACAAAGAAACAGTGATTATGATTTAAAATGAAATATAAAGAGCTCTCCCATTAAATTTTCTGATGTTGTTTTACAGCCACTTCCTTCATTTGGCTCCCTAAGAAAGGCCATGCTGGTTCCCTCAGTCCCAGCAGTGGCTGTAATTACCAAGTACTCAAGTACTCCACCAAGTCTCTTTTTTTAGCTCACATTCCCTGACCTTGATTTTCTCCTTATTTCATCCCTCTCCCGTTTACTTTTGCCGTTCCCCTTTAAAATCTCATCAACTGCTTGATCCACCACACCCTTTGGACAACTCTTTTTTTTCTCTCCCTCTTTATTCCTTTGTTCAGCTGTGAACATTCCCTGTTCCTGAGCTCTGGGACAGGCCAGCATTGCTCCCTGCACACAGGTAATGATCCCTCACCAACCCAGGAACCAGAGCTGCTTTTTCCATGGATATCCCTTTACATTTCTCTGCCCTAAGGTCCCCTGCCATTCTATTTCCCTGTTCCTTGGACTCACATGTGCTTTTGTGATTCTCAAGCTGATCTCGTTCTTAGCAGCTTTCCATCACCTACTTTCCTACCCCACCATCTCCTCTGACTGTTTGAAAATCCTGTGGAAATTCACTGGGGAGCTCCAACTTCTGCTCACCAGGCAGGAACCTTCCCTCTTAGCCTGTGTTAGGTGAGATGCTTCCCTGAAAGCATTCAGTGGCAGATTTTGTTGAGATCCTTTTGAAAACACAAAGGCCCTTCAATCAGCTTGATCACCCTTGCTCAGAAATGGCTGAGCCCTGCAAAGTCCTCTTGAATATTTCTAAGAATGACACTACACTGACTCAGAGAGAAATCACACCCACTTCCTGACCCCATCCCCACTTCCATGGCTACTACAGAGTTGCCCATTACAGATTTTGAGGCCTGCAGCTCCCAGGTCACCTCAAATCTCTTAAAACCCCCTCAAAAGTGGCCTCATATTTTCCATAACAATACACACGAGGAGCAAGGAAGCATGCTCAATTTCTGAATTGTTATTTCTTTGTGCAATTATAATTTAACACACCTGAACAGGGTTAAAGGATAATTCATGATGGAAGGAGCCCCCGCAGGTGCCCGCTCCAGTGTCCTGCCAAGCAAAGGCAGCTCTGAGGTCAGGGCAAGCAGCTCAGCATTTCAGCCAACATGTTCTGAGAAAGCTCCAAGGACAGGGACTGCACAGGATCCCAGGGCCACCTGTTCTAACCCAGTGCTTAGGGAAAAATTCAACCCTGATATCCAACTCTGAATGTTCTGTTTCAAATTCTGTCCCTGCTCACCCCCAAGTCCCTGCTAAAGTGTGCACCCCAGCAGTCCCACAGCACACAGAACTCCAGTGCTGCTCAGAGCTGCCTCCTTACAGCAGAGACCCCTTGGGCAGACCAGAAACTGCAGAGGAGCTCTAAACCCATTGTGTTCAGTTAAATAACACACAACATACATCTATAATTAAAAAAAACAACCCAAAACCAGATGCTAGAATAGCTTCTTTGGATTTGTTTGTATTTCCAAAACCGGACTGCATCTTCACTCCTGTCAAAATGAAAAGTCAGCACCTACTAATAAATATTAAAGTAAAAAAATGAAAAGAGGGGAAAAAGACAGAGGAAAACCCTAGGCACTACAGATTCCATGACTGATAGAGTTGCAAATGTTTTAAAACAGTGGCCTGAAAGACAAGAATTAATTTGCTGAAAAATAGCAGATCTTAGTTAAATGTGACATTGTAAGTATAGAGTCAGACAGATTCAGAAACAAGAACAGACACAGACTGGCAGAAGCAACATGCATTTTTAGATACAAAACCTCATCACCAAATGATATATTAGATTAGCCCATGCAGAACAAAGAACCATTATGTGTACATTTCTCTCCTACCAGATGCAACAAGGAGCAGGAAACCTACTTTGTAAAAAAATTCCTCTGATGACAAGAAATCAGTAATATTTTTTACACAGCTTCTACCATACTTCAAACTAAAAATCTCTCTATAGCAAAATGAAGGAACACCATATATGATGGATGGTGTTTCCAGGAATTTTCCATTAAATAAACCAGTAAGATTTTCTTTGCCCCATTTCCATAGATGCTCTCAATTTTCTGCTGATGCAAGAACACATTTGCACATTAAAAAAGAATGCATAAAACTGGCACAAACATGTCACAAACAAACTCCATATGTTTGCAATTTTCTTACCACTGCTGGAAGCCTGCTGTGGCCCTGAACACGCTCTCAGCAGATATGAGTTAGGAGAGAACTCCTCATCAGGATTGGTGTCCATGATTTGATGGGACGTGTTGCTGTCTAGCAATGGCATCTGGCAGCTAACTGGTGGAGGATTATGAGAACTGGGCAGCTGAGCAGATGGGAGGAGGCTAGACGAGGATGTAGGTGGAATGGGACGACCTGGGGAAGAGGACACAGGGATCAAAGATCAGCAATGAATGTAATGAAAAACCCCCACCAGCCAATAATAATTGCACTGGAGCTGTCCATGGTTCTGCTCATCACTGCCGTGCACAGCCCCTCGACCTCCCACCCAAACCAACCTCTGGGTCACATTCCCTGAAATTACAGCACATCAGTAAATCTCTTAAAATAATAGTGCTGGATTGATTGTTTTTTTATTTTTTTAAAATTTTTTTTTAACCAGGAAAATTGCTTCAGCACGGGAATCTCTCAGAGGCACAGAACAACCACACAAAGGCTTTCTTCAAGCTAAGGTTCTTCCTGCAATGCTGTGGATCTTCCCAGATCCCACTGGGAGATGTGACAAGAGGGGACACAGCAGGGCTGAAAGGCAATTGTTCCACTTTAGAGCTGGGCTAAAGCTGGAATCTGAGCTGGCAACTCTCAGCTCTGCTGTCATTCCTCTCCCACTGCTTTGCTCACCGGAGCTGTGGGAGCAGAATTTCCTGCCCAGACAGGTTAATTCCAACCCTGAAACCCAATCCTTAATGGGTATGAAACACCTCAGCCCACAGCAACAAAATTGGTCACCTAAAGCAGTGACATCAAATCAACAACAAAAATGTTCATATTTACGTATCCTATTCTTTTGTGGACTCCCAGAACTTTGCATACAGATAGAGACAGGTTTTTTTTGTTTTTTGGGGAGGGGGATGTTTGGTGGGGTTGATTGAGTTTTTTTTTAATTTTTCCTTTTTTTGTTCTGCATTGCAATTTTATCTAGTGCATTGAAGAAATTCTTCATGAATAATTTAAATGCAGGAAATATGACCTTTGTGATACTGCCAAAGTCTGCAAGGCAGAGATCTGCTACAAATGTTAAAACACAGTAAAACTACATAAAATGGTGTATCTTTATTTCCATCATTCTTAAAGAAACAGCAGCAGAGTAAATACACACTTATTTCCTCACTACTTATACCTTCAATTTTTTGAATCAAGGACCCCTCATTTTACATGAATTACCCTAAGGTTTGGGTCATTAGGTAAACATACAGAATCACACATGAAATTCCAAATGAGGGGAAAAAATATGTAAGGGAATGAAAAGTTCCAGCTCCCCCATATAAATTATATTTGGGATACAGCTGTCAAGCAAAGGGACACTTAGTGAAAACCACCAACTTTGCAATGCCTGGTACTAGCAAATAACATTAAATGCTTTCTTTCCTTCAAAAGCTTTTGAAATAAAATAAATATCAGAACACAGGCAAGTGACTTCTATGATAATCAGTAATTATATTTTTAGTACTGGATAAATTGATAAGACTGAATGACCAAGTTATTATATGACAGAAATGGATTTAAGGTACTCCATAGTAACTGCCATCTGCAATCCTTTATGCTACAGAAAATTCAATATGCATTGAATATTTTCATTGTGGACTTGCATTTGTGAGGAAATAATTCTAATATTGATGATAAGAATAATTACTGTTATTATTCATGATTATGCTATTCTTATGAAATACTACCACGAATATCCTAAACATTCCAGGGAAGCGATTGAGCAAGACCAGCTTCTAATTATTTCTTTGCAATGTGTTGCAGAGAAGCAGAGAGGGTGAGGTTTGACACACCTCTGACAGGAACGTGACACTCGTGCCCACTGTGTGCATTTAATTTTCACATATTCTGGCTCTGCTTCAACACAAGTTGAAAGAAGCAGCTTTATAAATTCTAAATCTGCACTGACTGCATGTATCATATGGAAATATATTACTATACTATAAAACTGTTGGATGTGTGAGGGTATGAGATGAAGGCAAAGATTTTTTTTCTCCTTTTGTGGAAACTACATATGGTATTTTAGAGCAATTTAGGTACATTTTTGCAGAATACATTGAGAAATAAAAAAACCCTCAAACCTGAAGAATTCTTTTTGTCGGGAATGCTAATGACATTGTTACCATCATGAAATAATACAGCCCAAATCCCTGAAGAAAAGGCAAAATGTCTAATTATTGCAGCTCTGTTTGTAGTTGACAGGAAACAGAAGGTATGAAGCTGTTAAAGTGTTGCAGCATTTTGGTGGGAAGTGGATTCCTGAGGAAGATCTGCCCACAACCACGTGCCAGTGGCAAAACAGAGATGTCTGTGGGCCACAGAACCTACTGCAACCCACCCTCTGCTTACACTGCCTAATAAACAGCCTCATTTAATTAAAACTTTTCTTGTGGTTGGGACATTCTTGGTCTATCAAGTTGATTTTTTTTGCATCTACTAAACATTAAACTCCCACTAAAGCCTTACCCTCTTTGAGGGACTCTTAAAAAACATCTCTCTCTCTCTCAACTCCCAGTTCATGGAACATACAGAGTCTCTTCAGACACCCAGCCTTTTGTAAAGGCTTGTGGGAAATGAATTGAAAAATTACTGAATAAGAACAGAAAGGCACTATTAAACTTTTCTGCCTTAGGAAATTAACCTAAAGGATGACTGTTAGTATCACAGTCAGGAGAACGGCTTGTGAAAATCCCAAAGCATGGCCATGCAGTTAGGCTAAAAAGAGCATGAAATATGTAATTTGTTTGTTACTATACACTCTTAAGTGAGAAATAAGGGGTTTGATTCATATTGACATTAATATCTTGGTCAAATAATTTCAATGCAACATTTAAAAGAACAGACTAAGCTTTGCAATTTCTATAGACCTGAGCTCTTTGTCAGACCCATGCATGTGTCTACAGATATCTCAACAGTCATATTTTGAAACTTCCCAGCTCTTTAAAATATTCCAGATTTCCATTGCTTCTCAATAGGATTTGTAATATCCTAACAGTCTATAAAAATACAGTGGCATACGATAACATCATATTATATTACACTGCTGTTTTCAAAAGTTAAATCATAATAGAAGTTTCTACAATTTGTCTTCCTATAGTAATATATTAAAGCTTCCCTGAATAAGTTTTTTATCTAGGTGAGCATTGGCAGAATCCTATGTAATGGATACTTACAGTGACAGCAATAATGTAATTGTGTAACACAGTCAAAGAAACATACACCAGATACAAATGCTAGAAAGGGAACCAGGCTTAAAGCTGATATATTACATTTTCAAAAGGGAATTGTATCAGTTCTTTTCCCAATATCTGTTCATATGCACGTTCATACTGCATATACTCATGCATGACAAAGACTCGAACAGATACCGAATACAGCATTTGCAAGGCATTCTTCAGAAAGCAAGCAGCCAAGAAGAAAAAACAAATTTCCTCTCCTCCCACCCCTTTCTCCTGCCATTTATCTTATCTTCCTTTTTAGAGTGAAAGAAGGAATGTGGTGACTCTTCATTCAGATTTGGGCTTCCACACCACACAGCACCTCAGTCTGCACGCGCCTTCTTTACCCTCTTATCACTTATATTCCATTTTCCTTTTAAATAAGCCTTATGTTTCTTCACCAGCCCAGGAATTTTTATGAAACCATTCCTCTGTTACTGCTACACTTTAAGTCCTTAAGGCTTAAAATCTGCTGTAGAACCTACATTCAGAAATCAGGCCATGCTCACAGCTGGTAATGCCTCAAGCCCAGACAGGGAAGAAGAGTCCTGCTCATCTTGATCACAATAACACGTTGGGAAAAGAGATACTTCACTTGCTATTAGCCTGAAAGGCCACACCATCACCAGAAGGACAAAAAAAAATACAAAGGAAAAAAGACTGCCTGCAATCACTCCCAGCATGAATATACATAAACAAGAGACATAATCAAAGAAGAGATGCAAGCTGCTCATCAGTTACTGAAGGATATCTGAGATATATTTTTCATACTTTCCGTTCTTCCTCCTTTAAAGGATTTATAGAGTTTTTTGGATAAATAAAGCTCACGTGTGTAAAACCCTGGCCTCTCTATCACACCATAGTGCAGGGCAGGAAACAGGGAACCAAAAAACCCCTTGGAATTTAACAATTTTGAGCAGTAATCATGGAAATATGCATTCTAAAATGCGTGTGCATATATTTATAAACATTTTTTATATACTGAAGTATATTTGACCACACAACTCTAGATAGACATGCATGATATCCCAAACCATAATTTTTTTAACAGGTCTATGATTAATCTAGACTCCTTAAATAGCTATTTTGCCATTAATTTGGATAGGAGGGAAGATCACAACCTGTGTTACCATCTCACACTCTTAAGTTACTCATTTCAGTAAGTCCTGTCATTAGAAAGAATCTGAGTCCCAGGGGTGGTAAACACTGATGACAAAGCTTTTTGGATCTCTAATGGAATTCTCAAGCTTTTCCCATTAGCAGAATCTCTCTTTTAAGGCTAGACATGTGCAGCACACATCTGTGTGGACTGCTCAGCCCCGTGCATTTTCAGCATGAATGTCATACACCTAAGCAGCATATCTTCACTGATAACTCACATTTGTGACAGAAAATCTTCCCATATGTAGAGGCTCTTATAATCAAGATCAGCTTTCAAAACTTTAAACAGTTTCACAATCAAGGAGTTATGATATAACTGTTCTGTTCTTCTCTAAGGATATCTGTCAGGTATAAGCAGCCAATAAACATAAAGGACCCCTATTAGCTAAATTAATTACATATATTGCTATCAATACAGCCCCTTTGTTCTACGGCTCTGGTCATAAGGACCAGGGCTCAGATGGAAAACATGCACACAAGCCAATGTCTCCCTGGGCAATCCTTGGCAGGCTAGGCTGCGGAAAGAAGGGAAACTTTAAGATAACTGTGTTTTTTCTAAAAAACAGCTCTTTGGAAGATGTAGCAGCATTCAAGTATTAATGCAAGGAGCTAAGGAAACAAAGAGTGAAAGCAGAGGAGTTGTTTCTCCATAACTGATGGCATCAGAAGCACTGTGTAAAACACTTAATTGGCAATTAAGATTTTGACATTTACTGATTGAAGCTGCTGATATTCCTGTTACACCAATACAAAGTACAGGACCCTGTGCAAAGTAATCCCATAAAATTATGTTAGTGACTTACATGATGGACAGGATCATTAACTGCAGTTGCTGCATTGCTCATTTATACCAAAATTATACACAGAGGCAATCTAGCAATGGAAACGGGGGGATATTAACTAGAGGTGATAAAAGAGAAGGATCAGATCTCCGCCTGCTTTACTCCCTTCCATCAGAAAAACTGGACAGAATCAGAACAAGGACCACAGGCAGGACCCTGTCACAGCTCACAGCCCTCCTCCACTTCACACATTCACACTACGCTTTCAAGTCAGCCTAAACTGACGCACCTACATTGTCAGCATTGCTAAGTTCACTTTAAAGAGTGAGAAAAGCTGCTAAATGTGTCAGGAAAAAATTAGATAACTAAGATGCACGTTTTTGCAGTGCAAAGCAATATAAATTAAGCAGGCAGCTGATGAAGGTGAATCTTTTCTGAGGTAGAGCACATTCAGCAGACTCTCCTCTCCCTCCCCAGAAAAATTGCCTTCTGCAAACAAACAAAAAAAAAAAATCTCCTCCTAATATGTATGCACAGCACTGCTCACCACTGGCCTGGGCACTCTCAAGCAGAGTTATATTTAATAAACTAAATATATATTATCCTAACTGGCACAAGGAACAGAAATATTTTGTGCTTGGTAAATCACTGCAGTTAACTGACACGGGTGGGGAACACCATGGCTGAATTTTGTAGCTAAATTGGCATTTGTGCTTCCAGGCACCAGGGGCAGAGGAGCCCCAGCAGGCAAAGCTCTGCTCAGGGGAGAAAATTCCTTCCCCTGGAGCCAAGAACCTGTGCTGCCAGCTCCCGGGAGAGAGGCAGGACAGCAATAATAATAAATATATAAATATATAAAAATTATAGAAAAAAAAAAGTAACCCAGGAGCAAGCAGCAATGCTCAGCCAGCTGTGCAGAGCACTCACCTCACCCCGACTCTGCACACTTGCACTTCAGGGGGAGAGACAAAACAAAAACCCCAAATGAAGCACGGCAGAAAAAGAGGGAAGGGAATCCAACAGTCTGTGATCATTTTCTTCAGTACCAAGTTTTTTCCTCTTCCCTAAACTGATGTGCTTCTTCTCTAAGGCAAACAGGATTCAAAAGAGCAAGAGATAAAGTTATACATCAGGATTTGGATGACAGAGTTATCACTGAGGAAAGGTACTTCCAGTCCTCCTGAAGCTCCTATCTCCAAAAGCAAACAGGCACAAAACCAGCCAAGCTGAGAAAAAGATTTTCACAGAGTCTATTTCACAAAAGTCAGAGAAGAAAACAAGGTCTTTCTAAAAGCCCAGACTGGTGTTCTGATGTGTTTAGGTATTTTTCTGCATCACAGCTGATAGCAAGGGCTGCTAAGGATGCAGCTGGTACCATCACATCACACCAGAGAAAGAGAGAATGGCTCTGAGACAATTACAAGAGAATGGCAAAAGTGAGATTTAGACACAGTAAGTCATCATCTGTGATTTATACAACAGTGAATCAGCAAAGGCAATTCAGTACCAGAGGTCTGTGTTTTTCCCTTTTAACAAAATTAGTAACTCCTTACATCTTGCTTAGTTTTCTCAGCACTTGTTACAAAAAAAATGGAATTATTTATTTTACAAAAAACAAAACAACAAACCCTAGAAATATATTAATATTTAAGATATTTCTTCCTTTTCTCTGAAGTAAAACCATTTACTGCCCAACCAGGAATACAGTCTGAGAACTGTAGATAATGAAAAAGGGAAAGATGAAGAACCACCAGCAAGTCCTGATCTCTGTTTTTTTTATTACAGATCCATTCTAGAAGCTTGTTTAAGCTTTGTTATCTTCCTTAAACCATTTGACCTCTGTGCGTGATTAATATTTTCTGCAGTACTGCACATGTGTAATCTCTGAATATGGAAATCACTGTACCAACACAAGATATTATCATTGCAAAAACTCTGCAGGAGAATGAGACTAACTTGGAAATCAATCACTTCTGACTTCCAGTGTTAAAGTTAAATTAATTTTTCTAAGCAATCCATCTACAAAATGTATCAGTTTTATGAAATTTGGATATTAAAAATAAGGAGATAGTCATGACTTCAGAATTATCTAAACCAATTCAGTATGTAAAGGAATAATTTGCTGCTGTCAAAAGCTAATGTCACTTAATTCTTGTCTTGTTAAATCATCTGATGCCCCTTTCTTTTTTAGTTAAACAAAGATAAATAATAAAAGCAATTTACAGCTAGAAGATGTTAGGGTTCTGCAGCTGTTCAATGTCTTCTGGGCAGATTAGATTCTGTAACGAGAAGTTACAAGCCTCATTTTATAAAAGCTGTTGCTGTCTCGGGAAAAACATCAGTGAATAAGATTAGAAAACCCTTTTCCTTCATGAACCTATTACACTCACAAGCTGATTACTTGGCATATGTTTGATACCTTCATAGCTGGAAAACAGTAATTTGTTTCAATGATTTTTTCCCATCACTCATAAAGTCAAAATGTCTCCTCTAATATTATCCTGCATTTGGTTCAGCCAGGAAAAACAGAGACAAATCCATGGGAGCAAAATTCACACCAACCAGAATTAATTTAATTTCCCTAAAAAAAGGTTCTACTGAACTAACTATAACTAACATTAAGTTGTAACAACTTATCAGCTGCCTGTTCCTGGTGGGACAAAAATAATGTTCTAAGATTAGGAATGTATTTAGAAGAAACTTATTGGAAGATCCACAACCATATGTGAATGCACTTTAAGGCAACTTAATAATATGCGCAGCTTTTAAAAATTGGCAAGAAAGAAATTTCCTTGTTTATCAATCTTATCAGCTAAATATGTCAGCGAATTCCATTAACAAAGGGGCTGTAATTAGCAGGCACCTCGTGAAATCTTCCCTCAGATCCCTCTAGAAGTACTTGATTTGGTCTTTATTCAGGAGTTCAGACTAAGCTGGGCTACAAGCTTGTTTCCACTCTCCAAACACCTTGTGTTTACTTTCACCTTATTTTAGTGAAATTCTAAGTGCTGTTAAAGAACCACTCGCACCACCTCCACTGCATATCCCCCTGGATGTTGGCCTTATGTCTACTAGAGAAATTTATTTCCAGGGATGTTGCAACACTTAGTGATTCAAGTGCCTGGAGTCACTAATAGGTGGGATAAATAACACTGTCGTGAACAAACACGGGCTAAAAGTTTGCTGTAATTATTTAACAAACTCTGTGAGAGTGGTACATAGTTAGTACTAACTGGTGGGAGTTGGATAATGATTATGGGATTTGTGTTAACTCGTTGTAGCCTACTAAAAAAAGCAGCTCCACTTCCTGGAGGAAAAATGAGAAACAAAAACAAGACTTCACATGACCCACATTACGTAAATGGCCAAATAATTTTAAATACTATGCTAAAAATCTGCTCTATCATGTGCCAGTGCTATATTCTGGATAATTCTGCTTCAAGCTATTAAAGTCTACTTTTCTTAGTTCCACCTACAGTTAAAATATGGTGTTGCTATTTGCTTTCTAAATGTGTGGTGAACACACTTCTGAATTAGTGCTGTCCCACTGCTGTGACACACTCTAGAGGTGTTTGTGCTTTAGTGCTGGCAGATAGGGACGTGCAGTCAGAACAGCACCAGGAAGATGGGAATTATTCTTCCACTATTCTTGGTACTTACAAAGTAAGTAAACTTACATGACATAATCTTGAGATTTATATTTTGCTTGCTTTATCTGATTTCTCCTCTCAAGATCCAGCCTTGCATTTCTTACACCACCCCTACTGGCTTAGCAGAAGTTTTGGGTGCACAAGCAACTAAAAGTTTGACTTTTCAGTCCTCTCTGTCACTGGTGGGATTTTCCACAGCACAAAAGCATATCAGAATTTAACTTCCCTCTGTCTTACTGCACCTCAGGTAGCTCTCCTTTTCCCTTACACATTTAACAGAGGCTGCAGGTTTTTGAGACTGTTGTGATGTTTTACACTGAACCTCTGTGTGCCCTTACAGAAATTACACACCTGTAAAACATCCTCCTTCCAGACTGAGCAACCATCCCAGCAGCAAACAAAGCACAGTGAACCTCTGTGTCAGTCAATGCAAACTCTATTTTTGCCTTCAGCACAGCCAGGGTCTCTGCAGTTTTCTGAACTCCTGAAAAGCTTCTGAACAGGGAGAAGCTCCTGCAGCCACAGACTTTTCCTGACAGGCTGCTGTGTTCATTCCATGCAGGATAATCCTCTGTGCTCAGGTCTAGGAACCCAGCCTGGACCCAAAGTGTGGTTTAAAATCCAAGGGGAAGTGAAATACCATCCCTTATGATGAGCTAGGCCTAACTAACCCTTCAAAATCTCTCTGGTGTGTTCTGGTAGAGCTAGGAGAAGATGGTAAGGAATACACAAATTACACTAGCAGAGGATTATGGACAATCTACCAAATCACATACAAATAAGCACTTACAAAAAAAAAAAAATTGTTGTCACCTAGCACTGAATAAAGTTTGAAATATTTCCATCTTTGCAAAGGTGATTTTTAGTTCAGAGTTTGGGAAGTAGACTCAAAGAAAGAAGCAGAATAAAAACTACAATTTGTAGGCCACACCTTAGCAGAACACTGGAATCTGCTCACTTTGCTTACATGAAAACTGAAAAATATTTATTCTTAAGTGAGAAGGTTTATGTCAAATTTCCCTTTATGTGAAAAGATTTTGCCAAAATAAAACTTGAGTGGCAGACTGCAACACAACAGTGATCAGACCATTAATTATTTTACCACTGCTGTGTATAGCCATAATTAATGGCGCTCTGTGAGACCAATACAGGAAATTAAAATTTCCTTTTAATGAAAAGAAATTGCAGACACGAAAGGCCACTATATGAAAAATGGATCTTGATTCTGCAGTACTAAAATAACCTGTAACCTGATTAAAAGGCATTTGGAAGCACAAAACTAGATGTGTTAAAAAGGTAAGAAATCTTTTCATTATAGTTACAGTTAAAGTTGCCAGAGTGAAGGAATAAAGCTACACGTTCTTCCCCTGTAACAAATGGGCTCTGTTCCATGCTTTTTGGTAAAGCAAAAACCCCACTGAAAATCAAACAGGCTACAGAATAGCTTGAATGTACCATTCTGTATTTCAGCACAAACTGTATCTTTAAAGTAATGACAGTTTCTCTCATCTTTTCAATCTTAAAGCACTTTAAAACTACAGCCCAGAAACACACGGACAGAGAGAAATTAAAGCAACTGAAGCTGAAATATGCTACTTAGGAATCCAAAGTTTGTTTACACCATTAGAAGGCACTCAAATATATATCCCCATAAATGACAAGGTCCCAGCAGCAAATTAACAGGAACAATTTTCCCATCTCAGGAGCTGTCAAGATGGGCTCTGTTAGCCAATTTATCTTACTCTAGCACATCTCTGGTGCTTGTCAATCAATATGTGAAACATTTGGTGTTGATTGCCATTTTTCTATCCACTTCCTTTTGCCTCTCGTACCAGGCAATTTACTGCAAGTCAATCAAGGTTGAAGCAGACCTTGTTTAAATAAAACACTGTTGAGTTCTTTTCACACCAACAATTTCAAAAACAGAATGAGCTGTAGCTCTTCACATTTACATTTATACTACTTTTTCTGTTTTTCCCAAATGCCATGCTCAAGCTATAAGTCATAACTAAACTCAGCTGAAGGCTTATGGAGAAATCAGTCAAGGAAGATGAACAGTATAGAACTGTATATGCTTTTGCTGTCAGAAATTCAGGCTATCAATGGAGACAGACAACATTAAAAAGTACTTAAATAATCTGGGATTGTTTCTTTTTTACCCTTGCTTGAAGTCAGATCTCCACACCAGAAAAATGACTTCTAACTTGCCTGAATTTCTTAACTCTGGATAAACATTTATGCTGATGTTTTAAGGTAAGAGGGAGCTCAACTACTGAGTTTGTAGATGCGTGTTACAAATAAATATATGAAGAAAGTAAATTCTCCCAACTTAGAACTTGGTCCCATGTTAAACACACTGACAGCTTCCCTCTCACCTTCAGATGAAACAATTGCAGAACAATCCCAGGTCTAAGCACATCTAATTTTGGCACTACCTTGGCATCACCTGGTAAGCAGTGAGGCAGAGAAATGGGGCAGAAACACATCCTTTGCACTACATAATTTTACAGCTATACAGCTGAAAACAACATGCATGTACTGTATGCAACACTTGAAATTTTCAAAACTTTGAATTTGCTTCTACATAGTAACTTAGTTTTACAAACAATATCTATAAAGCCTTTCTACTGTGCTCAGTGCTGTTTCAGTATTCAGGTTCACCGTGGACTGCAGAATTAACCCCACAAAATTCACACACAGAACTACTGCCTTCTGAGTTAGAGCAGCCATTAAACACCTGCTAGGTGCTGCAGCTATAGAGACTGGCTTTGATTTATTAAATTTAACACCATTATTTATTACATCCCCATACGCTAAATCCAACAATGTACAAGAGCAAAAAAATAAAATGCAAATCTGACCAAGCCCTAAGATCCCCAAAGCAGTAATCTCTTACAGGTAACACAGGACATATTCCTTTAATAGCAAAGAGAAAGAAAGTGACTATGTTACTGTTATAAGTAGATCATCCACTCCTGCTCTTAATTCTAAAAGATACAGAAGTGCCAGACATTGAAAACCCCACAAGCTCAATCACATATACATATGTTAGCATACATAGAATATATGTTATTTTATAGATATTACATGTATACACATAAGAAAGTAAATACATCATTCTCTTTATGCTAGAAAATTAATAGCCAATGAAAGAAAAAAACGCTCAGTTTCCTCTCTGGTCAACAACTTAAAAATTTGCAACAACTCCCAAAACTGCCTGTAATTAACACCTCGTAAAATTTAATGACAAGCAGATCCCTGGCTTGCACTTTTGTATGAGACCTAATATCTTCTTAATCTATTGCACAAAGAAGGAAATAGATAAAATGCATGAAAGAGTCAGAGACTGAGTGAAAAATAAAACAAGTGTATTACAAGACATATGCAATCACCAGTCCCATCCTGAGCAGTGAATTTTAAAAATCTTTACCTTATGCCAGCATAATAAATGCTACACCTCAAATGGGATGCATTTCACTATCTTTTGAGTAAAGAATGCTCCAGCTCTCCAGATTAATTATAAAATAATAAATGTTAAACAGTTTAGAGTACTAGTCTCTTAGGAAGGAAAAACCTCTGCTGTTTATCCTCCCCAGGGGGCTACTGTAGGTAATCCTTCTCAGGCAGGCCCCAATTTAAGGATCTTCCTTTACTCTGCTGCAAGTAATAGGTGGAAAAAGAAGCCACCAAAATTCAGTTAGTATATAAGAGTTAGAGGTATATCACCTATATGGACATTATATAAACACATACAAACACAGACATACACACACATATGTGTATATGCACACTGGAATATGTGGGGTCCTAACACGATCCAGAGTTGATCTTTGCGTTATTTTCAGAAAAAAAAATTCGCATTATTCATGAGAAGGAAGTTATATGTTTTACGTATAACATAAACAACATAAAACAAAAACAAAGAAAACAAAAATCAACAAACCAGCAAGCTGGAGGTGTTAACAAGTATGTCCTGCAAGGCAAACCCAGTTAGCCTGATTTATGCCAATATGATGTAAGTTCTTCAGTAACAATAGCCAGGGGCCCAGAGTAAAAACTATCATGAAAGTAGTAGAACAACTCCAGATCCCCAGTTTTAATTAAGGATGATATCCATGCCATCTTCCAAAAGATGCCTCCTACACCAAAGCACGAAGAACCACACTTATATAACATTTATTTTAGAATTTTCAGTCATAGATCACTTACATATCACAAAATTTCCCTTTCATTCCACTGCACCAATCTAAAACATATCTAGAAAAAAAATCTTCAGAAATCTCTGGGTTTCTTCAAATCTGAATTTTGCCACAGGCCAAGGCATGCATGAGATATTTGCAGTCCTCTCAGCTACACAGATGCTACTCAGAGCTCACGTCAGGAATTCAAGGTTTACAGCTGAGCTCAGTTAAGTTATTGGAAAAGCATTTCCTCCAAAATAAAGTCAAACACAACACAACAAACAAACCCTCCACACCTGCCTAGGAAGTGTTTCTCTTGGCTCACAGCAAAGCCTGTCTTTTCATCAATAGGATTTTCCCCCAACGTGTTGTACCAATTTTCTGGTATGGGCTTTCTGACTATGAACATGAAGGGCAATACAAGATGCCTCTGCCACAGAAGGAAACAACAGGTGATGTGTGGAGTGTTATTTATTAACTGAATGGCCTAAATAGGCAACAGGCTCAGGTCAGAGCAATTCACAGCCCGGCCCCTCTCTGCCCACTCCTTTGTCCTCTACCCTCCAAATCTTCTCAGACTTTCCACTGGGGCCCTACAAAGGCTGAACACAAGGCTTGATGGATTTTGGGGACTGTAGATGAAGTTAGTAAGACAGAGAGGCTCAATATAGAGAGAAGCAGTGCTCACTGCCAGAGGGTTACAGAGTTAGTTATGATTCTCTCTGAAAAGTTGATCATATATTTCACTATCCTTACCATTAGACAAAAGTCCAGGACTTATCTGTTCCCACCCTCTTTTTTTTCCCCCTCCAATACCAGATTGCTTAAAATCTTAATTTTAACAAGAACCTGCAATTTTAGCTGCTAAGAGAACTTCACTTTCCTGTCTCTTTACAGCCCCAGGGACTAATTGAGAAGATTACCCAAAGGCTTGAGGTCTAAATGCTCAAGAAGAAAAATCTGCTTAAAACGATTTCTACAAAGAATGCTGACAGAAATAGGAACAACGAGATCTTCCTGTCAGTGCAGGTTTTTACAATCACAAATGGGAGCATGCTGTATGTTATCACGTGTTGGGAAAACCAGTAATAACACACCAGGTTTCAATGATTTATTTTATTGCAGTACATAGAAGGGTGATAGAGAAGGAGCTTCTTTTCACTACAAATCAGAGACCAGAAAAAAAGTCTTGATCTAAAACTATTATGAACTAAGAAGGGGCCAAGTTTCTTCTGTCCTTGTTAACTTGCCACAGCAAACAGAGGAAATTTGTTAAGTGTTTAAGGCTGGAATAATGCTTCTCTCAGCTATCATGGAGATCAGGTAAGAGAGTGATTGAGGACTAAATGGAGTAGATATGTAAGAAAGAGTCAAAGACAATTTTAAAAGATGCTGTTTTACCTACACTTAGCGAAATGAAAACTGGAGAATCCACCCTCCTCTCCTCTCAGAAGTCATGACCCCATCAAAAACTGATGTACAAAACGGTTCCAGCAAGGTTGGTTAATAGAAATAATACACCACAATCCAGTCCATTTGGGGCTTTTGTTCTTAAACACTTCAGTAAATGGGCCTGTTTTTTAACTCCAACAGATAATTATGAAGCGCAATAAAAAATTCAAATTATGTTAATAGGCCAGAGAACAACGGCTGTTTCTGAAATCACTGGCAATTACTAGACATAATGGTTCTCAATTAAGCTGGAGGGTATTTTTCAATCGTTCATAATTCACTATTTTAAAAGTATCATAAAAATATATAAATGTGAGTTGTTAATAAAACTTTCAGACTAACAATGTAGCTGTGGGTCACAGCAAGTAATACTTTTTTATTTTGATGGTGGTTTTCCCTTGTGAATGATATGTGGATGGTGAGTGAAGGGAAGGCAACTACACGGGATTCGTTTCTCTCACTGCTCCAAAGTGGAAGAGGAGCAAATTTTCTTTCTTGAGCAACTTCAGTTTCCCTTAGGAATGCGTTCAGCAATCATACATGTCTTTACCAATTCTATTTTGAGATCCTGCAGCTCACCATAGAAATTTTAATGCATATGTGGATGTGAACTAGAGGTATCTCTGCTTGCTCACTTTCAAATTGCTATTTCACATATTTTTCAAGGCAATAAAATGGACCACAATGGAAAAACTAAGGCATAAAATAAGAAATCTTGAGGATCATGAAATGGTAAAAACTAAACATCATCCTTCAGCTATGAGCTTGATTCACAGTAGATTTCTACCAAATCAAGTAAAACAAATAACAAATAACAACCAAAGCCGTTAAGGAAAGATCAATCGGTGATTATTATCCACAATTCACTAAAACTAGCACTTGCTTTTCCACCACATGTTTAACCTTACATTAGGGAAATAGCACAGCTGCAAATTGCTAAGTTCTCATTGCAACTTTACTACATATGATTAATGATCAATTTTCTGGAGACATGCCTGAACTACCTCAGTAAATGTATACATGTGTATATGCTTTAATTATTTACTTCCAAATCCATGACACCTTAACAACATTTTCTCTAATCCAGGCACTTCAACCTTCCTCCTGCCAAGAAGAAAAACTTTGATTTTCATTCAAATAAATTTGCACACATATTCCTAAGAAAGAGTAAATAATTTGAGAGTAGTGCCTAACTGTAGAAATTCATATTTTTCATATTTAAACAGCAACTCAAAGATTGAAGCACGACACCATGATTCATCAGTGGGAGAGAGCCATTCATCATCCAGACCTCAGGATCTGTTCAGAGCCTTTATTGCTTTGGCCTCATTAAAATGGTGCAGACCGTGAGCTAATATAAATCTGCCTCTCTAAATATTCTCTCCCTTAATTTTTTAATAGCTCCACACAAAGGGAAAGGTTAAAACCAATTAAAAGAGATACAAATACTAGCAAAATTACCCTAATGAACTGTTAGTTATTGGTTTTAGTCATTTCACTTTAAAAAAATTACTTCGATTTCTGAATGACTTAGTAATTAGATCATTGACCTTCCTTGGGTTTTGTTGTTTCTTTGTTTTTTTCTTTTTTTTTTTTTGTGGGATGCGATGTGTTGGTATTTTTTAATCCCTTCATTTTTATTCCCTTTTCTCTTTTACTTCCTTCACTTTTTGTCTCAAACTTAGAGCTAAAGTAAATCTCAAGTGTTACAGCTGGACAAAGATATCTACATAAGGACTACATTGTAATTCAAACTTCATTCCAAATGGGACAGAAATATTCTGTGCTCATTCCTATGCAGAAAACACTTGTTTTTCTATCTCATTAAGATCATCATACAATATCAACAGATGCTTAAAAGCCTCTAGTGCTGAAGGAAATGTTGAGAAAATTGAAACAGAAGTACTTATGAATGGTAATCTAATGATACTGCAAAGATTTTACTTTTCTGTACTCCATCTAAAAAAACACACATACCCCAACACTCCCTCCACCAAAAGCCAAAACCTGTCATTCAACAGCTACCATTTTTATGTTACTTCTTACTGGTTGGCACTGTGAGCAGTAGTTCATAATTTTAATTCAGTAAAAGTAAAAATAAAAGAAGAAAGGCCGAGGCTGAAGTGTCCCCGAATTCCCCACGCCCCCAGAGGCTGCCATGCCCCCAGAACAGAATATTACCATTACATTATAATCACAGTAAACAAGCATCTGGCTGTCATTTAAAATACAGCTCTACTGGTAATAAGAAGCATTTTCTGCTAATTTCTTTTATCTGTAAATCTCTCTTGGCATTCCAACTCTGCTCTTAATGTGCTGCACACGCTCCACTTTATGCACAATGAACACTGCCATCAAATGTCAGCATGTCTTCTTGTTATCTTAAAGACAGGCAGGGATTCACTCAATGAAACATCTAGAGAGAGATATTTACTTATTATGGCACAGATATTTAACAGAAACACACACATATATACATATACACACATATATATGTATATTTTTTATCTTTTACACCAGGGAAATAATCATAGTCTTTGCAAAAAAGGCCCTCACTATTATTTCCTGGGTTGCTCTGTTAAGTTAGTTGCAGAATGAGAGCTGAAGTCAAGTTTAGATCAAGTTATTTATGCATCCATCCACCACACCTCCACAGAGCATCAGGTTTATTATACCTGCTCATCTTCAGGTACCACTGTTTGCTCCCTGCTACTCCAACAGGAGAAACCAGAAGCTGAGCTTCAAGCAACTGCCCTGTTTTATTTTCATACATCCTGTTCTTTTAGACTGCTGGAAAAATTATTCTGCAAATGACCCATAAAAAAAAAAAAAAATGAGCACAGTGCACAGGTGAGAAGCAGCAGCCTTGAAAAATTAAACTTGTGCACTAAATTTTCCTCCTTGATTTAATGGTGAAAATCTCAAGTTAACTGAATTCACTAATATGAGGACAGTACAAGGAAAGTCACAATTCTGCCATAGGTTTAAAATGGGCAAAGTGTTTCATATGCATCAGGAACAGCAATATTTTGGTTAAATAAAAGATAATTTTTAGAAGTCTTGACCTCTAATTGGGTGCCAATATTTTCATTTTTTTTTTCATTAAACTCTGTGTCTTATTCTCCCCTCATTTAGATGCTTGCAAAATAAATATAATTATATCCAACTTAAATAACTTTAAAACCTTGAGCTGCAGGTGCTGGTATGCTGTATCTATTACCATATTTTAAACCCTTTTAAGAAGATTGCATTAATTTCTATGATAATTTAGAGCCCATAATGCATTCCAAGCTGTGAATAGATGTTAATCACCAAGGAATGATTTTCCTGTATACTAACGAAGTCATGCTGCAACCAGTAACTATTACTTTTAAAATTCAATATTGCCACTGAAAGACTTGATTAAGATTTGTTAAAGTAACTATGCCCCTGATATGGGTTTAAAAACCCCAAAGTAATTAACAACTACATCAATAGCTATAGCCTTCCTATCTACAGAGATTATTAGGACAGAAAATATTTCTAGTGTCCAGCTCATTCCTTGCCCAGTATTATTAAAACTTGGCCATGTACATTTAACTGCTGCCACCACCACAGACCAGGACAGCAGCCAGCAGGCAGAAAGGAGGCTTTATTATTACAGTGATATTATGTTTAATAGTACAGGCACATCACTGAGGAAAAGCTGACAGCTGTGATTCAGAACTATCCTGATATTTAGATTGGTAACATTCAGCCAGAGTTTGCCTCTCATTTGAGTCAAAGCTCAGTTTGTCCCATCAGCCTCAACAGCCTCTAACAGAGCAGCATTGAAAGTTAAATATCTACACAGACAGGTGAAAATCCTGGAACAAGCCCATTCTCAGCTCTCCCCCAACCTAAAAGTAACTAAGGGTGCCTTTCTGCATTAACCTGCTCGTTGTTGCTGCTTCTGCACAGCCACTAAACCCAGGCTGCAGCACAGGTGGGACACTGCCTTGTCACTGAGAGCCAGGTGACCCAAAAAGAGAGCACTGCTGGACTGGGCTATTCCATGAGAGGCACCCTCAGTGCTCCTCTGGTCCAGCTGCCCAGGGCTGAGGGAGTCACAGCCCCTTGCTGAGGGCATAGTCCCCGTGTCCCAGGCCTGGTCACCCTACAGAGGATGGGTACAAGGCAGGGCCCCACCACCCTCTCCGTGCCTGCTCGGTCCCCTCGAGTGGAACAAGGGAATCAACTTGACATTTCCAACTTCCCATGTGGTTAAAATTTTATACGTTGAGATCCTACAGATGACTATTACTGGTTTAGCTTGTTTTTCTGCCTGTAGACACTCAGGTTCAGATGAGAGCTGAAAGCTGCTGTGATATTGTGGTACCTGCAGCTGCTGCTGCCTCTGCCCAGGATCACCCCACCCAAAGAGGGTTTAGCTGGTGTTGGGGTTCAGTGGCATGGGGAGCACTGCAGGCACTGCTTTCTCACTAGAATAAGGATTTTCCCCCAAAATCTCCTCTTCTTCAAATGTTTTAAAACCAGTAATTAGTCCATTCCATGCTCTAAAGTGAGCTTCAATTTCTGAGGTCTCTACAATGGTGTCAGAACAATCTCATTACGATGTGCTAGAAGAAAATCAGCTCCTATGTAAAATATGCATTAAAAAAAATATTCAGAAAACTTTGGGGGGGACTTCTAGATCAACTTTTGTTATGATCACTTAAAAGACTTTGCGCTCTTTCTGGCATCATGCTTGACACTGCTGAACACTTTCAAATTCTGCTGCCTTCAACAGAAGTTCATTATGCCTTTCCAAAATGTGTCAAAAGGTAGCAGATAAAATTTAAGACAGCTTAAAAGGTCCCAAATCATCTGAAACCCAGAAATATAACATTAGCAATGCAGAACAAATTTCACTTTTTAGATACACTGAAGGATTCTGTAGAAGAATAATTTATTTATTCTTCTTTTACGTTTAAACATTTCATTTTACAAGATTAATGTCTAATGGAGAAATTAAGTATTTGAATCTACTTTTTTTAAAAAAAACAACAATCTGGGATATCTTGATGGTTGTGTATTTTTGTAGAAACAGTCAATGCCATTTGAGCAGTGACAGGATTTAAATTGCCACCAATACAAATTAAATCATTAGCTGCTAGATGTAGGAAAAATTCAGAATCGTGAATTTCAGTCTCAAGAGACAAGAAGAGAAAGAATTTATTCTCACACGTTTTATATAAATAATCACTTAAATATGTACTTGTTAAGTACAAAATATGTGTTAGCAAAACAAACTATCTGGTTCATATAAATGTGATTGCTTTCCTCACTGAAAGAGAAGAAACAATTAAAAAATTATAAAACAAAGGAATGGCTTGAGGAATTGAATAGCTAAACAAGCAAAAGCAGTATATTTACTGAAAAAAAAAAATTAGAATGGCTACAGCATCTTATACCCATGAGTCACACGGAATTTTAATAGTAAAGGTTTAAAGAGGTGAATAAGGACCTAAGTCAAGGGCTCATCTGGAGAGCAGTCGGTGGAAGAAGGTGCAGGGAGTGCAGGGCCCCTCACTCCAGCTCCAGCTCTGCAGTTCCTCCCCTTGCAGCTGCCAGTGACCCTGGAACCCCTCAGTGCTTGCAGGGGAATTTCAGAGCCCCTTGGGCTCATCAGCACATCCCTGAGCTTCTGCTCCCTTCTCCCCAAGGGATGCCAGCCCTTCCTCCTGCAGCTGGGTCCCAGCCTGGCCCTGCAGGGCTGGGAGGGGCCCAGGCAGACGAGGGAGGGGGATGATGACAGAGCTCCAAAGGGATCCCCCTTCCCTTCCCTTCCC
>VZTB01014392.1:313545-331141 GCA_013397245.1 Thryothorus ludovicianus
TTCCCTTCCCGCACCTTCCCTTCCCTTCCCGCACCTTCCCTTCCCTTCCCACCTCCAGGTGACAGCCCTGAGACCCAGGTTACCCTGATCAGAAAACTTTCCCAGGGGCTGAAGGATGCAAAGGGCTCTCAGGTGGGGAAAGGACTTGCAAACCACAGTGGTAAAGGTGAAAAGGACAAAACAAAAGCGTAGAGCTGTAAAATCAGTCAAAATCCAGGACTTTCTGCTATAGTAGACCCCAGACATTCTAACAGCATAGTCCTACAACACAACCTGCTCCTAAATCAACACAATAAAAAGCCCAGACAAGACTTGCTATTTCATTTGCTGCACCTCCACCAATTACACTCAATAGAAATAACTGAAACGAAGAGGAAAATCAGGCCTGCCCACGTAGTGGAGTAGGAGACAGAGAAAAATAGCAGAAATTAATACAGAGTACTCTCACTATAGGGAAAAAAATCACGCTACACTTAGTCAGAAATCTTTTCTTGACAAATTCATGCTTTACACAGCTGGAAAAAAATGAAAGAGCCTGAGCAGGCACCAAGCTTTATGGATGTCCCTGGGAGCTCTGGGGTCTCCAAAAGACCAAGAGGTCACACTGAATTAACACCAGTTACAGCCACTGAGGAGTAGGGAGAGCAGGAAACAGAAGTATCTGTAATAACCCAGTACACACAGGGACTCTCTATTTTGGCTCACAAATTCTCCTTCCTGATGTCAAGTTGCTGCTTGTGTAGCTCAATGAACAAGAAAACCAACAAAATGCAAGCTGAAATCATTAAAAGTAGCAACAGTTGAATAAAGATTTCTTGTCTTCTTTTTTAAAAAGGAAATGTAATGCCAGTTATGATAAATTTATAAGGGCTTCACAGCCAGCCATTTAAAAAATGTTGAGTCCTTGACTAAAAAGATATGCACTTCAGTCCTTAAAATATAATTGTAATATTTAGAATTCATGACAAATTTTTTCAAAATATTTTCCTGTAACTGTAAAGTTTAAGAGGAATTTTCTCTCATATAATTTTTCATGTCAGTCAACCCACAGAACACCTCAGCTAGCATTAGGAAGAATTTTCCCATTTACAGAATCACATTATAATATGTGTACTTTATAGGTTTTTATGACTTATAATAAAGCATTTGCCCTTTGTGATTGTCAAAAATAAGACAATTACTGCAGCTACCAATTCAGTCTGTTGTGCTATATGGCTGTCTGGTATATCTCAGATAATGAACTTTTAAAAAAATATTTTTAACTTTAATTGCATAATGGATTCAATTAAAAAAAGACTACTTTGTATACACTAGGAAAAGGCATTCCCAAATTCCAAGTATAATAAAAAAATGAAGACTTGGATACAAAAGTTGAAAGTTTAAAACTCAAAACCAGTGGTAATGCACAGAACACGCCAACCAAACACCCGATCAGCAACATCCTTAGGACATCTCACTCCCTTTTTAAGTAACAGCTTTGAGTCAGGTTTCTTTTTCAAGATCACAATTTCCTAAACCCTCTTTCCCCATTTAGGCTCTACTACCCAAGAAGCAGCTCCAACATCCTTTTCCTCCCTTGAACAGCCACGCACATTTTGCCAGGAAGAGGAAAAGTCGGAATGTGTTTGTGTGGATGCTAAATGTTAATAGATTTCCCTAAATGTCTGCTAATAGCACTGCTAGAATTAGCTAGACTAGTAGTGCATGCCTAATGTGTTGTTTTCCTTGTTGCTGCCTTAGCTGTTTTCCCCTTTTTTTCCCCCTCAGAAACAAAAATAAAGGCATTTTTAGTAAAATGTTTCTATACATCTGCAGCCTGAACAGCAGCCGTGCCACTATCGTGCAGCTCTGACATAGCATCACTGGGATTATAAATCCCAGCTTTCTACTGTTCCTTTCAATTAAACATGGAAAGTTTAATGTTTTTGTAAATTAAACATGAAGCCCCGACTTTGCCAGCCAAAATATATCCTTCTGTCACCTCTTCTAATTCCTCCAGGTCACTTCTTTTCTTAGCTTCACACAGTCAGAGGCTGATGTTCTTTTATTGGCGTGTACTTTCAGAATGTTGTGGGAGAAGAAGCCCATTGAAAACATTTTCTACAGGCCAAAACATTCAATAAATATGCATTACATTCCCAGAGCTCCAATTTGCTTAGAATCACAAAGCCATTTACACATGTAAAAGATTTTCAAAATAAACAGTTCTAAGTGGCTTAATTGAACAATTGTATTTTTTAAAACTGAATAATCTGAGAAAATCAGATAATGCTGTACTATGAAAAAATCTGATTTACCAACTTGTTTTTGCAGCCAGTGTACAAATGCACCACTTCATCCAAGCCTTCTACTGTTTCAAAACATAATTTATGTAAAAATATCTTAGAATACACCCCCTTCCATTTTTATAAAGGACTGCTAATTTCCAATTGTCAGTTGACTGAGCCACTTTGGAATATTTTATTTTTATACTTCCTACTGTTACTGTAGTGCAGAATAGATATAATTCCTTCTATTTCTGTTCAAAGTATGTTAAAAGGCTGCATTCTGACTTTAGGCTGCAGATAGAACATTTACTACATTTACTATTCACTCAAAACACACACTGGAGAGCAAAAAAAGCCAATAGTTCCTCCAGGTCTGTGAAACTTTCAGATCTTTAATTAGAAATTCTGGTCCAGAGTCTAACTATGATAATAACTAAAAAACTCTGACTCAAACCTAGAAGTCTTTTAAGCTATGCCAATGGAAACAGAGCAGTAAAGGGAAAATAGGAATCAAGTCTGTGATTATATTACCTTTCAGAAAATTTGTTAGCATGTTATTAGCAAAATGTTTATTTGTTAATTATAGTTTTAATTAAGATACAACAATAAATTATCTTTGCCACATTTCTGCAGATATTTACCACCCCTGAGACTTAGATATCTCATTCTGTATCTGCAAACCTGACTGAAGTAAATTAAAGTTACACCATGTGAGTGCTTTGCTCACACAAAATCCTCTGAAAATTGGAACGTGGTGTTCCTCCAGATGCCTCTGCAAACCACCACTGAATAAATGTAACCACTCCAATCCTTGTAAAGAATGTCTCAAACAAGATTTTCAAGGAAATTGCTGATTTTTCACTATTATTATTACGATTTTTTAAGCTAATTGCTACACTGTTTGCATAATCTATAGTCTTGCTAATGCTGATCAAAATTAAAGAGAAGTGGCATGACTGAGAAGGAAAAGCCTGTACATACCAGATCCATTTGCTCTATGGCTTTGGTGTCACCTCTTTTCTTCATCTCAGTAACCTGAAATTCTCCTTTACAATAAGTTTCTGTTAGAAGATATCATGTGCAGCTTTTCTGCAAAATCCAGCACGTTCTGCCACGCCAGCAAGGCATGTTAAAAAAGTCCAAATGCAGGAAGATGCTTCCAAAACAAACTGCAATTAACACAGCTCAGCTGTGAGCCGTAAGTTTATGGCACAACTTCTACTTTAAGTTTAATTTTTTCTGCCATTGTGACCTCTCACAGCTAACCACCCCCAACAGAAGCTGCATGGACACCTCTCCACATCCCAGCTTTCCATCCCACTTCTTTTCCATGAGTCAGAAAGCTCAAGGCAAATCAAACGAAAGCATGGATACCTGAAAGGCAGTTTTTGGTTGGATGATGAAAGCTACGAGTCAATCCAATGCCAAACACATCAAACCTGTCTCCTGTGGGTCAAGGGAACAACACAACAGCACTCACAGAACTGTACTACAGCAGCTGCTCTGTGTGTGTGTGGTGGGGTTTATATTATTTGCAGTTTTCTCATTACCTAACAATTATCTGGGGTTTTATGGTCAAAGCATAACAAGGCCAACATATTATATCTGCCAGAAAACCTGCAAACAGAAACATGCTCTATAAACAAACCAACAATTACTCAGTTTCACACCAGTGATGAGGTCGCTGCTCTGCTGACACACACACAACTTGCTCACGCTGGGAACCAGAGGTCTTAAAAAAAACCACTAAGGGATAGATGTGTACAAAATGAAAAATAAGCTATTTAGACTGGATTTAATTAGTATTTCTGCACAATTATTAACAAATTAATGCTAGATAGAAGTATTGATTTTGCCCTCTAGTTGCAGTTCTTGCAAATGCACAGGAATAAAGAAATTGTACAGTATTAATCAAAAGCATGAAGTTCACCCAACTGATGAGGTTTCACAGCTTTCCAACCAACCTACCAAGGAAGGAAAATTGTTCTTTTTCTCCCTTTTAAAAAAGAAAACTGTTTTTCCTCTCTTCGGCTGAAGATTTGCAGCAGAATGGTACTTTAGTTTAAAAGGTACTGAAGCTGTTTCTGCCTTAAAATGTGTTTTGAGTGTTGCTATTTCTGTATCCCTCTAGTATGTATACTTTGCTACCTTAGTTTTGTATAAAAAAGAAAAAAGACTAGGTGAAGGATGCAACATCACCCCATGGCAGAACAAAGAGATCTGACCACTCCTATCCTTTTAGTGTTGTGTTGCTTATTAACTTCATAATTTATCCTAAGAATAGTTTGACATTATTATCGCATTATTCCATAATGACAACTTCTACCTCATAAATACACACACACACACGTGCTCATGAAAAGGAAAGAAACAAAAGAAAAAAAGCTGAACAATATCCTGTAAGAAATGTAACTTCCTACAACAGTAGGAATTGACAGCAAATAACTTCTCTCATTACATCAAATTTTCAAAGGATGCACATGTCATTATTTCTGCAGCCATGCTATTTGATTTTGTCACATAGTTGAGCAAAAACTCACATTTAGAGTGTCTTACACTCAGAAAGGGACTCTTAGTGGCCAGATGTATTATTAAACATGTTCAAAGCTGTGCACCAGGGAAAGATGGGCCCAGCTGCACAAACCTTACACTGGGGAGGCAACATGGAGCACCAGGCATTTCACTGCATCTGCTCTGAAGTTCTACTGCCTTGTTGTGGCTCCTTCTTATTTTTCCCAAACTAACGAGTAGCACAAGAGGTGAGACTACTTGATTTTAATCTCAGGTCTATTACACAGTTAGCATGGCAGAGATTTGTTAGAAGAGTAATGAAAAGTATGTGAATTGATAATGGAAAGGCTCCCCCAGGAGGAAATTCCCTTTGTAAACACTAAATCTAATAATTTCATTAGGAGAAGTATTAATGACAAATGTTAGTAGTGTCACAACTGAAAAAAAAAACCTTGTGAAAAATCGGTATTATTTTATTTCACCCTGTGTATTCTAGGAGAAGCAAACACCTTTTTGATTAGATGATTTTAATCATCAAAGTTCAACCTTTGACAGTGAGCTGTTTGAGAAGCCCTACTTTGTCAATTGAAGCCTGAACTACATACAGACATTTCTAGTAGAAAGACAGGAAAGAAACAGAAAGAAGGGTTGCCAATTTCTTCAAAGATTCTGGCATAATATCCTAAAAAATCCACAGGGCATACTTTTCTCTAGAAGACTTTATATTGCCATGTGATCCTGAGAAATATGCACATATTTTACCCTGCTCACCTCCACAGAGGTGCTCACAGTCAGAGCCAATTTCTGTAGTGGTGCTGTCAGCACAGCTGTGTGGAAGCATAAAAGATTTGCTGCACTTAGAGGGTATCACCTGGAGTTCTTCAGTTCCAATGCCTGTAGCTCATGGAGTAGTTGGTGACAGAAAAATGGACTACAGCTGACCATCACAAATCATCCAGCTCATCCCCTCCCTGTCCAGCCTCTGCTGCTAACCCTTTCTTAGCCTTCCCAATCCCCATCAATCAGCAAATGATTCTCCAAACTAAGACCCTAAAACTTGTGAGAGGCTGTTAAAGTATTCTGGGAACGGATAAAACCACTGTGAAATAGTATGAGCAAGGTACAGTCACCATTACAGAGAGCTTCCCCATCTTAAAGCAGTTCAAACACAGCCCAGAGCTAAACCAAAAGCTTCAGCGGATTCCAAGCTGCAGTAATCTGGGGCATCTGCAAATGCCCAGGCCCTGTATCGTTTGGGATTTCACCTACAGAACATTTTAGAGCCTGTCATTACAGTGCTTTTCACCTGCAAAGAGTCTCTCATCTTCCTTGACATTTAGCAGTCAATCCTCATGCTGGTCAGATGGCAGAAGTGCAGCCCTCATCCTGTGTGCTTGGACTTGAGAAGGAATTTCAAGTCACAAGGATGCAATGACCCAAACTGGGCCCAGTCACGGGCTTTGCCTTACAGTTCTTTACAGAGCTACTCCTCCTTTCATATGATACTCGTTACCCTCTTTGTCAATGAACAAGTTCTATTTTCTGTCTACTAGCATGCCACTCGTTTTCTGCCCAAAACTTGTATTTAACTGACCCTGCTGTTCACTGACATTGCAGAAGATCTGCACATAAATATAACATTTCTCCACCTCCCTCAAGGTGAAACCATGATAAAGAGTGGAAGAACCTCCTGGCTGTCACAGCCCCATCATGGCCTGAAACTCAGAAAAGCCAGGCTCTGTATCTGTTTACAGAGAGGCTGATAAATATTCGATATGTTCTCACTGGAGGCCTCTGAGACGTTACAGAAATAGTGCCACACCTCTTCTCAATCTCATTATTGATGTGTATGCACCTTTGTAATTCTGGCTTCATTTGTTGTGCTTACCCGTGCCATTTCCTGTCTTCATGTTGTCAGCTTATGTTTCATTCTTTTAATAGAAAATAGTTTATGAGTGAATGCCTGGAGGAACGAATCCTGAATGATGTGTGCTTTTGCACTTGTCAATCTTCTCCAGTCTTTAGCTTAAGATCTTTTGATAATCTTTATATTTGAAATGCCGGCAGGCTGTAGTTTAGCACCATTTTAGTTCGGATGAACAATAGCGTCGAGAAAAGAGTGACAGAGAGGATCACTGGTTCCTGAGAGCTGCTGTCTGCCAGAGATCTGACCTGCATCCTACATCCACTGCTCACAGATGGAGAGGAGCTTGCAAACGTGGCACTTGGATAACACAGAAATTCCCCACCTTCTCAAATCTGCATTTTATTTTGCTTCCAGAGATTTATTCTCTTTTTGTTTTTTTTTTTGCATCTTTCTCAGTCTATGTCTCAGAATATTTACTGCCTCCATAATGCAACCTCCCTCTACCAACTCAAAATTTAATCTCAAAATTCTCCTTACATATTTGGCGTCATATGCACTACAAGCTTGCAGCTCAAGTACAAGTTTCTTGCTTTAATCATATTTTTTACTTCTCAGTAGGAGCAGCACTGTGTCCCCTAAACAGGTCACAGCTCAGTGTGCACCTTGATAATGGTATCAGTGTGAAGGTGTGTGACTAAGATCTATTAACCCATGCTAGCACCCACCCTGCAGCCCCAGCAAGGCACAGAACAGTTACTGTTATGTTTGCAGTTGGAGACAGTCCCATGTTTTAAATATGAAGACTAATTTAATTTCTGAATTAACTGTTAATTATATGAACACTTACTCTTCTAGGCTTAAAATGAATCACTAGGATTTTCTTTTAGAACTAATAAAACCTTTGGAACTTACAAACAGTAACGAATGCAAAGCTAAACTCACCTGCTTCTCTCATAACCCTGAAAAACATAAACCATTATGATAACCTTGAATCAATCTACCTCAAAAAATTTAATTTTGAAGTTAGAACAACTGTAGTATTCATAAAAATGTTTCAAACAAGGAGTACAACTCCATGTTCTTTGTCATTACTGTAACTGCAGTTCATATTTAAAAAAAATGATGTTATTCTGCCTCACAGAAAGCAACTCACACTCTGGCAGAAACGTAAATAGCAATTTCTTCCACTGGATCTTAATCATTTGCCACAATGGTTGTGTTTTTTTTTTTAAATAATCCTGTTCCTTAATTTGTCTTTTCACAACTGTTTACAAAACACAGCCATCAATATCAAAGAGATGGAGAATCAAATAAATCAACTCATTGAAACCTTCTGCTATGAAAGTTAATTACAGATGTCCCTAGGTATTTGGGAAGCTCTTCCTTGTGGTTCCTGTGTCTGACATAGCTCACAAGCCCACCAGGGCAGGGATCAGCCACTGAAAAGCTCTTAGGGCTCTATACAAGATGAACAAAAAACACAACAACTCTCAAGGTCATGAGGTAAAAACGAGCTAAGGATCATTCCCAGGAGATGGTATCTTAGCTTCATGGAGCAGAGATGATGGAAAACAGCAAGACAATATGGAAGCTGCATGAGCATTACACTTTTCAGGAGTAGTGGTTTAAAACAAATAATAAATCAATATTTACACTGATTCCTATGCCTTAGCTCTTGAATGAGAAGTTTTAATAGTTCCATGATTCCCTTCACAAATACATCTATTCCCCTCTTTCCTTCAAGCATCTGTCCCCTCAGTGCATTTCTCCACACAAAGGGTGCAGCGGCTCTGCACTGCATCAGCAAGTAAAGCACACGAGGGATTGTTCACACACCATTCGTTTGGGGAGGCTGGAGATGCTCCTCTGGCCCTCTCTGCATGTGCCATCACACAGGTAGGGTGACAGGTACCTGAGGAAGTGGGATGTTTCTGTGAGCACTCTGACATTTGGGAGTTCGGCTGTGTGAAGATGCAAGAAAAATCAGCTGATTTCATGAACTGACCTTCAGCATCCAAACCAAGCCAAAGTTTTAAATATAGACTGACTAAGTGGTACAAAAAATATCAATCATTAGCCTTTACTTCAAAAGCCTCCTATTTTTCACTTGTAGAGCTGATGAAAAGAATGCTGATCCTGTATTTGAAAGCCAACTGTTCTCATGCCTGAGAACAAGCATGAGAGCAGCACCTCAGAGAATCAGAATATATCAGAATTTAAGGGACCCACCAGGACCACTGAGCCCAGCTCCTGGTTCCCATAGCCCTGGCTGTGCTGGAACACTCCTCATGCATCACACCATTGCTGATCTTTACACATGGGCAGAAAACGTCTTTAGACTCCCAGACAAGCATCTTAATCTTTGGACATCATAACCTCTTCATTGTACTCTATTAGACAGAAATCTAATAAGAAAACAAAGGATTTAAATAGAAAATAAATGACCACTATCAGGCTCATTCATCTTTGCTACTTTCAAAGCTTTACTTTTAATGGAGGAAGAAAGAAAGGGACTTATAATATTGCACAAAAAAACTCTGGGAAAAAACCCAGCAGAAACATCAAGGCCCAGAAACAGAGTTCTTGGCAATTCAGAATGAGTTTTTTTTCAGCAATAAATTAACAAGCAAGTGCAGTTTCAGTCATGTTCAGCAAGTATGTAAGCACTTATTAAACTTTTGGAATATGTTTTATAATGTTTTTAAATAGTTCAGTGAACGAAGGCAATAACAGCACTAATCAAAATATGAAAAACTATAGGTGATTTCAAAAATACTTTATATAAGCACTGAGATGAAAACAGCTCATTAGAATGAAACCAACAAATTGATGTTTTATTGAGGATGGAGAGTAGCAGCTTCAAAACAAAAATAAGCTACAGAAAGCTGGAAAATCGGACCATGAGTATGGAAAAATCACAAAATTGGTTTCAACATTTCAATTTTTGCCTTACAGACTTTGTCATTAGATCATTTCTTTCTCTTTTAAGTCAAAGCCTACCATATAATGGTGATACCAACTAAACTAAAACTTAGCAAGAGCAACCCACTGAAATCTCTTACCTTGTTTCAGGTACTAAATAGAGTGCACTAGAAAGAATAAATTTCGCCTTCTGTAATTTCTGATATCACTTTAACAAGCTCTGTTTTTTCCCGTTCCTTTTCAAGGCACAGTCCATTTGAACAAGGCATCAGCTCTAATTCACTAGAACAAGACCAAAAGCCAATTACATCAAGGTAATCAGAATCATTTCACATTCAGCCTGAGACTAAATAATTTCAAATGAACATGTTCATGATAAAGGAATATTCATATATTTAAAGATAAAAACAACAACATTTTGGGGTATTTTGTTTGGGGTTTTTTTCCTTTTTTTTTTTTAAACTCAACTATGACCAAAGTATTTTAAATTATCCTAGGGCATCAACAATTTGAGATTATCTGCTGGCTTCCAGCTATTACATAATGGGTAATTAGATGCTGAAAATTCCAGTGACTTAGAAAAATAGTCTACATGTTAATTGCTTTTATGAGTCCTTTAATGCAATCTGGGGACAGAAAGAATTTTGGACTGTCTCTGAATAATAACATTACTGGCAGCAAGCCTGATTTCTTTTCCTTTTTTTCCCCAGACATTTCTTAGAGGTTTTGATAATTTCCTTCCCTCTCCCTGTACACTATATATATACATTTTTACTACCACATTATTACATTTTCTATTTAATTGCAACCAATGGTCACTGACCATTCTTGATGCAGTGTCACAGCTACCACTAGACTGCTACACTCCCATGAAGAGACAATTGTATTTTCAATTAGTTGTTTGTTTCCAGTTTCTTGCTTCACACCCTTTTTTTCGCTGAAATTATAATTGAAAAAAAGACATTTGCTTTCCTTTCTCCTTCCAAATCTTCCCAGTAATCTTTGACTTTTGACTTTCCTACAGACAGGGAACCATGAGCAATCTCATCTTGCTCTCGACAGGCTGACAGTAGTGAATTTTTTGGCAACAAAACTACTACTGCCACAACACAGGCTGCTAGAAGCTTGGCATGGAGTGTTGCCTATAAACACCTCAAGAAATGAGGTGAATGTCTAGTGCTGAACTGTCAAAAGCAGAATATTTGTGTGATTTAGTTGAGAAAACATTGAGTGAATTAGGGAAAACAGAAAACAAAACAAACCAAAAAACCTGAAAAGACTGAACACCCCCCCTCCCCCCAAATATTCAAAATTAGTATGGAAATATAGAAACACAGGAACTTCCACACTGACATCATCCAGTTAAAACTTTTTCTTTCAATCATTTATATGGTACAGGGTAACCCAGAAAGTTCACAAGTTTCCATAAATTTATGGTGTCCCTTCACCACCTGCTGTAATAATGATGCCAGTCAATGGCAGGAGAGGAGGGTTCAAGGGACACAAGTTACAGAGATCAAGCTAAACCGTCAAACTTGCCAGCACAAAAGAGATGAAAAATTCTAATTAAAAAGAAATCAGAAGTGAATCACATTTACTGAAAAAGAGGGAGTTTTTAACCTGTTTTGTCACGCTTTTGGGGATGGAATTTGTGGGTGTGCAGTAAATGACACAATTTTTCTGAAAACTGCACGAGTCCCCTCTTTGAAAGCCAGTGCAAATCTGAGCGTACTTATCAAGTCTTCCTAAAGAATTGATTATCTTTAATCACAGAATTCTTGAAGGAAAGCTATTCTGGAGCAATCTGTGCCACGGTGAACAATGGGCTTCTCAGAGAAATCTATAAAACCAAACTGCTTCCAGAATGAGGTGGGTGGGAAATAGTGCCTGGATTCTCTTCAGGGAAAGTTTAGAAGAGAAGAACAGAAAATACCCAACTGTTCTTGCACAATTCCTGCCTCAAGTCCAGCATTTTCTGGAATGACAATTCAGTGTTACCACTGTCCATTCCATCTTCAGTCCCAGTGGTTTCTGGAAAGGGCTGACTGACCTCTACCAAACTGTCACAAAGGGTGGAATTACTGGCCTTGAGGCTGTGTACAAACAGGTGGAAATGAGAGTTTTTCTTGGGAAGTGAGGGCAAAGATTAACTGAGGAGCTCTCCCACACAGGAGGAGAGGCAGAGAGGCAGAGCTGGTCGGCAGGAGGAGGGAGAGCACTTTTGCCTCCAAGAACTCTACTGACAGAGGAAGCACTCAGGACTCTGATTCCTATCCCTAGATTCAACATGATCAGGACTGCAGACACTACAGGCCCCTTGCTTTTTGCCTTTTCAATTCAATTTAGTCTCATTTTCTCAAGATTTCCTGCTCATGGTCCTACTATCACTTCGGTACACCTCTGATCTAATAAAAATGCATTGTTACCACAGAGCTATTTAAGTAACAAAAAGAAAACCAGAAAGAGCAGATTACCAACATATGTAATTGTCCAAAGGAGGCAGACAGGTCTTTTTGCAAAAGTGGTTATCAGAATTTAGAGTACAATATATCACTGTATTACATCCACTAGTGGTGAGCTGCAATCAGCCCGTGTGCAAGTAAGTAAAAATCAGAACAAGAGTGATTTATAATTAAACTAATCAAAATCTTACAGGTGGTATAATAAGTGCTTCTGAATTTTCCATGTGGCATGCTGATTGTTAAATCTTGATAAGGGCTGCTCTACGTGATACAAGCACCCCATTGGGCTCCATCAAATACAAGTCTGCATCTTAGAAATCTCAATTCCTTACACAAATCAGACCACAGAGACTGATGTGTATTGCTGAATGAACAATTGACCTTTGTGGAAGGAAATTCAGGGCTCCAAGAATGCATTATGGTGTGCAGAGTCCTCTGGAACTATAATAATCCACGACCTTACCTTCCAGTGCTTAGGAACACCTTTTTCCTAAACATACAAAAACCTCACACCACAAAAAAAGTTTCCCACTAAATTGTTATCAAACAAAATTGCTTTTTTTCTTAAGCAATCAAACAAAAAACCCCAAACCAACCACAGTTTTATTTTTGTAGCTTCATAATTGGATGTCACTACAATCTCTGCTTACTCTAATAGGGTTAAACATGCCTTCTCTAAACTGCTAATACAAATGGAATTATTTGATATTGTTATAGTTTTAGCTCTACAATTTTGACTTAATTTAATGGGAATAAGATGTTCTATCTACTTTAATGTGTACCTGACCTCAGATTCTGACACATCAATTACTTAGAAGACAGTATTATCTTCTAAGAAAGCCTGATTCAAACAAGTCACGATGCATTCTCCCGGCAAACACAGAATTCAAAATACACAGAAATTAATCTTTCCATGAATAATTTTTGAGTATTTTTAATTACCTGAGATATAAAAGCTACACTGCTCACAGAAGCATCGCTGCTTTTGCTTTACCAAACACGCCTGGGAAGGGAGAGAGAAGGAATCCTGTGCCAACTCTATTGCGGTCAAGTGGATGGAAGTCTGCTTGTGCTATCTGAATCACACATTGGCAGATGAAAAGACATGCCTTTTACCATCTGTAAATTTTAATGTACCAGATTTTGGCTGCCATGCAACCTAAAGTATTTACTTCATTGAGGTACACAGAAGGAGAAAAGGACATTAAGTTTATATCTAGATTTAAGTGACAGCACTGAATAAAATCAGTTTGTGCTACAGTTTCACCATTTAAACTTAAGCAATGAAGTAAATTTCTCATCTATATAAAGATGTTCTGATGAAAAAAATCCAAACCTTGGTTGTCTCATGATGTCTCCATTGCTTCCTTTCTGCATTTTAGAAGAAAACAAGCATGTGGACTTTTACAAGGGTTTGAAAATGCCATTTCACTAAAACTGAAGGTACACACAAATGCCTGATCCTTTCAGGGCTTGTAGTCTCAAAAGACCATTGCAAATGCAAATAGCTATAGTTGTTACTGAGGAAACAGAAACAATGAGAAGAATAAGAATGGCAGTGGCAGTGACAGAAATTATCTTCCCTGCAGCAGGAGGGCTGGAACCAGCTCTGTTTGGCAATAGTGAGCCATGTAACGCTGAGGGTAACTTCAATCAGCTCTCTGAACCTCACAGTCAATTTTAAATAACCATGATTTATGCTTTGTCCAATGTAGTGCACAGTGGTGCAGCAAAATACCTTTGGCATATGAACACATTTGCCCCATTGCTCCCCCCTTCAGTCTTTGATCTCCTTCATATTTTATTAACCCCTTATTTCTCAAAACTCTGTACTGAATAAGCTAACAATTAGCTTTCCCTATATCTGGTAATTATTTTTAAGAAAAATGTCCCTAAAGCCAGAAATGTACAACAGTAGTTACACTTTTGCATTGTTGCCTTTTTCTTGGCACTAGCACACATAAAAAGATAGTTTAATATTTAAAGATGAACTCCATCCCCCCACTCCCACACATTTGAGGGAGGGAAAAGTACATAAAAGGCAGATGTAAAGGCATGGTGTCTCTCTTATTGGTTTCATTCCAATTTGACAGCTCCTTTACAATTTTTCCTTGTTTTCACATGTTTAGCTTCAGGAACCATAAACTTCTATCTGAAGAATTTACTTTAAGTAGCATGAATAATGCCAAATTTATGCGAAATGTAAGAGAATTGCTGCAGATTAGCTGTAATTTTGATCAGTTGTACTCTAAAATGGAGGAAAATCCTTCACAGATATGTGAAGCAAAATACACTATTTCTGGAACAGAAGGAGGGAAAGCAACAAAGCCACAGAGGTACTGCACATATTGCAGAAAAGTCTTTAAGCAAATGCAAACTGGCAGAATGAAACTATCTGAATATAGGGAAGAAAGAACAAAATGAGAAAGATCAGATGAATATTGTGCTGTTCATCTAGCTAAGGTCACTTCAACACCTACTGAAAACAAGAGAGACATTCCTGGCTGCAAGGGCTTTTCCTCATTCTGATCTCCCAGCATCTGATACTGAAAGCAGCACCAGAAACACAGAACATCTGGAAGATTTAAAAAATCCTATCATGCCACCAAACTAGGGATATTCTGTGAGCACTGTGGCTCTAAAGCACACGAGAACTTGTCCCAGAAGCCAATCCCCACTGAACGACAGGAATGTTTCAGTTCCAAAAAGCATTTTGGTGTTGGAATTTACCCTGGAGAAGGTGAAAGCACAGGTACAAGCTCAGCCTTCAAAGCTGCAGTCCTGGATCACCACTGACCACTCTCCCCACCCAGACCTGTTCACTTTTGCTGTTACCAGAGACAGTGACAAAAAGGCAGAATTGTCACATGCGCACAGAACACAGGAATAAGCAAATGACTTTCACATGTCAGAGATTAAAATATTTTCCAAGACAGGCAGGTAAAGGTGCCACACACACAAGCAAAGTGTGCATTACCCCACTGTGCAGCACACAACTGACTCTGTTTGCAAACTCGCTGCCAGTGGCCATCAGATGAGTCCTCACAGGCACCACACACCCCCCTTGGTACAGAGAACGGACTGAACATCTCAGCTCTGACTTCTGTGATTTTCAATTAAACTTCCTTTTCTGCTGGAACATGGATCACCTGCTCCACTACGCATACTTCTGTATTATTAATTTGTTAGCTTGCTGGAATCACAGTTGAAAACCTTTCAGCCTTGGTTTGTGGCAATAAATTCAACTGACAGCTGAAATTTGGAACGCTCACTTAATATTGATTCTGAATGTAATAACAAGCGACATGACCTTTTGGAGGGTGTAAAATATGGCTGCCACAACATCTGTGCCACATTTCTTGCTGTGTAGTAATATGCTGTAACAGCACGGAGCTGGCACTGAAGTTAAGCTTTATTATCAAGCAGATCTCTCCATCTCTCTGGCTTCATTAAAGAAACCCCACAGAACCTCGCTCCTCACCCCACCCCCAAAATGCTTCCCACATCCAGAACTCGTGCGTACGTCACTGCTTCTGAGACCTAATTTATCCTGCAGTAAGGAAAGAGGTTTTGGATGGCTGAAAGAGACCCCCTGTGTCAAACACAGCGGGTTCAGCAGACTGAGAATCAGCACATCTTCAGCCAGACAGGAATCTTACACCGAGGGTCTCCATCAAACATCTCTGGAGTTATGCTGTTTGTTATCTTCCTACCTAAAGGGAAATACCTTTACATCTTTCCTAAAAGAAAGAATGCATTAGTAACCATTTTTTGTGAGCTCTGACACCACAAATACCATTTTCATTTAGCATTACCCCAGGATACCTTGAACCAATTTTGCTAGGCTGGATACAGGTTGGTACCTTGCAGTAATTCCCTTTGAAGTGCTGGTATCTTTAAAATATAGTCCATATAGGCAGAATATAAATTTCTGTATTTTTTAAAATTCAATTTAAGTAACTGCGAATTATGCAAGAAGCCTAACCAAGTTTGAAAACCCAAATCCTACAACAAAAAACACACTTCCCTCTTCAAGCATCATAAAGAATTCTTCAAATATCTGCTGAATTTTTCTTGGCTAGCATAGCAAGTAAACTGAAACAATGAATCCCTTTATCCTTCTGAACAAGACCTGTTTTATCTCTTAATGAACATGAAACACAATGAAGCAGATATTTACCGTGACATTTTAATTTTTCATTTTGTGATTTTAGTTTCTGCACTGCCAAACACTTGGTAGGAGCTAAAATTTTACATGTTTTAAAACTCACTGCTCAAGAAAAATTAAAATCTTTCATACTAAAACTTAAGGCACGAACAAATTGGTAAACAAATAGGTATGTGAAGATTTTTACTTTTCAAAAATTTTAATAAACTTTCTAATGCACCTTTTTCCATGACATGTACCTGTACTGGCCTTGGGGACTGGGGTAACTTGCCCCAACCACATTATCACACCTCACAGAGAGCTCCTCTTTTACTAAAAACTTCATAGAAACTAACAAACAATGGAAATTTATAAAAATACAGCAAGTTTGCAAATATATTCCTTCAGATGTAATCCTGAGGTAATGGGAACAGATGCCCAATAGACAAGTTTCAAAAGGCATTAAACATCACTGTATACATGTACTGATGCATAGGGATTCACACATATTACATTTAATAAATATATGTACATTTGATTATTACTGAAGGCAGATTGAATCATGACTAGATATTTACATATATACGTGCTAGTATAAAAAAAATGATTATTTCCTGTTTGCCTTTCAACTGCTGTAATCCTAATTTCATTTAATTATAAGATCAGCACCTGAATCAATCAACATTGTGCTATAACAGATGAAGCTGAGATTATAACAAAACATGAAGCCTGGGTAAGACGCAAAAGAATTACTACAAGAATTGTTAAATTCTTTCAAATACAATGAAGTCTAGGACTCCTTTGAAGGAGTTGGAGAAGAAAATGGAATAGTTTAAAAGCTATAGCTGACCTTTGAGTTCCCCCTCAATCTCCTAATTATTACCACAAAAGCATAAATCCCAGGAAAATAGTAAAAGTGTTATTGAAAAACCCAAAGATGCCATGGATTTGGGCTTTTCTCAAGCTTCCATGTTCTACAGAGTGTCCAAAACTCCAGCAGTTTAATCTCTGCTGGGCTTGTTTGAAACCCACACATTTGACCATTGTTCCCTTGAAAAGCAGCATTTGTAAGTCCTGCAGAAGGACTCGTGGGCTCAGAGACAGACACATATTTCCAGCTTTGGGAAGGGTTCCTCACTGTGACTGTGAGAGGCTTGAGAGCTGAACTGCCCAGCCAGGCCTGGGAGCTTTGAGAGACACCAAATTCTCTGGGGTTGGTCTCACATCCCCCTCGGAGGGTCAGCCCCACTGCTGCCTAAAATTCCAGCTTTCATGTTTTTCAGATCCTGTACTGCACTCGTGTGTAACTCTGAACTCCATACACAGTGTGAGTAACTCTCTCCACATTTTGGCCAGACAAAACAATCCTTCCAGGCCTAAGAACCAAGGACACCATCACAGCCTCAGGCCCTGGAAAGCA
>VZTB01014392.1:331344-428390 GCA_013397245.1 Thryothorus ludovicianus
GGAGTTATGCTGTTTGTTATCTTCCTACCTAAAGGGAAATACCTTTACATCTTTCCTAAAAGAAAGAATGCATTAGTAACCATTTTTTGTGAGCTCTGACACCACAAATACCATTTTCATTTAGCATTACTCCAGGATACCTTGAACTAATTTTGCTAGGCTGGATACAGGTTGGTACCTTGCAGTAATTCCCTTTGAAGTGCTGGTATCTTTAAAATATAGTCCATATAGGCAGAATATAAATTTCTGTATTTTTTAAAATTCAATTTAAGTAACTGCGAATTATGCAAGAAGCCTAACCAAGTTTGAAAACCCAAATCCTACAACAAAAAACACACTTCCCTCTTCAAGCATCATAAAGAATTCTTCAAATATCTGCTGAATTTTTCTTGGCTAGCATAGCAAGTAAACTGAAACAATGAATCCCTTTATCCTTCTGAACAAGACCTGTTTTATCTCTTAATGAACATGAAACACAATGAAGCAGATATTTACCGTGACATTTTAATTTTTCATTTTGTGATTTTAGTTTCTGCACTGCCAAACACTTGGTAGAAGCTAAAATTTTACATGTTTTAAAACTCACTGCTCAAGAAAAATTAAAAGCTTTCATACTAAAACTTAAGGCACAAACAAATTAGTAAACAAATAGGTATGTGAATATTTTTGCTTTTCAAAAATTTTAATAGACCTTCTAATGCACCTTTTTCCAGGACATGTACCTGTACTGGCCTTGGGGACTGGGGTAACTTGCCCCAACCACATTATCACACCTCAAAGAGAGCTCTTTTACTAAAAACTTCATAGAAACTAACAAACAATGGAAATTTATAAAAATGCAGCAAGTTTGCTAATATATTCCTACAGATGTAATCCTGAGGTAATGGGAACAGATGCCCAATAGACAAGTTTCAAAAGGCATTAAACATCACTGTATACATGTACTGATGCATAGGGATTCACACATATTACATTTAATAAATATATGTACATTTGATTATTACTGAAGGCAGATTGAATCATGACTAGATATTTACATATATACGTGCTAGTATAAAAAAAATGATTATTTCCTGTTTGCCTTTCAACTGCTGTAATCCTAATTTCATTTAATTATAAGATCAGCACCTGAATCAATCAACATTGTGCTATAACAGATGAAGCTGAGATTATAACAAAACATGAAGCCTGGGTAAGACGCAAAAGAATTACTACAAGAATTGTTAAATTCTTTCAAATACAATGAAGTCTAGGACTCCTTTGAAGGAGTTGGAGAAGAAAATGGAATAGTTTAAAAGCTATAGCTGACCTTTGAGTTCCCCCTCAATCTCCTAATTATTACCACAAAAGCATAAATCCCAGGAAAATAGTAAAAGTGTTATTGAAAAACCCAAAGATGCCATGGATTTGGGCTTTTCTCAAGCTTCCATGCTCTACGGAGTGTCCAAAACCTCCAGCAGTTTAATCTCTGCTGGGCTTGTTTGAAACCCACACATTTGACCATTGTTCCCTTGAAAAGCAGCATTTGTAAGTCCTGCTGGTGGACTCGTGGGCTCAGAGACAGACACACATTTCCAGCTTTGGGAAGGGTTCCTCACTGTGACTGTGAGAGGCTTGAGAGCTGAACTGCCCAGCCAGGCCTGGGAGCTTTGAGAGACACCAAATTCTCTGGGGTTGGTCTCACATCCCCCTCGGAGGGTCAGCCCCACTGCTGCCTAAAATTCCAGCTTTCATGTTTTTCAGATCCTGTACTGCACTCGTGTGTAACTCTGAACTCCATACACAGTGTGAGTAACTCTCTCCACATTTTGGCCAGACAAAACAATCCTTCCAGGCCTAAGAACCAAGGACACCATCACAGCCTCAGGCCCTGGAAAGCATAAACAAAAGTGATTTGGGGGGAGCAAACTGGGGGAACATGACTTCATTATCTGAAGGGATAATTGGACAATTAAACCCTGACATGCAAATAGACCAAACTTATATCTGTGTGAGAAACTCGTGACCATTGCCCATGTTGGGTGTGGCCTCTGCCAGGCTTTTGACTGCCCAAGGTGTATCTGATAAAGGCCTTTAATAAACACTCATTTTATTCTTTTAGCTCTGTCTAGCCCCTGTTCCAGGCATCACCTCAGCAGAGCCCCTGCTGCCCTCCTCCCCTGGCTGCACCCTTGGAGGCACCAGGAAAAGCAGAGGTAAACAAGCACCAATTGGATTACTCCTACAGCCTCAGCTGAGACAGAATTCAAGACTAATCTGATTATATGTATATTACAAGCCACTAAGAATCTTTTGGCAATAATTACCAAGCTTCCACACATAAAATAAGGGCATTTTATTTAGCACTGGGCTAATCTATCAAGTGGTAAGCTTCAAAGGGAATGATGGGGAGGGAAAAAAAAAAACAAATCCACAAACAAAAAATCCCCTGAAGTAGGTTTATAAAGCAGAGATATTTCATTTTTATTGAACGGCAAAAAATTATTCCAGAGTCTTAAATGCACTTAAAGACTTTCAAATAAAATATAATTTCTCCTCTCTAAGCTTAATTTCCAGTGATAAAACTTCTCTAAGTTATAAAAGGTTCCACAGAAGCATTTGGAAATACTGCCACTGTTCCAACCCAAGAGCTATGGCTGGTTTGGGTGGAGCAAAGGAATGCAAAATAGCAGTGCCTGACACCTGCCTTAAAAATTCTCAGCCAAGACAATATGACAATTACATTTATGCTTTATAATTGCAACTAAAATTTGTCAAGCAACTAAGTATAAGCTGTGTGTTTGTTTATAGATAATATAAGGCTGAAAATGAAAAACTGAAGTAATACAGTATAATGTTATACATGCATATGTGCTCATGCACATCTGTAAAACTCAATTTTTACCATAGCTGTCAGTAAATATATTAACATAGCCCCGGGGGTACAAGCACACAACACAGACAGAAACAAATGTAAAGGAGGAGGAGCTGCAAGTGGAGGAAACACACAGGAGGGAAAACAGGAGGCACTTTGCACATTCCTGCTCCTAAGGGAGGGTCTTCAGTCACCTTCCTCAGGTGTCTGTGTACTATGGTGTAGTTTGGGCAACCATCAGGAAGAAATACAAGTAAATTCAGTAAACTGTGACATGTCCATGATCAGAAGGATGTGTATGACTGGAAAAAAGGGCCACTGATTTACAGAGAAAGAGCAAGGATGAGAAAGGGAGGGAGTATCACTTGAGTACACGAAGTGTCAGTTTGAAGAGATTCTGAAATGACCAAGTTTGGGATCCTGAGAAAGCCTGGGAAGGCAACTGGCAAAGATTTGGGACTCCTGAGTGTAGGCTTTGGCTTAGCCAGGGAATTGCTACACAAACATCCAGGAGCAGAGCCATGAAGGTGATGCCCAGGAGCTGGGGCACACAGGGAGGCAGGGATGGATGCACAGCACTGGATGGGGTTTGCCAAGATAGCTGAGAAAAGGTATGGATGGATAAAGTGGTCCTCATTTGGGAGAAATCACTGCCAGTCTCAACCTGGGAAGGGAACAGCCCATCTAGCACCTACTTTCTTTAGCTCTATGAAATTTTTAGAGCTCTATTCTGTGACCTGAGCCTTTGCAGTCAGTGTGAGTCCGTAACTACAGTTTGAGTTCCCATACAAAGACACCTCAAAGACAAAGCACTGAAAACATTTCTTCACAGAATTCTCAGCTAAACTTCAGGGGACAGGTTGATAAACTCAAGAATGGTTATGTGTGCCTGTGTCATCTTCAAGCCTCCAAAGATTTCTTCAGAAAAACTCTGCTGCATTATCCTGAGTGCTTTTTTGAGAACAACTCCGGAGACCATGCCCCAGAACAGAACTTCTTGAAGTCCTATCAAGATACTGCTCCTTTGTTTCAAAAAATCTTTAGATGACAACCACAATCAGTGCTGCTGTGCAAAAGTATTCTTCATTTTAAGAAATTCATTTCTAGGTTAGCAATGCTGTCATTTTGAAAATTGTTTGTTTGCAAATGTTAAACTTATTTACCATAAAAGCTAAGTCAAAAGAAGATTAAAAATAGGGTTACTCTTTCTTATCCAGTTATCTGAGAATATCTGCAAAGTGAGAAAAGTCGGAGGAATATCCAAATTTAGGCTATGAAACCAGAGAGCCTTCAAGTGACAGCAGTGAAAAATCAGCACCTCTGGTCTCCCAGTGCCCTCCATGGAGAAGCAACTGATGCCAAAGGTCAGAGCAGAACAATTAACTTGTGAGAGAATTCCAAATGGAACTCAGATGTTTAGGATGAGCTTCAACTAATTCTACTGATTTAACTAATTTAAAAATAGATATCATAACTACTCCAGTAGTTACCTCTGAGCAGAGATGCACAGCAAAGCAGGGGCATTTCTTGGATGCCACCCCAAGATGATACAGGATGGATCACTCCCTAAGTGCTTGTCTTATTTTACTGATGATTACCTTTGATTAATAGCATATAATTTATATTACTGCAAATTAAGACAAGATTAATTCTATCTTTATTTCCTTATTTTTAAATAATAAGGATCTTAAGCCCTCAGGCCAGAGATTCTTTGGAGCCTATAGAATGGCAGAACAATGTAATTTGCCTTAGCATGTCACTTGAGCCACCTCCTTTAATCTCTAATATATTAGCATATGCCAGTCTTTATTACCCTGTTGAATTTGGTGCTATTTACCTCTACTGAGTCACGTATGTTCTGTTCTGCTAGGATGACTAACCCCCTTATTTGGTATTTTGCTTCAAGCTCCCACTCCTAGAAAGGGCTGATTATTTGAAAGCCTCAGTGTTACAATCCCCCAAACTCCACTAAAAGACTTTTAAAAAAAGGATGTGAGTGTAGCCTAAGGATGTAAAATTAAAAGGCCTCTAAAAATAATCCATTTATAGAAAGTAAGCTCATTGATATTGTCAGAATTAGTCCATAACCTGCCCTTCAAAATTCTTCTTATTTTTAGATCTGTTATTTAACTGTACATATATTTTAACCTTGTTGATGGAAAGAAATATGACAGCCACAGAATCATCTAGACAAAACACCAACATCTAATTTGCATGCTTCCTAGTATTATACATTGTAAGATGAGGGTTTCTTCTCCCCAGTAACCTCCCTGGCAGTGTCAGAGCACATTAGTGACTGCTCTGGGTGTTTTTAGGCCATTCTTTCATCCCATTGTTTTCCTGTGTGGGGAAGCTTCTAACAGGCACTTGCCAAACTCTGCTGAGCACTGAGGGCAGGCTGGCTGCACACAGAGGCTGCTCTGCCTCCCCAGCAAACACCAACCCAGCTCCTTCACCACCACCTTTGGAATTCGGGCACACACATGGCACTGTGCAAGTGCCAAGATGGCAATCTCAGGCTGTGGGGGAAATTTCTCTGCCAAAGCTTTATCATTCTGTGCCTGTAGTAGATAAAGCTCGCTGTGGATGTTTACTGTGGAGCTGAAGAATTCATCTACATATCTATTTGCATGCACATTTCAGGCAGTTGTAGAAAAAACAGCAGAGGATTGGTAGAGCTCTCCATTGACACACCGAGCATGAACATTTATCCAGCAATCATAAATATGCATTATTCCCTCCCAGTATGCAAGTGGAGACCAGAATAGCAAAGAGTAGTGAAACAGACCCTCAGAAACTCACGGTTTCCAAGTATTTTGTGGGAATGTGAAATCACTCAGAACAAACACACACAGGACATACTCTGGAGCCTCTGTAACAATGCCTTTTTTTGTACAGGTGAAAACTCACACAGTCAAGTGGAAAAATATTCCAAGCAGCTTATTAATCACAAATACAGAACAAATGTATCAGTGGAACTGAAAATCACCAATGCTAATGCAGAAGGCATCTCTGATTAGAAAATGCTCAAAAATGATTACATAGATGAGTAAGTCTGATTTTTGGGATCATCATCTTTCTGCATCTGACATGCAAATGTAACTATTCTGATAAATCAGAGTGGGAAGTAGCATCAAAATAAAAAAAGTTGTATTTTATCTTAAATTGATTTGACCATTTTTTTTAGTAAGGAAGCTGCGATGGACTGTATAGTTATCTGCAGCCTACAGGCAGGTTACAAAGTGGAGATGCAAAACATGAAAACCATATTTTGCACGGAGGATCAAAAACTCTTCTTTTTAAACTGAAACTTCTTAAAGCAAATATTTTTGTAATCTTGGGAAAAGCAAAATTGTATGCCTAGTTTAATAGAGAAAAAAAGAATAGAGAGAGCCAGCAGAGGAGTTAAATCTTGAAAGGACTAGAAAAAAACCAACACAGAAGTCATTTGCCAACAGTTCAAAGGACACTATACGTAAAGAATAGTAAATACCACCCTTTTCTTGCCCCTGTTTCTCTGCTGAGCCATAATGACATCACATTTTGCAGAAGGTAGGGGGCTGACTCACAGGACACATCTGGCAGTGCTGCTGGGAGTGCACTTGGCACCCAGGGGCTGGAACACAGCAGCCTCATGGCCACATTGCAGAGTGCTCTGCTGACAGCTGCCCGAGCACAGAACCACTTCCAGGTTGGCAAGGAGAAGGGAACACGGCCCATGGAGCACACGCAGTCCCTGTCACCCCGCAGATGAGCACAGAGGAAGCTGCCATGGCTGAGATGAAGGGGGAAAGCAGGAGAGGGAAGAGCAGGAACACCACTGGCACATTCTGCTGGTAGCTCTGAGCCTGCAGCACGGCCCTGCTGTTTCTGAAGGATGGGTGCTACTCAGCTAATGCTTCTCCTCTCGGTTTTAGGGAATGTTCTCCCGAGATATCTTCCCAGATCTGAGATAAGGTAATTCCTGGCAAAATTAAAACTATGTTACAAAGTTAAGCACTTAGGGTGATGATATATTTGAGCATAGGCAGGTGCTCACATCCACTCAAGGTAAGGAGACACGGATGAGTGCACGGAGAACAAAAGCTGGACTGCTGGGGCCTGTTTCCATGAATCCATGATGCTCCTGCATTGGCACTTTCTATTTTGACCTCTCAGGAATCAATTAAAAACATTCACGTTCAGAAGGTGGCACTTCAATAGCTCTGCTGGCAGCAGCACTTTGATTTGTTTGACATTTACTGATCATTTGGTAAGCCCAACACTGCAAATTCTAAGTTGCAGGAAGACAAAAACTAAGTAGGGGAAAAACCAAATAGCAGCACCATAAGGCTGGAGGAACAAAGTAGCCATTCCAGCACTTTATTAAATAACTTGAGACAAACATGAGCAAGCAAAGGATCAAGCACTAGGGTTAACTTGTTCTCAATGAAGTTCTTTTTCTTACACCAAATGTCTTAAGTGGTAATGTTTCCCATTAAAAAAACAACACCCCATGAAATCCTCAGTGCAAACAATATTTCTCTCCTTTTTTTTTTTTCTAATTAGGCCCCTCTTCCTGCAACACTTAAGAGTAACTTATCAGGCTTTTAACACAATGCCATTAATAAAACATTGTCTGAAAATGAGGATTGAAATAATTAGAGCACCATGAAATCACATCTTCAAATCCCATTAACGCTGACTCAGACAATCATTCAAAAAAGTTACAGAAAGCTTCATGAAAATGACACTACTTTTAAACATTAAAGGATTCAAAACACTTTTCCATTTATTCCTTCTCTTCATTGGTGCTCAGTGTCCATTATCAGCAAATAGCTACAGGTGCATTTCTGTGCTGATGTAGTATAGGAGTACTGATGTTTTCCTCAAAAATAAAAAAACCCTAGAACTAGCTACTTTAAAAGTCCAGCCCCATACATTACTATTTATTTCTTAATATTATTCTGAGCAAATTTGTACATTGTAACAAATACCAAGATGCCAATGAAAAATTTCTCCACGCAGATAAAAAAGTTGCGAGGATCTGGAGGTGTCACTGAAATTCTCAGGAAGCATCCCAAAACGATCAAATTTTCTTCCTTCTTTTAGAATACCAAAGAATAAAGAATTTTCTCTACCCGAAAGTTTAAATGGTCAAAATTACTTTCATTCCTGAACCCAACAGACAGAGTGGGAATCAAAGTATGGTTCAAAGGAACAGTCAGGTCCTCAGGCTAGCCCCAAGCACACTGAAGAACTGCAGCTGGTGAATTTTTTTCCTTGGCAAGTGCACTACTTACAGTTGTGCTTAGGTTTCGTTTGAGAAAGACTATAAGCCAAATTAATATTAAGCAGGTTACAATTAAAAAATAATAAAATAAAATGTGTTTCCATGAAATGACGATTTCATATATAAAATGCAATTTCTAAATCTTTTCCCCAGCTTCTCCTATGTCATTGCATGTCCTTCTTTGCTCAGAGGCAGCAACAAAGTTTGGGCAGAATCATTTGCTTTATGTTTTGCACCCTTACGTAACAGAAAAATGAAAAGTATTTATAATTGTTACTGTTTCCCATTTAAGAGAACTCAAGACTAATCCCAAGAATATTAATCCAATTCCAATCCACAGTAAGGCTACAGATAATTACTGCATTACTCGGAGTGTGTGGTTCTGTTTCACCACCCTGCACTTGTCTTTGCTCAGATGTTTGGAGATCTATGACTGCAACACTCTGGGTAAAAATTAGGTGCATCTTTATGTTTGAGTCACACCTGCTGTAGGAGGCACAGTCCCTCTGCAGCCCTTGCTGCACAAAATGATGGCAAGAACACCAAGGTACAAACGTGGGAAGAAGGGAGGCACAGATGAAGCACAGAGACATCCTGGAGGAGGCACCCGGATTGGGAACACTGACCTTGCCCTCAGCAGCCCCGGGGATGTTCAGGGCAATGACAGAATGAGCTCCACAAGGAGAAGCTGAGCCAGCAGCCCAATAACCCATCCCAACCCCTGCTATTTTCCACACACACTGGGGTACCAGAGATGGGATCAGGAATGGGTGTACAGGGACCAAGAGCCCTCACTGTGCTTGACAATACACTGGTGACTTTACAAAGGAAGACAAACATTTTTACTAATATGGATCAGTGATGCTGTCTGTCATGGGCTGCAGTGCAAAATGTAATCAGGGCTGTGTTATTCTATTACCATCTGTTGGAACTGGGATGGGGAGGTGGTGTAATCTTCTGTCAATAGGCCAACTGATAAGAAACCATCCAGAGCAGTTTCCTTATCTCTTTCATGACCCATCCTCCCTCCAGGGATAGGTCTTCTGCTCATGGGCCATTGAGTCCCACTGATAAACTTCCATCATCCCATTGGGAAATGCTCCAGCCAGGGGGGGGAACCGAGCCCCTCTACCTGGATAAAAACCTGAGCCTTGGAACACCAAGGCAGCCTTCTCCACTGGGCTGCCAGAGGAAGAACAGGCCCATCCATCACCACTGCACCTTCAGCAGAGGCTGCACCTTTCTCCAGGATCACTGCTCCAACAGAGCCACAGCTGCTGCTGCAGGAGGGCTGCAGCCACCATTGCAACTGGACTGCTGCCAACACCCTGACCCACAGGGTGTCAGGCTGTATTCTGACTCTGGCAGTGATTTTCTTTTTCCTTTGTATTATGGCATGTATTTTGTTTTCCGTTTTGTTTTATTTTCCCTTTTCCTAATAAATTGCATTGCTGACTTGGAGCCTCTCGCTGGTTTTGCTTTTCAAACCAGAACACTGTCTCAAGTGAAGAATGGGGAAACTACAGCTTTTATATCCTCCTTTGACAATGATGTGCAGTCCAGTAAGTTACATGTGTTTTTAAGCATCTGCTTAAAAATGCTTTAAAAATCTACTAATGAACTATTTTGCAAGAATAAAAAATGTCATTGTCTCCTTCTTGTATTTTTCCTATGTAATTAAACATAGCCAAGTACAGCAAAACCAGTCCTGCTGCAAAACATGAAAAGTCAAATAATGATTACTGCTGGAGTAAATTTGGTTCAGTATTTGCATCTATTTGATGTCAATGATGATGTAATGCACAGTAATCAGAATTTTGGCCTAATCTCGAAAAAAATAAAACAAAGGGATTTTTTTTCCTTCCTTCTTTCTGCCTTCTCTGGATTCATAACAAGAAGATGCACTCAATTACTGTAGTTCATTCACATAAAAAAACACAGCCTTAATGAGAGTGAAATTAGTAACAGAACACCTCACTAACTTGAAAAAGACTTTTTTTCAACTTTCAAGTCTGTATAATATTTGCTCACGCAGGTTAAACTTTAAAATCACATCTACTCAAAGCAAAGGAATATTTAAAATGCCGTATCTAATTTTTCTTAATATAAACTAGTTGGTTTTTTTTTCACTGCATTCTGACCATGTTACAAAAAACCTGCCTATCAGTGGCAACCACAACTGAATGAAATAACCATAATAAATATTAAAATTTTGAAAAAAAAAAAGTAATATGGAAAGGAAACTACTTGATACGAATCTGATTTTCATTCACTGTTGCTTCTCTGTTTAATACTGCTGCTAAATTTGGACAATATTGATTTCATCATTTAGAGTTTACAGACTAAAAGGGGATAAAAATTGTAGCTGTTTGCATATTTGGTGTATATATGAAGGTCTCTATGGGAAACAGTGTATAAACAAATTGTAACTACCCCCTATATTCTGTGTATTCATTAACATATTGATTTCATCTAATACTGTCCTGCAGGAAATTTGGGTTTGACTTGCCAGTGATCCTTAAATCCTATTCCCTTCACCATTCTCTTAAGGCTATGTGCTGTAACAGCTGTGTCAAATTAAATATCCACAGCTGGAACCAACAACAGGAGCATCATCAGTGGCCCTGCTGGGACAGAACGTGTTCTGGGGTTATTATTAAACAGAACTGAGGGGAGAGAAATGGCAAAACCAGAGAACCAGACCCTGCACCCCCTCCTTATGTCTAAGGGCACCCCAATAAAACACTGCTGTACAGGCTCCCCTGCTAAAGCCAGTAGCTCATTAGCAGTTAATATTTATTAAACACGTGTGAATTGCAAGATAGGAGTTTTAATCAATTTTACATGCAGTGTACTAGAAAGTGCCCATTTGTACCTGTACTAGTGAGCTGCACAGCTTGACTCATGTTTTGCATAAAATATGGAATTTATTCCAACTCCAGAAAGTTATCATACAGCGTGACTGACATAACCCATGGTCTTCTCTTGAAGAGAAAAAAAATCCTGTTAATACACCTCCACAAAATAAACAATATATGCTTCTACCCCTAGCCCTCCTTCCTCCCTGCAGACAGACTCAGCGTGTGGTTCCTGAGGAATTAGTTGTAGAAGAACTCCCCTGCTGACAGCAAAATGCCAAATGCACGTCCTGCACATGTAATGTGTCTGACATTTCCACATCTCACCAGGTTCATGTTTCTGACAAGTGCTTAAAAATATATGTCTTTTAAAAAGTGTTTTTATTGCTACCTTCCTATCTCCACTTCATAATGTTTCAAAATGCTATTTTACTCATGGAAACACCTCCACATTTGTCTTTTGATTTGAGTAGAAGTAACTGGTTTTTCAGGGTCAAATACCTTTTTGGAATCAATGGGTACATTTCAGTTGATGGATGGTATAAAAAGTGCAAATTTGATCTTCTTCAAACAAACAGAACTGTAAAAAACTGAGAAGACTCAACATGATTGACACATTTAACATGGGCTGCACTGAAAATATTTTAACACCCTACCTTCTTTAGTGTTGTTATTCTTTGCAGTAGGAGACCTTGGGAAAATCAGCAAAACTTTGAAATGTTAAAGGTATTTCTTCCCTACTTCTATTTTTTTCCCATGCCAGCATGAATTCCCTGCTGGGAACTTTTCAAAAGCAAAGGGGGATCTGGCACAGACACAGAACTGGTGCATCAACTGCTGTAGTTAAGTCACCACAACAATTTTTCTTAAGAGCAGCAGACTGCATTTGCAAAAGTGCAGCACTAACACCTGCTGAACAGATTTTGTGCACACCTTCCAGAGTCTTTGAGCCTTACATACAATGGGCATTGTATTAATTTTTCTCAGAACTTCTAAAGTGATTCAGGAGATCAGGTCAGTGCTCAGCTTCAAAATGTGAATCATGCAAAGAGATTTTATCTAAGTCACCCAGAGAGACCCTTGTTCAGTTCCTGGCTTCATGTAAAATAATTCTAAATATGCATACATACATCTACACACATTTACCTACATGGTTCATATATGCTTTGAATTCAAGTTTGAAATAATTTCTCCTCATTAAATCTATTTTTTTCTCCCAATAGTTATGATATTGTCAATGACAGTAACAGTCACTGATGCTAATGAAATTTTATGATTTTGCAGTGGGTTTCATTAATTACTATAATTTCTTTTAGACACTCAAATAAATAAAGAATCCTTGGAAACCTGCTGGACACAATAAAAGTGACAAAGCCCAGAAAACCAGAAGAATTTTCAACTCTGCTGTAGAATACCTACACGATTCAGTAAAGACATTTTTTCCTTTCTGAACTGTCAGTCTTGTACTTTTTAACTTTGCCTGTCCCTGATCATGACAAAAATAGATTTCAAGGAAAATTAGAGGGTTTTGAACTTCCTTGGTATTCAGTCAGAGAGGTCATCTCTGTTTGAAAGGAAGACAGACTTTGTTGGATGCAACACAGAACAGCGAGTTCTCTGTAAATTCCTGCTATCTGACCCAGCCACAACTACTCATTTTTCCCTCTAGCTCACAATAGACACTGACAGAGTTATAAGGAGGATGGCAAACACTGTCATCAAAATATTTCTCGCTTGAACTGAAATCACAATATTTCAAAATATTTCTTGTGAATCAATAAAAGAAATGAAGTTTATCATTCCACTTAACAGAAGATAACCCAGCTCAATGCCCTTGAAAGAAAAGCAAACATGAGAGAGCACAGAGTGACTTCAGACTGGCCTCAGGTTCAAGACCAAGGCAGCATCACATTGAAGACATGCTCTCCAGGAGTTGAATTCCTTTTTTCCCTCCCAGGATGCAGTATTTGGTACCCTGTTCTGAAGTGCCCACCTTCCAGACTTCCACTCTGACTCACCAGCCAGACTCAGCTTGTGATTGTTCTTAGCCACGGATTCCAGGACTTAACCTTCGTTGTGGATATTGTTCATTCCTGTTTTCTTTCCTCAGAAATATCTTCTGGATTAACGTGTTTCAGAAGTCTAACAAAACTTTTAATTTTTAACAAAATTTTCATAACTGACTGATCCCAGGCTCTCTGTCGCTTCTGGGACTGTGAATACCCTACCACTGAGAGGAGCTTAATAAAGTTTATTTATCTGATCTGTCTCGTCAATCTGTGTGTTAGAGACAGTGTAACCATGCCTTCAACTAACTCTGAAGCTACCAAAAGGATAAAATGTTCACCTCCTAACACGCACTCAGAACATTCAAACACTATCATATGTGAACTGTATCCTATAATTGCATAAGACAAAAAGTGAAATTATTTTAGAGACTTTTTCTGATAAATTTTGACTTCATTAGTCTTCTACTGTGATTACTACATCCCCAAAACATCTTATTGTCTTCCGTAAATGAATAAATAAATGAACACAATCAGTTTTATCATTCCTGATGGTCACAGTCTCAGGCCAGGTAGCAGATCCCACACTAGCACCACACTGGTGCACAGGTGTCATTTTTGCCTCATTTTGCACAGTCCAGTCCTGCTGCAAGCAGCATGATATTGCATTACTTTGCATTAAAATATTACAACATGTATCCCAGCTGCAGGAATGAGATTTTGCACATCACAGGACTCTCAGGAACCAAAAGAATTAATTTCTCTTCCCCTCTTTCCATTCCCCTCTTTTCTTTTAATATTAAAGGCATATATTTCTTATGAGGCTTAAATATAGCTAATTTTTTAAAAAGAATTTTAAGTTATAGCTTTGATTCCTTTAAATTATTTTCTCAATTTGAGCAATTATCTTCCCTGGGCATTATATGACTGTAAATAATATACTTTGTTGCTAAATGCATATTAAACTGCTTCATTTTGTTACAAAGTTCTCAAAGCCTAAAACATTTCTTAAACTCTTATCTAGCTAACAGATTGGATCGTGATTGTGGAACAGATTGAAATCTCCATAATGGGAGATCATATTAAAATTCCTGTGTAAGTCTGCTACTTCTTAAATGAACTATTTAAGATGCAGGGGAATACAACTGTGGGGGAGCAGGAGAGAAAGAAGTGAACTGGAGAGTTCAGCAAAAGGAAGGAACACAGCTCATGAGATACCCAGACTTGTTGACAAGGGAGCTAAAAAACAGTGAGGGAAAAGCTGAGACTCATTTATTTGTTTGAAGCAGGGGATGATAAAGAGCACCTGTCTGCTTGACTCAGGGGTCAGTGTGAAAAGCACAAGCCTACCTGGCTGAGAAATTCTAACATCAGACACAGCAAACCTGCCTTGCTGTGCCCCCACGAGTATCCAACAGCACTCACAGACCCCTCGAAGGGAAGGAGACAAAGCCAACACAGGAACTGGCTATATTCTCATTTTATTACTTCTTTTCCCTGTTTTATTTACTAACATCAGGATAACCTACTCACAGAGTTAGCACCAGTGGAAATTCTGATGGTAACACGGAAATGGTTTTTCTTGGGCTCCATGTTAAAGATGCCCTTTTTAGACTGCACTCACATTCCCCGTGCAGTGTGTGAACACTGCAGCGAGGTGCCCTCAGCCAGGCACAGCAACAGGGTGTCGGGACAACGGCAACAGGGTGTCGGGACAACGGCAACAGGGTGTCGGGACAACGGCAACAGGGTGTCGGGACAACGGCAACAGGGTGTCGGGACAACNGGTGTCAGGGCAACAGCCACAGGGTGTCAGGGCAACAGCCACAGGGTGTCAGGGCAACAGCCACAGGGTGTCAGGGCAACAGCCACAGGGTGTCAGGGCAACAGCCACAGGGTGTCAGGGCAACAGCCACAGGGTGTCAGGGCAACAGCCACAGGGTGTCAGGGCAACAGCCACAGGGTGTCAGGGCAACAGCCACAGGGTGTCAGGGCAACAGCCACAGGGTGTCAGGGCAACAGCCACAGGGTGTCAGGGCAACAGCCACAGGGTGTCAGGGCAACAGCCACAGGGTGTCAGGGCAACAGCCACAGGGTGTCAGGGCAACAGCCACAGGGTGTCAGGGCAACAGCCGACACATTTTGACACACAAGTTACCAATATCCCCAAGTTACTGCAACTGAAAAACAGAGCAAGGAGAAAGACCCACAGTTTACCAAAGCAAAGCCGAGGCATTCAGCTCCAAGAATCAGGACCAAAGATTACATAAAGGCTTTGACAACCAACATGTTTGAAAAAGGAAAAGAAAAGCAAATTCATGAGAGGAGCAAGAGAAACATTACACTCAATGCTCAGGATTTCTTTTGGATATTCTCTGAGAAAGCCTTGACTGTGGAACCAGGAGTGCCCAAACTACACAGAATGACAGCACCAAACAATCTGGAAAAAGCTTTCTAACACTGAAAACCAACCAACCAAAACTTTATTGTGCCTGTAACACACAATCCTTTTTCTTATTTTTTTTCTCCCACACAGAGCGAGACTATTGTACTCTGTCTTTGTCCGAACTCCACCAGTGTGATAATGTGATGTTGCTCTAATTTAACCTCATTATTCTTTTGTCTTTCCCAAAGTGAAACGCCACTTCTCTTCTTCCCTTTGAGGCTTATCTCAAACAAATGTCTTTGTTCTTAATGAGTCCGATCCATATGTTTGCTCCTGCATATTGTGTACAGTTAATGTGAAGATTTTTCTAACACTATAAAAACTCTTCTATTATTTGTCCCAGGCAGCTTTGTGTTCAGTAACTGCTGTAACTGTTGCCTTTGACAAAATGTCCCACATCCAATATGTTCTGCTTCTGAATAGTCGTCCCTCCCTTGAACTCAAGTTTATTTATGTCCCTTCGGCATATGTGTATCTCATTTCCTCAATTTCTTACCTCATCATCATCTATGTGTTAAAAAACAATAATGTACTGTGAAGACATCGATCAGGCAGCCTGTAACAAAACACTGCACATCAATTGATGCATTAAAACTATAATATAGGTTATTTATCAACAATTAAACTTTTAAATATTTGCTTTGCTGATTAGCAGTAAATCAACAGATAGTCATTATGAGAAATCTCATTGTTTACTTTTGCTGTTTTCTAGCTAGTAATCAATGAACAAGAATGTAATTATGTATGGTAACTACTCAGGATTTTTTTTCAATAAGAATCAGAAATATGCATAAAAACAACATAAAAGCAACTAGATTATTGTGAGTTTTGCACAAGTGTACATGTACACTATAAAACATAAAATTCACTGAAATTATTTGCTGATCTCCCAATGTGTAATAGTTAATGACTTCCTTGATTTAAATGTAGACTCCTGCAGCTCCAACAAGGGGCTCTGGCAGCCAGACAGTGCCACGATATCCTCAGGTCTCTGATTCACCCTGTTTCCATGTCAGGCCACCTTGCACCAGCAGCAGCACAGCTGCGTGGCACAGAAAGGCAGCCTTGCACTCCCCACGGCAGAACACGATTAATCCTGGGAAATATCTGGTGTTATCAGGCACCCCATGTGGATGCTGATGTTTGTTACTGCTTTGCTCACAAAGGAATGCAGAGGAGCCCTGGTGGTTTACATAATATTCCTGATTTTCTTTTTAAATCAACCTCCTGGCTCTGTAGGCAAAATATAAGACAGAACACAGGAGCTCACAGGATTGATTCCAAACCCTTTGCATTCAGGATGCACAGCAGCTGTTTTGCTTTAGATTATGGTGAACATGGGCCTAACAATTTAAATTCAATTTTATCTTCTAAGCTTAAAAGCAGTGAGAAATATCTTACGGGCCCTGTTAGTTCAGTTTTTTCTCAAGTCCTTTCCCCATCAGACAAATGTGAGTTCTCCCAAACACTCTGGCCCACTGTAGTCTAACCACCACTGCATGTATTTTGAGCAAGTTTTCAATTTCTCATGTTAACCTAGAACTGTGACAAGGTTTACTAAAACAACTTACTTTTGTCGTGGGAATGAAATATGGAGAGAGAGTACATGTTTCTTCACGAAGGGCTTAACATCATTATGAAAACATTTGGTAAAATTCCCTTGTTTCAGGCAGGCTTATGGAACTTAGGCAATCAAATTTTATTTTCCCAAGAAATAAGAGCTCAGACTAGAAGCTGGAGAATTCTTACTACAGTTTGAAAACATACATCATACAACAATTAACCCCTCTCACAGCTTCCCTGCATGGGGCTGCAGTAGCCATCCAGTAACCATAGCTACTCATTTCAATGGAAAGAAATTACTAGGAATAACAATGAAACCATAAAATATGTGCTGAAGAGCAACACCAAATCCTGAAAGCTAGGAAAACCTTCCCAGCAAGGGAGAAGAACATAGGCAAAACATTTTGGCTTGATTTCCCAAATCAAAAGGTAAGACCTACTTATCTTTTCAGGAACACATCCCAAAAGTGCACATGGACATATCGGATGGGACCCCAACAGGAGAATTCACCAGCTGTGTATTGTAATTGTCTGATAAATAACCAGAAATTAGCAATCTTTGCCATAATCCTCTTACATCAGATGTGTAAAGTAACATCTCCGGCACAGAATGTAAAGAGAATGAAGGAAACAGAGTATTGGTGTCTTGTGAAACGCAGCACAGCACCGAGGTCTCCATTGCAAATTCACACTGAACGTTCTGAAGCTAAAATTTTGATCCAGTGCTGGCAGGGTGCCAGTTTGTAAAGCAATTATCACTGCTGACCTTCCCTCGCACCTTGCATGTGTACTAAAGATGTGCCAGGCACACAAAGATCAGCTCATTGTCCCCAGTACAACGTGGGAGGGACAGGAACATTTACAGCCTGTTAATTACTTACTTAGAGCCATTTCTTGTATTTTTAATCCTGTTTGTGTATGGAACCGACATCACATTCTGAGGCAGTGAACCTTTTGTCAGAAGTAGCAACAAGGTCCCTATCAGTGCTGCCTCTAAAGCCTGTGGATCTAGGAAACACAGCAGTTTATCATCTGCCATCCTCACCCAGTTTATGTTTGGCTAATACAGAAGTTGCAGTACTAATGGCTCATGTGCAGCACAGCACTTAATGATCAGATGAGACTTTTTGATGGTAGTTTAAAGATCAGTGCTGGGAAATACTCTAAATTTGGGATTTATTTCAGAATCGTGGGTCTGTCCTTCCATGCTACCCACATTGCTGGAATAACCTGCAGCTGTAACAATGGACCAAGCAATGATCTGGGCTCTGAATAGATGAGAAGTTACAAAAATAGAATCAAAAACTCAGTAACAGAAGTGCCTATACTTAGGTCAAGATTATTAGGATTTCAGGAAACAAATTGCAGGTCTCACACAAATTAATTATCTCCTTTCTGTGTCACAGGGAGATTATTAATAGAGATTTGTAGAACAATTAAGTTTGAAAGGGACCTCTTGAGGTCATCCAGTGCAATGCTCTGACCGCAAAAGCCAATCTTGAAGTTATGTAAGGTTAACTCCTCACTCAGTTCATTCTTGAATACCCACATATTGCAATTTCAGATAGCTATTTTTGGTGCCTCAAATAGGAGCAGAAAGAGGAAGAGATGAGCTGAGAGCCCCCACCTTTGCTTCTGTTGACATAAGGGGTGTAAATTTTGCTGGCACAAGCACATGGGGTCCTCTGAACACATGCAGACTTCAGCAATAATCAGCCTTCTACCCTATCCACACTACAAATTATGCAACGTGCTTTTATGTGAATAATGGAGATTATTTCCAGAACTTAGAAATTAGTTATTTACCAAAATCTATCCAAAATAGGTGACAGCAAGGCACAATGTTGAAGTGACTCCAGCGTCAGAGCTTCAGGCATTGGAATAAAGGTTTATCTTTGTCAGAGCTGGCGTGATCACAACTTAGTTGTAAATCAGGAACAGTTTCAAAGCTTGTTTACTGAATGAGGAAATCACATCTTCCTGGTAACCCCAAGCATGTCATTTATCTATTTATCTCCATCAGAAAAAGCCTTTAATGAACATTACGGAAGTGTCACCACTTATCACTAACAAGAAATGTGCTAGCAATCCTCTCCCCCAATCTGTGTGTGACATGGAGGGGAAGGAAGGGAAATGTAAACATACAGAAATCTGAGCAGATATAAAAGTAATAGTTGCCATATTCACATAATAAAATATCTTTGAAAAGTGTGACTTAGAAATAAGGATCTACCTTCGTCATTTATTTTGTTTTTAGCAAGTCCTGCACATTAACTAATATTGTATTCAATTTTCTATTGGTATCTAAATGTAAATCTCACATTTTTTCAAAATGAACTATTACATTTACAAGGAATTTTAAATTGTAATACTGATGTTTCTTTGAGGTCGGATTTTTTTCTTTAGAAAGAAAAGAAGCAACAGTAAATTGTCACATGACTTGAGTGAAATATGAGCCACTTACACCAACATAGATCAGCAGGTGCACTGTGCCTGAAGTACTCCCTCCTGTTATTATTTGCCAGGTAAAATTTATAATAGATCAAGATTAAAATTAAAAGTGAGATTCAACTATCTCACTGAGCTATGGAACTGTAAGGCTACAGATGTTTAAGTACAGACAAATTCTGAAGAATGATAATTAAAGTTACAGTTCTACAAAACACGTTAAACTGTCAAAAGCCAACTCAAGCAACTTTATAGGAATATTGTAAATAGTAACAGTCTAGGAAAAAAATCTGCTGAGGATATTTGAAAGCTCAAAGTGTAGTACACAGTCAGCAACATAATTGAATGTATGAACACCTCAGAATAGAAAATAAAATTAAAAAAAACAATAACAAAACCCCCAAAAATTCTGCCGAGAAAAACCATATTCTGATCTAGCTACAGGAATAAAACATCTTGGATTAACTTAGGATCTGGTAGGTAGTTAAGATTCATGAGGATCAAATATCCTATGCTTCCAGGGCTTCTGGAGCACCAAAAATCAAGTATAGATAGAACTATCCAGGAAAGGCCAATGCTGTCCTTAAAAGCATCCAGGAGAATGATTTACGTGCTTTGCTTTTGCACTAAACTAAAAGAATTACGTATATAATTTTCTCAGGGGAAAAAACCCAAACACAAGGAAAACCCACAAACTAAACAAAAAAAACCTCACCAAAAAACCCCAACCCCTCAGCACTGTTTCCATCAATAGATAAATTGTTTTCTTTCAACACAGTTCTGTGTGCTTTTGATTAATTTTCAGCTCTAGAGTATTAATTGTTGAGTGCCTTAACTGGCTGATTAGAATCCAATACAAAGTATATGCTGCACTCCTTTTCAACAAATTCTTCAGTTTATCGAGGAAAGAATTGCACTGAAACAGCTGCTGGAGTACATTGAGCACTCAGTTGCTATCTGGGGTGTGTTTATCATGGATTAGTTGCACACTGGCTCTCGCAGGGTCACTCAGCAGAGCAGAGCTGGTTCTGCAGAGCACTCAGGGCCCTGTGCCTGCCCCTCCCTGGGCATTGGGAGCACCCAGCATCTCCTCACCCTACCCAGCATCTCCTCACCCTACGCAGCATCTCCTCACCCTACCCAGCATCTCCTCACCCTACGCAGCATCTCCTCACCCTACCCAGCATCTCCTCACCCTACGCAGCATCTCCTCACCCTACCCAGCCTTGGATCAGGTGAGCCAAGATGAGCAATGTAAAGCACTGCAAAGGCAGCAGATCCCGTCAGGTGGGCAGAAACAATCCATAAAGGACGTGCACATCTCATATTTAACAACACAAATTCACCAAAACCACAACTTAGCTTTCCTTTAATGGAATTTTTCATGTCAGGTGCTTGCAGCCTTTTGGATACCACACTGATGCTGGTTTCCAGCTAGCAAAGAAGTGACACCGAGTTTATTCCTCTCCAACCTTCAACAAAGCACCTGTTAAAGACCCTAACTTATTTGAATTCTACATTTTCAAAATATTCATCAAAGAGCTGAAAGAACACATGTGAAATGTTAAGAGCTTGAAAAAACTATCATCCTCAAATACCTTACTCTCTTAAGGAAGCATTTCTGGACATGTAACCTTTTCCCACCATGGAAGAAAAACTTTGTGTTTGCATCCTTCAGTTACGAAAAAGTAACAGTTTAAACCCAATCTAATTTTACTGCCTCTTTAATTGCACCTTCTGGTGCCTCACGCCTGAGAAGTGATTTACGTTTAGGCTGATAGGTTCAAACACTGCTTCAACAAATTAATGACTGAGAATTACCCGCGCACTGAACCACAGCCAGGCGTTTGCTGACACTCACAAACCTGGGCTGGGAGACACTGCCTGCACAGGAGCAGCAGCTGAGCTCTGCCACAGAGCACCCAGCCAGGACATGGCACAGGGCAGCTGGAAAATGCAAGGTGAAATAGAAAAAAAAACCAAATAACCCCAACTTTTGATAGCTTGAGTTTATCAAATCAAATGATGAAATCAGATTGTTTATTTATTTTTAGCCCATATCGCTCAATGTGAAATTCAACTTAATTACCTTATGTCTCTGACAGTAATAATTGCCACATAGAAGATACAGAGGAAAAGGAGACATGCAGTTACTATGGAGTAAAGAGAAAAGCTGACAGATCAGGTTCAAAAGTTGAAGTGTTTCTGGGAATTTAGAAAGTTACATTCTGTACATTTTTCTATCAGAAATAACACAAGAATAGAACTCTTTGCATATATATCTGAAAAACAGAACTGAAATTCTGTTACACATTGCCCTCCAGCTAAAATAAGTGTTCCTCTGTCACTATTAAGTGAAACCACTTCAAGAGGAGTGCCTGTGTTTCCTGCTAAAGTAATGCAAGGAGGGTTTCTCTCCTCACAGGCTCACACAGCACAGCTGAACAGCAGATTCAGGTGAGAAAGAAGCAAAAACTAAAGAAGAATTAAAACAGGTACTTCTGTATTGAGAACAATGAAGGAAAAGGAATTTCTAAATGCTAATTTGATTGTCACCTAAAACAATGGTCATAAGCATAAACCTGGACAGGGAACCAAATTTAGAATTTCATTTAAATTAATTAAAAGCTGAACAAGGAATTCAACTACGTGCACACATTCAACATACAAAACCACATTTTTCTTTATTAATTTGATGAAGAAAACAGAGCTAGAAAGATTGTGTAACAGCAGCAGCTGCTTTTATATAACATTTCTTGATTCATATGAAGCAGCTCAGGTGCTTAAATTTTTAGTGATTTCAAATATTGCCTACACAGATCTCCATAAATATTTGTGTATCTGTGTACCCACACTTAAGAGATATTTCTATCCTTTTCCCTTACTTCACATTTAACTTCGACACACTTCGATTTCTTCTACCACCACAGATTTAGAGGGATAGATCTGAAATAGCACAGTAAAGGAAAGCAAATATAATTTACATTTTTTTTAATTGTTAACATCTGCAGTGCTTTTCACATTATTGCTGCTTCATTACCTAAGCAGCAGCATTGCATTAACCACTCTGAGAAGTGCCTGACATGACATTGCTTCCTAACTCCACAGACTGGGGCATCTCTGAGTCACCTGAAACTGAATGCCAATAATGCACCTCACACAAGTGACTCTGAAAATGAAGAAATCGATACAAAACACATCAGTCCTATCTATCTTCCTTATCTATCTTACTCCTAAATCTATCTGCAGCATGCTTATCTCAACTCCACCTCTGCAGAATTTGCATCTTAGAGCCTTTATTGCACAAGCACGGCACTTCTGGCCCTTATTTCCTGGTTTAGTCTCAATTTCCTCCTTTATTCAAGATACAAACTCTAACTTCAAGTTGCAGAAATGCTGATATCAGCCTGTAAGACATGAAGTTTACATGTTTTTTAGAAAACTTAAACCAGATGATGTTCAGAAACCAGCCTAGAGAGAAGCCAGTTCTGAGTCAGATCCAAAAGGGAAGAACTCAATCCTTACTGCCATGAGAACGAGACAAGAAGCTTGACTGCAAGTGCAGTGCTGTTATTTTGATAAGGCTTTCTGTGAGAATGAGGAGTGATGGTGACTAAAAGAAGAGATGCCTTTTATTACTCTGAAAATGTCACTTCTAGAGCCTAAAGCGGCCACTTGCTCAATCTCAACACGTGGCTGCTCAGCCTGTGCCCTGTCAGAAGCTGTCAGGGAGGGTGCACAAGCTGCTTTTACTGCTGAAAAAAGAACCAATAGGTGTTCACCTAAATGGTGATCTCATCACAGGATACACAAAGCCAAATTCAGAATCCAAACTCAGCAGCAGCATCTCCAACTAATCCTAAGAATGAACAACTATCCTCTGAGTGGAAAGAGAAGGGAGGGCAGCAGTGCATTTTTGCCCTAAAAATGAATATTCTGCAGTGCTCAAAGGCTGAAGATTTTGCAGGCTGGATAGGTAAGAGATGAAGGTTTCTGGTTTGTAATGAGAAAAAAGGCACCTAATTTTTTTGCCCCCTTGCACACCATTTACTTTTTCAAAATGCACTCAATTTCCCACTTCCACATGCTATTTAATCATATCAAAATCATGCTTAATTTTAGAAAAGGATTGTATCAGTAATTTTCAGGAAACCCTTTCAGGGCCCTCCTGGCATTACCACCACATTCAATATTTTCATTAATTGGGACCAGCTAGTTCAGGCCACGTGGGATTTGAGGCACAGTATTTCCCACCCCAGACTTTAACTGAGAAAGGAAAGCTTTCATGCTAAATAAAAAAGGAACCAAGTACAATCAAGCATGGCAGATTCTGAGCATAAGCACTGCAGAAAACCCTGTCTCTGAAGCACATTCATGTTGCTGAACCATCATTCAAAATCTAAACAATTATTCAGGATCAAATACTAACTCCTAACGATGCTGTTTAAGGACATAAATTTTGAAGAAGCATGAAAACTTTTTATCAGCTGTCTATAAGTCTTAACAACAGGATAAATTCTTTGAATTTGGTTGCAAGTAATGAGCTCACTTATCCCAGTAAGGAAATGGTATCAAGTCATGGCCTGTGTGAGTCAGATTTTCACCTCTGCTTATTACCCCAAACAGATTTCAATCTTCAGATACAATCACACCATCCACTACATTTCTGTCAAAATTCTTGGCCTTCCACTGACCATTTCTGACTGCAGTTTTTCATGGTCAAAGTAAAATTCTTTAATAAGCAGAACAGTCTAAAATAATGTACAGTCATCATTTCCTCACTGCTTCTCCATATTTAAAATACCCTGCAATATAGCATGCAATCTGCTCAAAGTTTTGCCACAGGTCCAAACTCAGTTTGGAGTAAAGCACCTTCACTTGCAGTTCCTGATCTAAACAAAAGAGTTTTTTTAAAAGCAAGCTATGGATATTGATCAGAGAAGCTCAGCTCCGACCTGCCACGCTTTTACCTTTAACACTGGATTTAAGTTAACCTAAACCATGGAAATATGGCATGAGCATAAAAAAATACATATATAATTTATATTTTAAATCAGTCCTTTTTGTCTCCCTCCTTATTCAAGTTTCACAGCATACATATGGGTATGAATAAGCAAGGAATTTTTCACCCTTACTTCATGCACAGCAGCTTGAAAAATGTTTCTGATTAACATAAATGATAATACATGTACATAAGGCTGTCTTTCAAAGAGGTTTGATAATTCATAAATGAAATGTTTACACAGATGAGGTCAAGCCAAAAGGTTTGTAATATAAGTATTTAACGGATGTAAATCTGTTCATCACTGCTAAGGAACATGGGATGACTTCAAATATTCACTACTGAATGTACTTGGTACACATTTAGAGGGACTTGCACGAGTTCTCATTCTAATTTTTAATTACTATGCAATCTGTAAAGACAAAAAAATCAAGAGTCAGATTGCTCTTTTTTTCTTTTATCAGAACAATTAACATTAATGACATATTGCTTCACAGGCACTTCTACACATTCATTATTGAAATAATAAATGGAATGAAGTTTGAACAAAAACATAATAATACCTACAGGTAGAGATGTTTACCTTTGCATATATTTCTACCAATATTTCCTCAGCCAGTGCTCATCAGGAGCTAAAGCAAGGCTTAACAGAACAAAAAACAAACAAGAAACCCAAGCAATTCCTTTCAAAAATATTGATAGCATGTTGAGTTTTTTCCCCACATGTAATTTTCCTCTTGGACTGTATACAGCTTTACTTACATAACTTAGTTTTTGTGGTTTTATGAAACCTAAAAATGAGGACAAGGATTTCATACCATTAAACAGACCTCGGTGGCAGGAAGGAAAGACAATGAATATGTTTTTATGTGAAACTTTTAGACAGAGTCAGAATTCATGCCTCTTGCAGTCCATCCTGGCTTTTCACCTACCAGAGAACAACAAAACCAAATGTGTTTTTTTGTTCCCTAGGGCTCTCATGGCTTTTATTTCTATCTCAATCTTAAAATTAAATATTTAAATTAAATATCCACCCATCCGCATGGAGAAGCAGACATTTGGTTTTTTGGATTTATTAAAATCTCCTCATACAGATAACAGCACAGGGAGGTACGATTTGGCACAGCAAACACAGGTTTAGCAGCCTAATTGCCTGGATTTTTTGTGCATCATTATGCTAATGCCTCTGCAGCAAAGTGCTCCATCGGAATTCCCATCACAAAGAATTCTCCTCGCTGACTGAGAAGGGAGAGCTGGGACATCCTGGGGTGATGGGAAGAGATCGCTCTTCAGGGACACAGGAGAGGGATTTTCAAACCCCCAGGACTGTGGAGCTCTGCCAAAGGGAAGAAAGCAAAGCCTGACACGGAACACCAGGAATTACAACATTGTCTGTCCAAACCAGGGACTCAGCCAATGACACTGTGCCCTGCAACGGTGCCTGGGAGGAAGATGGATTCATGGAGCTCTACAGGATACAGACAAACTCCATACAAGCAAACAACCCTGCACGTATGCACCATTTTGTACTGTCCAGAATTCAGCTGGACCCTGAGATAAACCCTATCATTTTGTTCTCCAGGTCCCACTGTACCTTATGCTCCTTTAACATATTCTCCTACGTAAACAAACCCCACCCTGATCCCCCAGGGCACCCAAACCTGCTCTGACTCCACATCCTCAGACTCACAGATGTGCCACGACGTACGGCTTGCTTGGAGGACTGTGAATGTCATAGTGGCAGGGTTTTTGCTTTGGTAAAATAAAGGCTAAATGAGAAGTTTTCTATACGTACTTTGAAAGAACAAATATAATTCGAAGTTTTTGATCCAAGAATAAACCAGGTCAAAATAAAAACAATGGAAGGTATCAACAGTTAGGTTGATAGCTCCTGATGGCATTAACATTTTCTTCATTTTCCTGAAAAAAGTTCTGTTATTGCTTTCTCTGATCCTATGTCCACCTTTAATCACTAAAAAGGCACATCCACCAAACAGCAGATGTGTCATTAACTATTTCTGAAAAAAGGTGAAATAAAATCACCCAGCATGAGAAGACCATGGAATAAGCCAGCACTAGCAGATGGTGTTTATTTTGTCACTGCTTGTGTTAAAAATTGTCACCTATTTCATCAGTATCTTTAAGGTAGAAGCTTCATGCAAAAAGTGGAAAAGCTATTTTTTCTAAGCTGTCACAGAACTCCTTAAAATAAGATCTCTTCTGTTTGTAGCAGTTTTTAGGACATGGTGCATTACACAGGAGATCAATTTGTATAAATCTGAGGTGATCGAGTATTTTGCCAGCAGCTCAGCCTTTCATCACACAACCTCTTTTGTTTCTCAAGCAAATTTCAAATCCTTTATTTCCTGTACTGGTGCTGTTCAGACAAATTCTCTAACATTGCTCCTAGAAGAGGCACCTGGCAGAGCTGTCAGCTTGTTTTCTTCTAGGACCCACTATGCAAGAGAGTTTTACTTCTCCCTCAGGATTCCCTACCTTTTCACCGTTTTATTTTTTATTTTATCACACACTTTTGGCTGTGTGGTTTCCATCCTCTGGCTGACAATTTGTCAACAAAACAGTTGCATGAAGAGTAATTGCATAACCCAGACTTGGCTGCTTAAAGCAATCACTGCTAAAATCCCACGATAAACCCAGGCCTTGCTTGTGTAGTTTTGAAAGAATGTCCTCTAGAATTTGATCCTAAAAACCCCCTGTTAGTGTGGTTTGATAGACTCAGTCCTTTCTCCCTCCCTGCCAAGTCTTCAGCTGCACTCCAGTCAGGCTGGCTTGCACACACTATGCCAGGAGCTGACCCTTTTGCCTTTGTCATTGAGCAAAGCCTCTCAGTGTCCTGCTCATATCAAACCCTAAGCAGCACACTTTTACATTTTATATCAGCATCATACTTCTGGAATGCTTAAAAACAATTATTTTGATAAATTGCTGGAATTTCGTTACATTATTTAACAGCTCTAGGGCTGGTCTAGTTATTTTGTTGGATTTTTTTTTAATTTCTAAATTTTTATTTTGACATAGATTTGAGATTTTGGCAGGGGGTGTGGGGGAATGTTGGGGTAGGTTGTTCATTGTAGTTTATTCAATCTACTAAAAATTCTTCTTCCAGAAAAGAAGTACTCAGGAATTTTGATATTTAGGACTCTCCAAATACTAATAAGGTGAGATATTATTTCTGTAAGACATTTTTATTGTCTTTCCTTCCAGAGTCAGAACAGGGATCTGACAACAATCCTTCTGCCTGTATTTCTGAGCCACTGACCATCCTAACACTCATGTTCAGCACCTCACCTCCTTTTTTGTGGCTGCACCAGTGGCATCTTCGACCTTAGCAAAGCAAAGGCAGAGCAGATCAAGAAGCCTATCATTTTATTAAAGCCCTGCAAAGCAATGCATGCTCTAGATGAGCACACAGGAGAATTGGGTACCTTTGAAATGCAAACTCTGAGGGCTCTACTTATGGTGATACAAAGAGTCCTCTTCTGTGGGCACAACATGCACACTTGAAAGCTTTGCAACACTAGCTGGATGCATTCTGAGCCAGCTGGGGCTTTAAACCAAGGTTAGTGCCATCTGTCTGGTTTTGGCAGCATCCAGATTGGTGTAGAAAACCCTGTGGCACTGTTTAAAAGGAGCAGAGAAAAAGCTTGCTTTTGGTCAAGTCCCTGGAATTATTAACATCAAAGATTTGGCTGATATTGCCAGGCAGCACATCTAGGTCAAGAAGCTCACTGCACCTTTCTCGCCACATTTAGAGCATTCAACAAACTATTTCACTACTCAGACCAGATTTAGCATGACCAAGAAATTAGACTCAAAAAAGTCATAAAAGGTAAGTTTTTCTGTTGCTTGTCTCAGTTCTATTATTTTCTTAAATGCATGTGAAGTCAAGCCAGTAGCAAGCATTAATGCCATCAAGAATTTCTGAGTTGTTATATAGTTATTAATACATTCTCACATTCATCTTAATTTGCAGAGCCCTGAACAAATACAGCTCCAAAAATTGAAAGCAATATAACAACCAAATTTTTTTGAATTGGGAAGAGCATCAGATTGCAAGGAAAAAGAAGTAAACTGAAGGGAAACAGTATTTTGTTTCTATAAAAGCATCAAAACCTCAAATGAGGAAAGACATCGTTCAGTTGGATGCAATTTGTTAGGCAAAACCTTTCTGTGATCCTGGAAAATGCACTCAAGAATTATTCTTTGAGATTTAGTACAGCCTAAATAGCACAACCCACTCATTTCACCTGTGCCAAAATCCTCCTGTAACACCAATAATCATGAGTGCTCCAGAAATGCAGAGGTATGTACAGGATCACTTCTGTTCTTTAGTAATTTCTTTATTACCAGCCATGCACACACCACCTCGGGCAGTTTTTAGCATTGTACATCAGCACTATGAAAATTTAATGACTCTACCAAAAGTTCTGGCTCCCGCTCTTCTAAGAAGCATGGAAACACCACAAACAGCCCTTATCTCCAGTTTGGAAACACACTGAACACTCGTGGGCTGCATTAACTAGGAAATGGCCACAGATGCTCAGTACTTTCCAGATTTGATGAAGAAACTGTTCCAGTATTTGCCCAGACACTGAGAGTCAAAGAATAATGCCATTCACTATTTTTTACCAAAAATCAAGCAGTTATGGAAAGAAGTACATCAGAAAATGAGGTGATGAGAAAACCTCCGTTTAGGTCTCATTTGAATATTAAGCAAGTAGAGTATTATTCCTGGTTAAGACCCTCATCTTGCAAAACATTTACTTAAGTGCTTAAAAAAAATCCAAACAGAAAGGTATTTTTCATGTATGTACTAGGTCAGAGGTGCAATGGGAAGAAAAGAATGAAATAACAAAATCATCTTTCATCTCATTAGGCAATCAAATACAAGGGCAAATTTGCCAAATCGAGGACAAAAGGCTTTATCAAAACCAGCCCTTGTTAATTTAGCAAGGGCACATGCTGACACTATAGTTATTATAAGCATACATAACCAGTGAATGAAAATAATTTTTGATTTCAAGAAATATCAAGAGGAAGATGTCACCAAATCATCACTGTACTAAAATTCCTTGAGATGCCTTTTGATGAAATTACTACAGCCTGGAAATTTTGTCTTTTGCTAAAAAAATGCATTGCAGGCTTTTCCCCCCAAATATTCTCTTCCTCCCAAAGGAGTTTTACTCTCAGGGAAGCAAAAGTGTGAATATGTGTGGGGAGCAGTGGTACTTCAAAAACCCCAGTGTAGCAATGCATGACTCCCTACAAACCCACAAAAACAAACAACTCCCTGATTGTTTTGAACAGCCCCTAAGACACAAAACTTCAGGGGTACATCAAGTCTGGATCTCATACCCTCAAATCAAAAATTATTCAAAACAAGATTGAAGATGAACAGAGTCATCACTAAATCTTCCACTCAAAAGTCTGACTGAAGAATCTCTGAAGAAAGTTTTATCATGCAAACCTTTACCAACAGAATACAACACATGCAATTGCCTTTGTGAAAATGCAGGTGCAGGTACCATTTTGTTTCAGAATTATGCCTGTGAGTACCCAGACCTGGCATCTCTTCCATGTCTTAGCTCTCCTCCTCTCATGGAATGAGCCCCACACCATGAGGCAAGATCAGCTCAGGGAAAACAGCTCCTCCATCACCCACCCAAATCTCCCAGTGAGAAACCCCTAAATTAGTTCAATCCAGCCAGGAAGGTAATACTCAACAATGAGATGGAAATGAGTAGGAGAGATCAGGTTTATTCATCAGAATATAAATACCCAGGAAGAAAAAAAAGAACAACCAACCAAAATCTCACAACACATAATAAGCAGAACATACACAGAACAAGATTAAGCACTGCACAACACACAGGTTCTAAACTAGGTTCTAAGTTTACAAGGAATACAGTTTAAGCAAAATAAAAACCTTACGTATTAGAGAGTTCTTTGTCTCAGCCAGCTGCTGCCAGCTTGTCTGTCTGTCTTTCAATTTCTCAGAAAGGTGTGTGTGAAAATCTAAATGAAATAAAACAAATAACATTTTAGAGAGGGCTCTTCTTCTTTTCTTCCATTCACCTTTGGTGCAATACAGCCAATAGAATCTTCCACCTCCTCCCACCCAAAGCATTCCTCAGTAGTAAGTAAAATACATTACTCATTATTATCTAGAGATTAAGAATTCTTTTATCTTGTTATCAATGACATAAAAAGGCAGATTGAGCAGCAGCAGCTTGGTGCAATCTTGCTTTGCAGGCAGTCCATATACCCACGGTCAGCATCATTAACCATGAAAAGGCCTGAGTGCATAAAAACCTCTCTAAAATCCCTCTTTGATTAGAACTTAACCCAAAGGCAGCAGAGTTTCCATTCAGGCTGTAGAGGAGATTCTTAAGTTCACATTAACTTATTTTCAGTGTATTATCCATTACTCCTGTAGTCAAATACACGTGATCACATATGTCTAAAAAATCATTTTTGTTCCCTAAAAACAGACTCCTAAGATACATTGTGAGAATGGGACACTTTCAGCTGTAATAAATAATTTCTTACAAGTTTATTGCAGCAGCACTGTAACTTTTACATTGGCTCTCAACATAATCAAGCTCATTCTGCTGCATCTCAACCAGACAGGAACCAGTGAAACTCTACTGTTGCAGGACTTTTTTTTTTTCCTTCATTGTCTCATAAAAACTCTCCAGCTTTAGGAAAAGAGATTTTAATATATACATACAAAAAAAAACCCCTTTGTTTTGAACTTACTCTCTCTTAGACTAAAAAGAAAAGAACTAAAATAATCCTGGAATTTGAAAACATGACATAAGCAGGGAGTCCCCTTACATCTGAAAAGCTCAAAATCAATTGAAAATAATTATTGAATTTCATAATAAAGTCAGGAAAATTTTCAGATGTAGTAAACAGGAAACAAAATCTATTTTTATTTATTTACATGATTTTCCTTGCAAAAACCAGCAAGACAAGAAGCCAAATAACTAATATATGATCACTCTAATTTTTGTTTTTCACTATTTCACTGTTTCACTGGAAAATAATTTTACTTGGTGCTTCTCACGTTCAAATCTTTCATAATATTTATAAGATAATAATTTAATCTTTCACCCAACACTCAAACAATTCAACAGTGAAAACCTGTTCTGTAAACACAGCAATTTATTATTTGCAAAGAAAAAAGGCAAAACATTGACACAAATAAAAAAAGGTCTGACCAAGACAATAGAAAATAAACCACTTGGCATGCTAGACAACAAATTAGCTATTTGTTAGGAGCAAAAACAAAAATACTTTGCTTCAAGTGGAATAATGTGCAAGAATGGCAGCTCCTGATCTCACATCTCTGGCTTTGGAGGGAAAGGAATTTCAAGGGACAAGTTACAAACAATAAAACCAGGCAGAATTTACTGAACTGGCTCAGTGTCTCCCTGCCACACAAGAAGGTAAATTTTGATAAGGTACAACTCTAAGACATTTTTGGGTACTTTGCCTCACATCTAATTAGTTCAGCTTAATTTTGATGGTATAGGCTTCTGATTTAAAATCAAAAATGAAAGAAAAAAGAGATTTTCAGGAACACTTATCAAGCTATATAATTCAAAGAACATACAAGTCAAACAAAGAATGGGAAGAGCAGAGCACTGTGGATATCAAAGAGGAAGTCATGGAATTATTTTGCTAAGCTTTTTTCCTTTTCTTTTCCTATGTGAAAATGGAACCAAACTCTTAAATATAGTGCAAATTTTCTGCAGCTAAATTAAACCATTTTAGTAGTTTGCAATTATATTATTTCTGTTATATCCCATCCTATAACATGCAAAATTTCGAAGCCTTTAATGTCTCTATTTCTGTTTTAATAGAAGCTTCAGCTTTCATTTCTCTTTTATGAGGAAAACCAGAATTAATCCATCAACAATTCATCTGTTGACATTTTATCACATTACCCTTTAAGCTTGTGTATGTTACTGAATCTGCTATTTTCTCTTTCACCTTTCTGTGGCCACCTTGGGATATTTGATCCTTATAAAGGACACAGATGAGGACAACAAACTGCTCACCCCAGGAAGATGAACCATCCCTCTTTTTATGGGGAGCACCTACAACTAATGGCTAAAGCTCAAGTTGCCAAGCACTGTTTCTCCAACAATTTTTTAACACAAAGGAATTTGTCAATGCCCAAAGGAAAGAATATTTAAATGTTAAGACACTTTAAAATAGTGTCATCTGAAGGGAAGTCTCCGTGGGTATTACCTTCCTTTGACACTCACAGGGAGTTAAACCTAATTGCATTTAGGGTTATCTCTAGCAGCTACACTTGGAATCAACCATCCTCAGGAGGACTATTGTTCTAACTAATCTACTTATTAGGCTTTTATTCAGATTTAATACAGCCTTTTATAAAAAAACATCTTGAAGGGACAGTAATGGATTTTGCAATTAACAGACAGGAAAGAGCAGACTACGACCTGCAATCTTTGGCTTTACCAAAAATTAGGAAAAGAAAATCTTTTGTAAGTAAATCTTTAGAACTTTAAGTTAATTTTAGTCCCTATCAGACACCACAGTTATATCTGGAAAGGTAAAATGTGTGTGAATTTCCTGTGCTCCTCCTATACATTCCCTTAAAATATAACCTCTCCCACAGTAACTGGCAAGGAGAAAAAAAACCTGATTTCTGTCCTTGCCTTTCAAAGCTGAGCAAGTAGCAGGTCTTGGTTTGCTGTCTCCAGCCCCAGTTTAAGCCAAAAGCCAATGCTGATACAGATGATTTTAGATATCAGTACAAATCCTGGCAGCACCTTTTGAAAACTGAGAGAACAGCCTCTGCAATTCCTGACCCACCCTCCCATGAGGAATATGGAGTTTGGACCAGCTCCTTCCCTTCTGCACATTTTAAAATATTTCTCTAAATTCCCTCCCAGCCCAACAGTCTCCCAGGGAATCTGTCACTCTGAGGAGATCTGTCATTCCCTCCCACAACGGGGAGGCACCTCTGGACACCAGCAGCCAGAGGTTCTGCTCCTCAGGATCCCATGCAGAGCATTCCTGGGCCCCACAGGACATGTCTTTGTCCTGGGAAAGAAACTGTCCACCAAGCAGCCTCTTGTTCATTCTTAGTCCCTCTTTTGAGCTGCTCTAGCAACCACTCACAGCCACCAGCAATCCAGGAACAAGCATCACTCCTCTCTCCTTTCTCCCTTCCCTCATCCCCAGTTTTCTTCCTTTGAAATAGTTTAAATAGATGTACCCTGCTCTGTACTATAAATTCCCATTCTTATTAGCTCACAGGTATTCTAGCATTTTGCTGTTTAGTATTTTCCAATTGGCAACACTAAAAGTGTGGCAACCAGTCATGTAAGATGTGCTCCACATAGCACATTGTTTATGGCTGGGTTGTTTGGGGGGTTTGTACATATGAAAACTTCCTTATATTTTGTAAGAGTTGCTTCCTCCACTCATAAGTCTTATGTCTCTCAGTCAACACTGATCTAGAAAATAACTGGAACATTAAATATGACCAGAGCCTAAATATCCTCCTAAGCTCTGTTCTCATTTTTCCTCTTCTATTTATCAAAGTGGCATAACCCAATTTTTACTACCAACTTACAATACAATACAAAATACAAAAGCTGGTTTATTTTTATAAAGAAGCACTTCAGAAATCTTGAAAAAAAGCCTTACAAATAAATAGCCTGAATTTCTCAAGCTGCTTTCCCTCCCTCCCTACATTTACACAAAAGCATTCAGTAATAAACCCTTGCTCCTTTCCTGTCACACCTGTTTGGCTGAGATCTGTCCCAAATGTCTCTGATTTCCTCTTTACTGACCACTTTGTGTGAGCAGAAGTTTCTCCTCTGTTGGCATCTCAGTTATTTGCTCAGTGATTATTGCTCATCACTATGATTGGTGAGGAATTGGACAAACCCCGTAGCAACCGATGGAGGACTCTCAGTACCAGACAGGTCAATGCTCTACTTTGCCATCAAAAACCAGTTTTTTTTTCCCCATCACATTCTACCCTACTACTTCAGACTATGCCTGGTGGGCAGATGTAACAAGTGCAGTACTCAACACACACCACCCCCAGTTAGAAAAAAAAAGCCAGCAATACAGAAGTGGTGCACAAAGGTATGGGAATGAGAGCTGCTCTGCAACAAAAGGGCCACACGTTTTTTCTTTTCTCATATTGTCTTGACAGAATTACTCTCTTCTGTATTACTCTATTATGTTCTATTGCACATTTTACATCCAATGTTTTGTTTGATCCTTTGTGATAGTTGTGTTCGGTTTTCTCTCCTCCAAAGCGCATTCAACAACTCAATTAGGTTTAAAAAGCTTTACCTTCAGAGTGTACTGGCAGCTCTCAAGCACAATTGTTCTCCAATGCAAAACACGCACAAGACATTATTTAAGGGTATACTTCCACAAAATAATATGTTAACACACCACTCAACGTTCCTGCAGAATTGACAAACACTCCAAAGGAAAATGCTCTAATGCAGATCAAGTACATCTGAAAGTATATTTTAGTTCAGTGAACTCCATAGCAAATACACCATTTTTCATCTCCTCAGCCTAAAGGTAAGGTTAAAAAATGGGAGTCAGGAGAAGTTTTGACTTGCATTGCAATTTGAAACTTCCTAAATGCTTCCAGTATGAGCAGCAACAGCTCCACTGTACCAGGAGCTGGGTTTTCCAAGGGCACTATCCACTCCTTTTACAGAGAATAAAGCAAGTATTGAGCTACACTAGAGAGAACACCACAGAAATTAAAATAAAAAATACTTACAGTTTTTGGTTTCCTTTCCTACAGAGTACTGAAAGCATTGGGATGTCTTTCTACCACAAGAATCAGAGGGACATGCATAATTCAGGTCAGCACTTGGAGTGCAGAGATGAGTCTACTTCTTTGTGTGGAAGTCTGTTATAACTATGAAGTCAAAGTTAACTGAACCTAAATTTCAAGTAGATTTATTTAAGTCAAATTAAACTATTTCTATTAGTCTTATCTCTCAAAAGAATTAAATACAGCCCTATTAACTCCAAATGATTATGTCTACATAGGGGCATCAATCAATTTCACAATATCACATTAAGATCATGCCACTACGTATCTGGTAATTTTGATAAATCTTCTCAAATTCCCCTGAATGACCAAGCCCTAAAATCTAAACTATTCATAACTGCCTCTTAATTCAACATGGTCATTGACTCACAAAAAAGTAAAACTCTAACTGAAACTTCCCAACGTTTTCTGCTTCTGGTTTTACTTTGCCTTTTGAAGTAAAGGTCAATTCAATAATGATTACTTCATGCTGTTAGGAATGGTTCAGTAGCCCCATGCAGACCAGTGACTCAGCTACGAGTCATGATTTCATAATTATGGAGATATAAGTCACAATTCTCATGGGAATAATTTATTAAGAATTAGAAAAGCTTCAAGCAGCAACTGAAAGTTCTCTGTGGTTGCTTTCTCTAATACCTTTTCCACACAAGCTTCTCACAAATAACACTTTACTCTGTGCCAATGACTGTTTTTAGATCAGAAACTTAACACCTGGAAAGACCAGTAACTCTACTGTTAAAACCAAAATTAAATCTCTAAACCTGTTATCTTTATATAAATATGGTGGCAAGATTCACATGAATGAGATTTCGTGACAGAAGCTGTCAGGCACAAAGTTTAAAATGTAGAGCAGACCACATGGTACTAAAACCAGTCAACATTTCAATTAAGGCACCCAGTGCTTTGTCTCACTTTTAGCACCACACAAAACTGCATGAATAAAAACTTTGTGAAGAAGAGTAAAACCAGATTAAATCCTAGAAGTAATTCCATAAAAAAAATTCTTTTCCTTAGTGTGGGTTATGTGTTTTTCAGCTTGAAAGTGTAAAGAAAGGATAAGTCACAACCAATAAAAGTTCTCTGACCATACTAATTTCCTGGTTCTTGAAGAATTTGGGAAAAACTAAAGGTAGCTGCTATTGATTTTTCCCAACAACCTGAATATTCCACAGACACTACAACATCTTGTCTGCCTCTAACACTGCAGCTCATTGCTCATTTAAAACCAAGGAAGCCCCTAAAAATACAAAGAAAGTGATTGAGATCAGTGTTCTAGCAATAGCAGCGCCTCACAAAACAAAACAAAGCTCTTGAAGTAATAACTTCAGCATTTGTCTTCCTCATTATTCATTTATGTTCTTCACTGTTAAGCATTATTGTTTGTTCCTAAATTGCAATGGCAAGTTAATTAATTGACGAGACTCAGCCACCTCTAAATCTATGTTTACTTACAGATCTTGTCTTTCTGCAGCAAGTTCTACTAGTGAAAAAAAAAAATCAAATTACAGTTTTCAAATAATTTAGTTGCTAAGACCTCATTTGTCATCTGTGCCTGTAAACAATTTTGAAGAACTAAGAACTTATACACAACACACAAGAAGACAAGCTTACTGCTTCACTGTGGTTTTTGCTGGGAAAAAAGATATAAAACACAAGATTTCTACCTGAAACTTTACCAAATATCTGTTCAGCCTCTATAATGAGATCACCTATAGCTTTGAAACAAAACTATTCTCAGGACTCTTTGATAAAGAATGTAAGTACAACCTGTAGCGAATCATATCAAAGATATTTTATCACTTCTCTAGCCCAGGGAAAAGTATAAAACTAGAATAAATACATGAAAGTAATACTTGAGAATATCCTCTGCAGCTGCAGGAGCTTGCCTCTCCAATTTCCTAAAAATTTTACTCAACAGTTCTGGTTGGATTTTTTTCCCATCAGTTCCTCAAGTCTGGCTCTGAACCAGTGTAAATTGTTAATATTTACAAAGCCCAGGGACAAGAAGTCCTGAGTGCATATGAGGTGGATTTTTGCTCATTTTGGATCTGCCATTTACTAATTTCATCCTGTACAGTTTCCATACAGGTAAAAAGCAGTGAGCAATCATTCCATTTTCACATTTTTTATGTCAATCACCATCGCAGCAGAGGCTCCAGTCATGGCACCAGTTGTTTTCACACTAAAGAATATTAAAATTATACTTCACAAGGAAACTGTGTCATACTTCGGGCAAGTCATCTCACTGGCACCTTTTGCAGTTCAACTGTATAATTCTTTAAATTAAACAATGATAATTCAACATACTATTCAGTGTTTATGGACCTTCCACACCTTTCTACAGTGGCAATGACAATATTTTCTGGCTTCTTCTTTAAATAAATTTCTCACTACCTAGTTTGGTCATAAGAATAGGTTTGTTTACATTAATGCAATATTGCATGGATGTCCTTTCACAGGATTGTGAGCTTGTGCTAACATAACCTTCCTGAATCTTAATAGATAATTCAAAGCCCATCATAATTCCTCAATATCTATCCATTTCACCTACTGGTCACACCTATTATTCACATCGTGAGATTATTCAGAAAATTTTCAACATCTTCGTTTTCTCTACACTGCCATACAGAAATCAATCACTTCAGTAAGTTTCTGTTGCTCCAGCTCATTCTAAAACCCACCAAAATTAAGTTTTCACCATGAACAGAACAACACAGTACAGGAAAAGGCTGTAACACCCAGAAAAAAACCCAGAAAAATTCAGCTCATTTCTGTAACAACATATGTTATCTCACACGTGATGGCAGCTGCCTCCCTCTGCTCAGAACATGGGCTGACAACAAACACACTCATCTGGCTCCTGAGGGAACGCAGCCCTCGGTGCCCAGTTTGCACAAAAAGCAGAAAAACTGCCCTGGCTAAGACAGAGACACCCAAACACATCACAGCTTCACGCTGTGCAGAGTTACAGAGAAAGCACTGCACTCCCTGACTCAGAAGGGAGAGGAAATAAACACAGACAATACTTTCTCCTGTACCAGAAGGATATTTATGATGGGGAGAAAAACATTGCAATGTGTTTTATCCAAGCTACAAAATACTGAGTCATGTGGTGATTGACCTAGTTTCCTGTTAACTCCAAGTGTATTTTTAGTTACTCCCTGTTGATTTATGTTTTCATTAAAACCTGAGGGATGTGCCTTTTGATGTCTGCTGGAGAATGAATGGAGGTGTGATGCTCTGCAGAGGATGCTGAGGAATCTTTCCCCAATGTTTTCTCTCTCTAAGTCACATGTCTAATAGGAGTTCAACTGAAGAGCAAATAAGCATCATTTGTTTACCTCTATCTTATCTTTCCTTCGCAGGAATTCAAATGCAAATGAAAAATAGAACAAACACCAACAAATGCATCAAGTGGTAGTGCAGTGTAATGACTACAACCAACAGAGTCTGAGCTCTGCTCACTGCCACAGCTCCCTGCAGCCAGCAGTACTGGCAGCGACCCCTTCTTCTGTTTGTGACTGAATATACACACAAGTACTTTGAAAATCATCCCGGTATTTATACAGGAGTGATGTAATTAATTTTCAGAGTTTTACATTCCATATAACATTTTATATAGACTATCAAGGAGATTATGCTGATTTGAAATAGAGCAGAAAACCCACCTAAGAAAAGAACCCTCTGAGTGCTTCCACTCATGGCAAAGATGCATTAAAAGGGTTTTCTTTTTGGGAAATGATGAGCTTAATTTGCAGTAAGTGGAAACTAACTGTTCTCAGACCACAAATATAAAGTCAGAAAAATCAGGTCCGCTGTTGCCAATTCTTTATTCAAAATTTATTTATGGACTCCAAAGGTTCACAGCAATCCACAGCTGATTTTCTTTTTGCTTGTTTTTCCCCTTGTCTACCACTGAATTAAATTACAACATTAGATTTTGTGTAGTAAACAAGCACAAATACTGCATAAAGACCTAGTTTCAAATGAAGGCTCAATTTCAGTAATGATCTTGATAATTATATTAGGACAGTCTAGGTTTCCCTACAGATTTCTATTTTTTAAATTCAAAGAGAGTTATGTGCGTGATGACAGCTCTGTGTGCTCACAAGACTATTCTTACTTTATCCTGTCTACTTTCACACTCTCCAGAAATTCAGTTTTAAGCTGCAGTTTTCAAGTATTTTGTCAATCACAGTTTATCAAATGCATTCTGCTAAGGCAGCTGTCAGGACAAGATTCAGCAGTGACAAGCTGTCTCAGCTCCTGTTCATTCTACCCTTTTTATCTCTCAGGAGGAGAAATACTCTGGCTAGAAAGGGCTCTACCTGTTCACTAAACAGGCACTGGAGTCAGTGTGTTGGCAGAGCTCCTGATCAACAGAAAGAGGACTCCCAATAAATTCTCAGCAGCCCATTTATGCCTTTTTTTTCGTTATCATAAGTGCTGTTCTGAAAACACTACTGGCACTCTGCACACAGAGGTGATTGAGTAAAAAGACACAGTGCAGGTTGTCAATTTATCCTGAAATAGCTTCTAGTGGATAGATAAAAGCCATCTCAACCATAGCACAAGACAGTGCTATTACACAGAATCTCCACACTTCCCAGAAAAAATTCCATAAAAACACTGCCCTCTGTTACACACACACCAAAATTATGGCATCATACACAACTACTTGTGTATATAGTGAAATATCAATGCATACTGAAGAATTTCCTTATAAATGCTGGCAGTTTAGAACTCCATATAATCTCACTGTGTATAAATGATGTTTCAGAAAGGCAGAAACTGGGATTATGCCAAACTTGCCTTTTAGCTTTAATTGTGTTGACTACATTACCTAAAAGAATCTTCACTTATAATGACAAATCATGACTGGGAAAACATGTATAAGTCAGATTTTCTCCTCCTCCACATATATTACCATGGAAATGCCAAAAGCCTAAGACAGTTCACAGACAGCTTATCTCCAAATATTTTAGTTGATCAAAATGATGCCATTTGATCCCCTACATGGTCTGTTGTGGGATGAAGAAGGGCGTCTGAAAAGTAAAGTCAGTGTTAATCTACATCAAATGCTTCTGCTTTTGGGAACAAAATGAAGAAGTTTCAGTCTTCATTAAAGAAGAAGCAAGAAAAGGCCAAGCAGTGATTTGAACTTTAGAAGTGTTAAATAGTATTTGAAACAGGCTGACATTTGAAAATTTTCAATTGCTGTCCATTTTTTAAGTGTCCATCATTGTCCATAAATGTCATATAAAGAAGAACAAAGCAATAAAATGGGTCAGAGTAACCTCAAAAATAAGAGAAAAAGCATTAGGATATGAACAGAAGCCATCAAACAGCAAAATGTATCATTGCCAACCTCAGCATGAGAGGTGAGAAGCAGAGGGGGAGGCAAGAGTAGGAACACAGAAAGAAGTCAGAGATAAAAAAATATGAATTACACAAGAATGACCTTAGGTGTAAACAGAAATCCAAGTCTCAAGTTCAGATGTTCCTACAAAAACTACCTCATGTTAACAGCTAGTTTTCCACTGCTTGCATATAATGGAGCAACAAACTACAAAACCTTCAGGAAAAGCTGGAGTAAAAGGCTTGAAATGACGGCCAAGAAGGTGAGAACAACATAACTGCTTAAAATTCTCTTAGATCTGGGAAAAACCAACTCAAAAGCTCCCAGTTCCACAAATCAGAGGACTGTCCTGAAGAAATACATTCAGACTGTAAGAGGTGCAGCTGAGCATTTCATTCCTCCAAGGTAAATAAACTGGATATATCACGCATCCTTTCAGATCGAGGATTAGACATCATCCAAACACTCAGGCTCTGTTCTGAAGGTGGAAGGGGAGGGGGCTGGCCCTGTCCAGAGGTCACATTTCCCTTCCTTGCACTCCTGGCAGTCTCTGTACGAGCTCCTGCCTTCTCTTTGTGCAGGGCACAAATCCTGAACACTCCCCTGCTGCTCAGTAGATCCAAGGAGTGCATTAGGAAGGAGGCAAAGAATGCTCATCTATAAAATACTGCACACAGCTTCTACTTTGCCAGCTGATGCAAAAACATGGCAAGAGACAAACTTAAGAACATAATAAGAATTTTCACGTGCCAGTAATTTTTTTAGACTTTCTTTTTTAGTACTAGCCATAGGAACATGTTACATCAATTAAAAAAACCCAAAAAACTAAAAATGTGCTTTCAATTTGTATAATAGCTGCCAAATAAGAGAAGATGACACAAAGGCAGGAGGAGATGAGTCAAGTGAAGGGTCACTAGAAACCCGTTTTCTCAAAGTGGACAGACTGTGCCTCAGCCCAGCAGTAATCCCACAGCTGTCACTGCTTTTATCACAACACCTCTGATGCACGTTGGGTCATTAACTAGGGACATTAAACATGCCACCAGTCACCTGTGGCCAAGAGCTGTATTCAATCATTTGGGAGCAAAGGCGAGTTTTAGGAAATAGAATTTAAACCTGGATCTTTCCTGGACACAGTTATGTTTATCACTGTGAAAATCCATACAGCTACTGACCCCGTTCCAACACAGAGAAGCACTGAACTGTAAAATCAGCACTCTTCTGAAGGAGACAGCAAACAGAGCTTGGACTATGACAGAGCAGAAGCTTTGTTTCACAGAGGAAGTTGCACATTCCCTAGTTCACCTCTGGATGTAAGAATTTCACCAAGGAGGGCACCATGATATGATTCACACAGATATTGATGAAGCAACCAAGGGCACTCTGACATCTTAACTAGTCCCTCCCAATTGCCTCCAAACTCCAGCACAAGCATTTGGAGCTACTTAAATGCCCACACATCAAATCCTATTTGTCAGGAATGACAAATCCTAGATATCCTCTGGTACATGGAGGCCATCAGGCAAATCTCACCTAGCGATACCTCACAGAAGGGGACAACTGCAAGGTGAAACATCACTTCTGGAAGGTTCAAGTGAGCAATGTCTCAGCTGAAGCAGCCCTTTAAAATCTCAAAGTTCATCTTTGTGACCTTTTCTTTCACTATCTACCACTCACAAAACCCTTTTAAGCTGTTACTTATTCGTCAACATGCATTAAAAACCCACGCAGGTGGGATCTTCTTTACCTAAATTAGGCACTTGGACCATGGCCAGATTCTTTACAGAGAAGCCAAACCTATTCTCTGTAGTCAGGGGAGAGAAATAAGCGACCCTGAGATGTGTTCAGAGGGAGGTCTTGTCCACCTAACTGAAATGAGTGAATTCAGGACAGAATGGTCTTCCTCTGGGAAATATCAAAAAGCATCTACCACTCTCTGCTGACTCCAGGAGGAAAATCTGCACCTTCAGTTGCACAATGGCTTCATTAAGCACAACACGGGCACAGAATTGAGTGGATCAAAGCTGTGCATTGGACACTTTGCTCTTTTAATCTTCAGAACAGAGTGCAAAAACAAGCTCCCTAAAAAAATAAGTTCTTGCATGGCTGGGTGATGTAAATTGATAAAGCAAGGAAAAATGTTAAATTTAAATGTCACTAAGCATGAACAACCCTTGCTGTGTTAAGGTGTGAGTAGTGCAGCCCAGGCAACAATTCACTCTGAAGAGAACTCGAGGTCTGTGACTGAGCTTCCACCACTTCTCACCTAATTCCTCTGGCATTGCTCCTGGATTCTGAATGTCCAAGCTGTCCACTCCCTGCACAGGCATTCAGATTCCATTACACATCACTGGTTTGAGGCAAGCAGTGTGTACAGAGACAAAGTTTTAAATTCATACTCAAAAATCATACTTAAGGACTTTAAATGGAGGACTAGAATAGACTCAATATTGAAATAACTTTTACCATAAATGTTACAGCTTAGAGGATTTGCCACATATCCCATCACAAATAGAACACACTGAAACAACACCCACAATAATTCCAGGAGATGCACAATAGTAATTAACAGAACACTCCTACATTAGGTGTCTTCTGTACAGATCCAGTGCAGAATTATACATTACCATACCAATTCTATTTATTTGATAACCTATTTAGACTCTCCAATCTTCTCTCAAGGTAGGCACAGCAAGTTTTTTTAAAATAAATTTTGTTGACCTAAATTGTGAGTTTTTTCAAAACGTCTATTGTGTTCCATGAGTCTTCACCTAAAACTATGGAATCAATACATTTAAGTGGGAAATTTAGAACAGTAACTACATTGCATACAGCAAATACAACATGCAGATATTACCACCGTTTCCATTATATGAAATTAGGGTATAAAGGAAGATAATATCAACAGAACTATGATACATTGGATTAATTTACCTTCAAATATTAGAAGCAGTAAATGTTCTGCTAATTTCCAGTTTTCTAAGAAATTTCAATACTAAACATGCTAATGTATCTGTACTAGTTAATGCACTTTTATAATACACTTTTCTTCACAGAACCTCATGATAAATAAACATTATGGATACTATGTTTATTCAGTTTTAAATTTTAATTATCTTGACTTTCATAGAAAGTAAACATTCTCACTGAATGTCAGTAAAACTGGTGCAAGTGAAAAACACTAAAGTAGCATTGTTATAAAAACTCTCCTTGTTTTCTCCATGTTTGGTTCATCTAAGACAGTCAGATATAGAAACCCAAAGTGGTTAAAAAAGAGTATTTAGGACTGGTTATTTAAAAGCCCCTGCCAGAGCTGCTTAATCAAGATGGGTAACATCCATGCTATGGCAGAAGCATTTCTCCCTTTTACAGTCATCTTGATAATTCAACGAGCCTGAAGATTTTGTTGAACTACAAGAAGATGATTTTATTGCTATTGTGAATAAACTTCAATTTCTGGTTGTACTTTTCATCAATGAAAAATTCTATCCAAACCCTGCTTGCCCTCTTCCTCCCTCTTCTTACTTTTGTCACCCACCCACACAAACCAAAACCTGCAAGAGAACTGTGTCCATGGCTATGGCAGGTGCTCTCTTCACTATTGCCAGGATAAATAAATTGTTCTTTGGCATTAAGTTGATTCATCTCTCACATCTCCACACTGCTACTTTAGAATTGGGCTGTAAACCAAAATAAATTCATCTGTTGCCATATCATGAAACTTAGTAAACATTTTTTATATCCTATTTTTCCTCAGTACTTCTCCTGTATAGGCCCAATCTACTACAAAAAACAATAATTTATACTTTTTTCTCCTTTATATTTGTCAGACCATAATGTTCTTCAATTAGATGCAGATATGCATTCTGACAACAGCAAAGTAAGGTCATGCCAATGGGAAATTACAAATTGCCAACCACCCCACTACATTACAGCTCCACAAGAATTTTAATTCTCCAGCAAATGAATACATTCTCTTGCTTTGCTTATTTTACAACCAGAGAATCTCCCCCACTACTGAGAGCACCTTCTCCTCTAATATCAATACCATCTAACAATTTACGCAATGTTCACTCTGCCATAGATCTAATATTTAATTGCTTTATAATGTCCCTGACCTCACTATTTTGGGGAACAGAAATACAGCAAGAAAGGACAAACTGAGGTGATCGGGTAAATGAGTTTCACAAATCATTAACACCATGAAGAGCAAGGATTTGGTGCGTTACTTCAGCTTCATAGGATATAATTACATGTTTTGATTAGCAGATATATTTTCCCAGCCTCAGGTGTCAACAAGGGTTCAAGTGTATAACATGTATAAATGGGTGCTAATTTTACTAGTCATGAAAATGTGTTTTGCTAATTACATTTATATCCTCTTAGCCCATTTCCATTCGATATTGCTTCTCTGTAGTGCCTCTTCCTGTTTATTTCCTTGCAGTGACATTTGAGCTCTTCCAAGTGACATGATGATTTTAAATTCACTAGGCATGGCAAGTTACTTCCCCACTGAATACCTGTTGTAGGCTTGAAAGAGGAACAAGATTTACAGACGTGTATACAACTCTGTGGTCATTTCTGTACTTCTGTGAACTGTATCCTGTTTAAGGTGTTATCATCTGGGATGAAAATCTTATGGCAAGAGCAGTGCTTTTCTTTCACCCAGTTTGTTCTTGTTGGGCATTCAAGAATTTCTGAATGCTGACACCAAAAAAAAAGGAGCAAGTCTGTTATAAGGGAGTGAAGCCCTTTTTCCTTGCCCTGCTCTTTCCTGACAGTCCTACTTGCTTTATTGACAGAAATGAGATCAGGATCAAAACTGAAAGAATCTATTTTCACACAACCAGCTACAGAATGGTTTGGCCTGGAAGGGACTCAAAGAACATTTACTTCCACGCCCCAATCAAAGCCATGATGGAAAATGTTAAAGGCTTTGGATAAAAACATGGGATAAAGCTATTAATCACAAGCTGCTGGATATTGGAATATCTAATTAAGGACAGGTTTCTACAATTCAGATTGCAAACAGGAAAAAGAACCAAAAGGTTTCCAAGTGTGAGTACAGCAGCCCAAGGAAAGTTAGCACCAAAATAATCACAGTTTTATTGTCTATGGACCTTTATTGCATGTTTAAACACATGGGTTTGTCTTCCTTAAAAAGAATAGCCATGAAGCAACTTTATAGAATGACAAACATTTTCAAGCTAATGCTGTGATCTATAACCCACACATGTAATTAACTGTGGCTAATATGAAGCCACAACTTACCAGAAATCTTACTAGATCTTTGGCTGTTTGATTTTAGCAAACATATGTTTGATTTTAGCAAACAGCCAAAGACCTACAAAAAACCTTTAATAGGGAAGCAATCCCTGCTCCCCCAGCGTTGTTGGCTTGGTTGGGGCAAACTTTAGAGCACATAATAAAAAGAACAGGACAAGGACAGAAAATCCCAATGTTCACAAACACATGAAAAAATGCTGGTATAATCTCCTCAGAGCCTTCTCTTGCCACTGATACATCAAGACTTATACGAAATATTTCAAATACAATTAACTCAAAGAAATAATTAAGTGAAAAAAATCACGTGGAAGTTACCAACATATTCATATGTTATTATTGCAGGAGAGTGCAGGTGTAGAGGCTGGATTTATAAGCTTTGACATGGATTGCTATACTCACATAATTTCTAACAACTGACAGATCTCAAAAAACATATTAGGAACTCATTGCACAGATTTTAAAAAAAGCTAACTATGCCATCAATACCAAGTAGAGGTGATTTACATTTCCCCTGCAGATATTCTGGAAGATTACATATAGAATCAATACTACATCTTATTCTGATAGGACATGACAAAACCATACACTTATTTAGTACATAACAAAAACACTGTCTCAAAGCCTATCTGGAACCCAACAAGCATACAGTGGCAATACATTCACAAAAAAACCTAAAGAAGGATTAAAACCTTCAACTTGTAATAGGTACAATATGGCAGGTAACCGAGCCTTGCAACACTTCACTGAAGCTGAATGAAAACCTTATTACAAATGTAAGGTTTAAAAGACAGCCTGTACACGTGGATAAAATACAACCTTAAAACTACTACGGTATGGCTGGCACAACAGACCAAGTGTGATTTCTTTTTCACTCCTCTCCTTTGCATGAGTTCGAGTTTCAGAATTACCCAGTTGAGTGGAAAAATGCAATTGAAGTAATGATATTTATGATGAGAGGCTGCTTTTCTTTTGCTGTACTCTAAAGGCTGCAGATAGCTTTGCCTTCCTTTTAATATTTGAAATTTGAAAAATGGGAGCAATAAGGGCATACATTCAAAGATACTGTATGCATGTTCATTTCAATGGAGTCATTGGTACTATTTAGTTAACAATGTACAAAACCTGTTCTTTCATATGGCCTTGCTAAAGGTTTTAAGCATAAGCAGCCTCATTTCAGAGAATGGGAATACTCACACAGGAAGGTAAGTGCACCTTTAAGTGTTTTAATCACAAGGGGATTAAATGTGCACGTTCGGCACTTGGCTAAAAAAAAAAATTACAATTTTCTGCATTCTATTTCTTTCCATTAAAGTTCTTTTACTACATATGAGAGCTTTTTAGCAAGTCCAAACAAAAGCACTGTGGATAGCAAAGTATTTCATGTATGTGAAGAATGTTTAAAAATGAGTTCGTCAGGGTTTTAATTGTATATACATCAAATTGAGTCAGCTGCCATAACAGAACAATTGCTACATTCATGCTGTGTGTTATGAACTCTAATTGTTAGAAATGCTTTTCGTTTCAATCTTGACAACATCTATATTAATTTTTTCGTGATTTCTTTGTGGGGTTTTTTATGCTAATTCTGTTAATAACAGAATAAGATTATACATTGTACTTTTATTCCTGATCATTAGAAATGTGAAGCACAACATGAGTCAGAAACTGTAAGGAAGAGGAAAAATAAAAAAAAAACAAAAAACCTTTAAGTATGAAAAAAGAGAGAGAAAAAAGAAGTAAAGTTGTGCTAAAACTGGATAAATTCTTAACAGAGATTTTACTTTTATCTTCAAAAAGGCACTACATTATAACTAGAACTTACAATTAAAAAAGAATGTACAGTTTCTTTTAACTCAATGAATATAGAACACTTAGGCATCACAGATATGTTCACCTCAATAATATCAAAAATTGAGTCTACAGCTTTTGAGAAAATATTTGAGAAAATAACAAAAAAAAAAAAATCTCTAACCAATTTGTGATCATCTCAGAACACTTGGAGAGGTGAAGCATCCCAGAGGAACACAAAGCAATACCTGCCTTACAAAGTGAGGAAAAAGGAAGGAAAAAGAAATTAATAGACCTGTCAGCTTAACTTTGATATCAAATGACATGGAACCAATTGCCAAACATGAGTTTTGTGAAGATAAGAAATGAAGATAAGGAACAGTCAACATAAATTTGTAATGAGCATATTAAGAACAAATTCAGATTTGTTCCTTTAGCTAAAAGGGACTTGGCACTCTTGGAAAGGATTTGTGCATGGTGAACTAGATGAAATGCTTTACAACAATTTAATTTTCACCATGGAAAGACAACAGAAAGATGCCTGGCCTGATGGAGGAGTAAGAAGTCACTCCTGAAAGGTGCTATAGAGGGTTTTTATCCCTCAGGACCATAAACTTGAGAGTTGATTATCCTAAGAGACAGCACTATGTAGTTTTATTTTGTAGGTTTTTAAGGACTGTCACTAAGTCTTTCAGAAATCACCCAGTAAATTGACAAGTAAACATCTGACCTAACTCAAAGGGGATAAAATTCAGCTGTATGTTTCAATCATTTAGACCACAAAGTTACACTGCATTTAAAAAAATACTCTCTCAACTCTAGATTATTGTATAAATATTATTTATGACAGTTTTAGAGTGGAGATTTCCAACTGAAAAGCATAAAAAAGTGTTACAGAAAAACATGAAGAAAAATGAGACTTGCTAGAGAAGGCATAGTCTTAATAAATACATGTGATAAAAAGAGGGAAGCAATCCCTGCTCCCCAGCACCTATCAAACTTATTTTGAAGTGACATGAAAACAGATGATGTGCCACATTTTTTCAATTGTTTGCAAACAGGCCAAGTGAAGAGGAATGAGTCCTTCCAAAAGCCATAGATGCCATCATTCCACAAATATTAGTTACAAATCTTCTTTCCACATCTGTAGCTACACGCAGAGAACAGCATTAAGGGGTTCTTTTTTTGCATTATATGTTTGTCACAAATTTAGGAAGTCCTTGTGATGGGTAAATACTAACTTGGGACTTGATAAGAATTCCCATAAACTGAACTTCAGGTGTGGAAGGGAAGTGAGACAACTCCAACATTTCACGTGCATGACCTTCTCTGTTTTTTCAGGGAGTGAAAAAGGGACTGACTGAAAAGTGAGGTCAATTCTTAATGCACAAATAAGAGATAAAATGCAAGTCATGTTATCCCAAGTGTAGGCTTTGAACTCCCAGTGCTGTTTGCCATGTATTCTAACCTGGCTCCTGTTAACATCATCTGGACACAGAAAAAACCTGCCAGTCTCCATTTGCACTTAGCGCTGTGCAAATAATGCTCTCTGCCTTCAGAACACGCACACACAGAATCAGGCACTCAATTACATTTATTTTTCACTAGAGAAGCCTAATTTGAGAGCTACTTTCAAATTTTAAGACCTGACACTTCCTCTGAAAGATGAGAGCCTCATTTCTTACTGCACTGAAAAGACAGCAGCAGATGTAAAGCTCCCACTGTGCTGTACACCCAGTCTGCCCACTCCAAGCTCACACAACTCCTGCTATAAAACATCCCAGCTGCTATTTTTGTGCTTAATTCACAAATCAAAATTTTTCAAGTAAAATATAAAGATACCGTTACCTTGCTAGCCCTAAGCTCACCTTGGATGTACTTTCAGGCTATTATTGGTTCATCTAGTTATTCAGACACAACAAGACATAAAAAGCAAATTTCTAGGTTAGCACAGCATGCCTTTGGGTAGTGTTATAAAGCCTGGGAACTGAAATAAGCATCGTAAAAATACATGGCCTGCCCTGCAGATCCTACGTTATAAAATGAACTTGGTATTTAAAAAGCAGAAAAAAAAAACCCAAAACCACAAAACCACAAAAAGACCCCTGTGTTTTGGCACACATGGAACGATGTCCCTTTCACAGCTTTAGCAGCTCTTCAATCTCAAATATATTTTAATGCTAAATAAATAACTTCTATTTTCCTACCATGAAAATAATTTCCAGTTTTTGTCATGAATCATGCTGTATTTTTAGGATTTCTGTCAGGGGCACCATTATTTACAAACACCTTTGTACAATTAAGCCCACCTAAAGTAAAAACAAATCTCCCCAAAAAATCAAAACCAAAACAAACCTCAAAGCAATCAAACAAAAACCCACAAACCCTTCAAAACATAGAGATTTGATACACAGAAAAACTACGTGTGGTGCACACGTTTGAAAAGCAAGGAGCCTCAAGCTTATTTTCTCCTCTTCAAAGAGAAAGAAAAATTATCAAGGAGAGAAATAAAAGGAGCAGAAATTTTACTGTGCCCTTTTCACACGTCTGTATTTCACAGCAATGTTAAACACAACACTGAGCTGCCCGTGCTGCTGGTAGCAGTATTTACACAGCCAGCCCGTGGCAGAACAACAAATATTCTCCAGAATTAATTCACAGTGTTACATGGGGGTTGTTGCTTAGCTATTGATGAAAACATTCAATTTAATAAAACCCAGCCTCTTCGTCTGTGTTCCTGCTCCCCATCCTATTGTCTCTAATTGCAGCACCTCCTCTCTCTCACAGGGAAAGCTGCCAAGCAGCTCCCTCTGGAGCCAAAGTCACGGCTACTTTTCAGATTACTAGCAGGGACTATGTAAACTGTACTGTCAAGTGTCCTGTCCACAGGGACTGAGAGTGTCATTTGAGAATCCCCAGTTTCAGATGAGTCCATCTGAAGTCCTCCTGCTCCACTCTGGTCTCTCAGTGAAGTCACCCCTGCTGGCAGCAAGTCATGTTAGACTCAGCTCTTACCAAAGGCAAACTGAACTCTTATGTTTAAATTGGGTATTGAAAGATTTTAGCACCAAGGCTCCCCATTCATAACCAATGTATTCTCCAATTAATATTTAGCCTAGCTATTGTGGTTTCCAACAGTTCAGAAAAACTGATTTTCTTATATGGTTACACAGATGATTGGAAACCCAATAAAACATCTGCAAAATCTTCCATCACCCTGTTTTGATAATGTTCATGTAGAGAGAGGCCTAAAACCCTCTTATTTATTATTCCTTGTTTCTCCTGAGTGTATCAAAAGCTAAGCAAAACCAAAGCTGAACAACCCTCTCATGTGATTTGAAACATCTGCCATTTCTTGAGAAGTAAATTTGCGAAATTAAAAAGCTAAAATGAGGCATCTAGTCCAAGTCTTCTTTGGTCATCCTTGGCTCATCCAGATAGAAAGGACTCCTCGAACTCCCTGCATACACCAGAAGACAGGGATGAGGTCTCCTCTTGCTCATCTCTTCTCCTGGCTGAACACACCCAACTCTCACAGCCTCTCCTCATAACCCAGATGCTCCACTCCATGAATCATCTTTGAAATCCCCTGCGGGACCTGCTCCAGGAGCCCAATGCCCCTCTTGTACTGGGGAACCTGAAGCTAGACAAAATATTGCAGGTGGTGCCTCAGGAGAGGGGCAGGACCATCCCCTGTCCTGCTGGCACCCCGGGATGAGTCCCCTTGGCCAAAAAGAACACTGCTGGCTCAGGGACGTGGCTGTTCCATGAGTCCACAGCAGAGGAATGAGGAGTCAAATATTTAAGGAGTCAGCATTCAAACAAAATTTAATTTCACTTTGTCCAGAATATTCTCTTTTATTTCATGGTGAGAAAAAAATAGTAAAAAAGTTCCCTATTATCTCATTAAAATAAATCAAAACCCGAAGATACTGGCAAGTTAGCAGCAGTTTTGGAAGACAGAGATAAATAAAAGACAAAACAAACATCAACAAAAGTGATGATTCCCAACTCAAGCTCCTCTACAGCTGTTCAGATGTGTACATACAGAAAATAAAATAACTGTAAGGTTGTTTTTCCTTCCTAGGGGAACTGCTGTCTTTTCCATCACTGTAAACACCACTTCAAGCAATTGTCATGTCTGAAGATCTCTTTGCTTCCTCTGGCTGTTTTTTTAACAAAATGTACTATAAAGGTTGAACTAGAATGGTATGGAGCAAAATTGTCACTCAGCTTTAGATTTATTGAGGGAATTCTTTCATACACATACATTTTAAAATACAGATAACTGAAGTATTTCCTTCTTTATCCCCTTGAAGCAATATCTTACTATTATCTGATCAGAGAGGTCAACCTGTACAAGGAAAAGCAAGCATTAGCAGCATCCTTAATTCACCATATTCATAAAATAGAAACTTAGACTGCTGAGAGAAACGGCAAACTAATACAGTGTGACTAAGGAAAAGCATGCAAACGGTTTAGAGAATATTCTTGATGGTTGGAATGTCTCATGAATTTTCTCTCTGCACAGTTTAATAGCTCTTTATGGAGTATTTTGAGCACACCATGAAATCCTGAAGATATGCAAGCAGCATATCTCACCAAGACCTGAACAGGACTTGGACAGTGACAGTGTTCATTGTTTTGGTACTTCCTGGCAGCCTCTACAAAAAGAGAAGTGCACTGGCAAGGTAAAGGACCAGTGAATTTTCCAAGCAAAAAAAAATGAGACCCGCAGGAAAGGGATGTTCTTTTCAAAGAAACAAAGTTATGTACAAACATAAGTGTGTAGATTTTTATGATTCTACTAGTATTTGTTCAAAATAGAGTATATTGATAAAAGAGGTCATCCCCTTCAACATATTGATTTAGAGCAGCAAACTCTGACACATTCAGTATTGCCCTGTCTCCTTGAAATTCTAATATAAATAGGAAAGCCTAAAAAAGCAGACAGACATAGATTTAGAGTGAGAAAGATCAGGTGAACCTAAAGTTCCATTTTTGACATTTGAGTGAAGGCAGTCTCTCACTTTTTGGCACGCTATTGCTGGTTGTACCAGAGAGATAATTTAATGAAAACATTTATCCACATAAAGCATGTGCAAATGGATGATCCTATTTGCATTCTATGATGAGTATGCAAATACATCCAGCACATGCAAAGTGGATGAAGCATGCAAGCAACAATATCCATAAACTATATGTAAATAAAATAATCATTAATAAGGGAAACTGCAACTTCATTAACACAAAGGATTGTAGGTGAGGATCCCTCCCGTTGCTGTGGCAGAAAAGTTCTGCCATATAATATTTTACAGGGACCTAAATTGTTTTTTGGCCTTGGTTGTACGTGCACTCTTAGTAAAGCTATAGGCAAGGTTTGAAGTTATGCTATGGATGTTTTTTGACATTAATTTGCTTTTTAAGGGTTCCGTTCATATTTTTAATTTTGCCGCTTGCCTGGGGGCTTTATGGTGTATGCGGGTTCCAGGTAAGTTTTAAAACTTTGTTAATTTCTCCAAGTACTGTCGCAACAAAATATGGTTTCTTACTTGATGATTTCACAAAAGAACATTACATCTTGGAATTAGACAATAGAGCAAAGTTTTCATTACTTTTCTTGTTGTGTTGGTGTGACGTGTAAGTTTCAGGCTATTCACTGAAGGTATCAACTAATATTAGTATATAGTTGTATTTTTCTCTGTGTGGCATTTCAGCAAAAATCTATTTACCAAAAATTTCCTGTGAGATTTCATGTTTTTGTTATTTCTAATATAATTTTCTTGTTCATGTCAGGGTTGTTTTTGTAACAGGTTTTATATCTGTTTGGTCTGGATTGTACACTGTCAGTTATTTTTTTATTTATCACTACATTTTTCTCAAATGTTTTAGAAGACTTTCTTCTCTCTAATTGTTATTTTTATGCTTTTGTTAAGCTGTTTTGTTGCAGGAGGAAGGGTAGAATTTTAAACTGTCTTGCCAGGGTAATAGTTTAATCACTTTTTTTAAATTTCAGTTTTAAGGAACTTAATTAATTTGTGAGGTCAATAAGTGAAGATCCCTCCCACTGATGCAGCAGAAAAGTTCTGGATATCCCTTATTTTGGGATAATTTCTTTACCAGCTTTATACAGCTCTGCCAAAGGAGGAATTGTCATGCCCCAAATCCAAGGTGCAGAGTGAAATCCTGTTCCTGTGCTGCACTACTGAATTCACCTCAAAAGCCCTGAAACGCTCTATTGATCACACCCCTCTCCTATTAACCTCAGAGACATCATGGTGCTATAATCTATAAACCTCAGGCCCCCTGAACAGTGCACTGAACAATCATTAAATTAGCCACTCCTCACGGATCCCTGCCCCTCTGGTCCAGCCTGCACTGGAATGCAGTAAAAATATTGTTAGAGGAGCTCGCTGGGTAATCAGAGCTAGCTGGAAAACCCAGCTGTCACAGTTTATTATTTACAACACATTCCATGAGAGCCTGCCGGAATTTGCCTTACAAATTGTTCCATGCTGACTTAAGAGAAAAAAAATCCAGAAAATGCCCACAGGTTGCAAACTCCACCTACCTTCCTAAGGCACTGGCCTCCCCAAAAACCTGCTGGACTGCTCAGGGGTCATGCTGAGAAGTCATGAAACTGTTGGGGATTTCATTTCTTACCCAAACTGGAATGGTTTGGGAAAAGAATGGAATGGAAATTTCCATTTTCCAGAAAACTTAAAAAACAACATGACTTTTCAGTCTGGTTTGGAAGATCAAATTCAAAGATCTGACTGGAGATTTGGATTAACTCTGTGAACAATTCACATCAGATATTCTCTGTTGTGTGTAAATTCCAGTAATAAATAACAGTTAGAGCCAGTCTTTAGCAAGCTTGGTGAACTATGCCCGGCCTACAGCTGTTCATGCAAATCCAGATACAACTGATTACACCTACAGAGCAGGAAAAAAGGAGGAGACAGCAAAACAGTAAAGCCATAATGATGGAAGGAATGTTTATCTCCTCAAGTCACTGTTTTAGCAATAAAAAAAGCACAGAAATAGACTTTTCATGCATAACAAGAAATTATATCTAGATCATCTTCCATGTAACTTCTCAAGTTAAAAATAATCTTCAGTAACCAATTTTAACCAAAATCTGATTTTAATCTAGTAACACACACAAAAAGCTGTTTGGAGGCTCAGAACAGAACTGCTGCCACACATCTGCAGAAGTAAGAAAGGCTTACAACAGTATTTAAATGAAATCCCAATACCTAAAAACAGAATTACGTTTTGAAACACACTGCAATTACCCTTTTAAGGAAAGATCTGATTCCAGTAATCCATTCTTGATTTCATTAAGACAGTGAGAATACACACACTAGTACTTCTCAAAGCACAAAGACTGTAAAGGAACGAAGCAACAAAGTGGCCAGGTAAAACACCTGAGATATTTATTAATAATCCAGGTAAAACACCTGAGATATTTATTAATAATCCAGGTAAAACACCTGAGATATTGATTAATAATCCAGGAGGTGATCAGAGATCCCAAAGAAAAACACCCATGGTTTCAACTTGGTAGCAAATGCTGCTCTCAATCAAATGGTCTAAAATATAATGGAAATGGAAACGTAATTCAAAGTGCTGGAGGAGGGACAAGAGAACTTCCAGTTTTTTAAGCAGTGTAAGAAACTAATAATTTCTATTTAGCAGAAGATAGGCTTAACTCAAATATATTGACTTCTGCATACTCTAATCCACAACACAAATTTAGAAGTATCTCAGAAAGCCAAAGAAATATTCATATTTCTACCACTTCAGGTTAACTTTTTTCTCTTTTCTCACGAATGCAAGTTTAATCGTCACCTAAAAAGTAAAATAACTAAAATGTTTCCTGCACCAGTACCTAAATGCAAGTGAAAAATCAAATGCCACCCTCCTCTGGGCCAGCTTCTTTTCAGCACTGACAGTGTTTTGCAAAAGTCTTTGTTTTTTACATTGATATTAATCAGGGTAGGTAAACTGTGAGGTGAAACTTCTGAAAAAAATCCCAAATCATAAAAACTCCATGTGGGCAAAAAAAATTGGCCATTGATGGCTTTTAAGTTCTCTCTGTTGCAATAGTATTTTATGCATTCACTGAGAGGTACTCTCTATCAAATATTTTGCATTCTTTTTCAAGTTGAGACAGAAGATCTGAAATAAGAAATAGAAATTCTTCTACAGAAAAGCTGTTGTGAAAACAACATTTGCATAATGAAAGTACTGATCCCCTCCAAAAAAAAAAAAAGGAAAAACAAAACCAAAACAAATCAAATGTAAACACATTTGAACTTAAATGACTCATTATTTCTGGAATAGTTTTCTGAAGGTTTATTAAATCTGTTATTCATTCAATACTGACTAATCAGTGAGCAAAAATGAGAACAGTTTTGTTTCTAACAAGTTGATAGAATATCAGTTTTACAATACAGAAGTCACATTAGAGTAATGCTGTTTCCTTATGGGATAATCCTACTCTCTTCAATAAAAATAAAAATCAGCTGCTCTATCTGGAGACCACTATTTACAGTGATTTACGTTAAATGATGATTTTTCTGTCTAATTCCTCAGTTATACACATATACAACCCCTATGAAAGATAGGTGAAAGAAGTACAAATAAGTAGCTATGACTGAAAATATCAATCCATATTCAATTCTGCAGTTACTTCTGTTTCTGACTGCATTCCTATTGTACAGTTTCTTCACTAGCACTAAGAAAAACCAAAGCTGAACTTATCTGAGTTAGTAATTTCAAAGAATTTTTACAGAGTGCATTTTGATTCCCCTGCTGCATTAATCATTCTGTAGAACACAGCCTCATACTCTTCAGGTAGCCTCGTGCACTCAAGAAACTTTCCAGTCATCCCTATGTAAAGTTTTGAATCCTGGCTGTTTAATTATCCCGCTGTAGAGTGTAAAAAGTGTTTTCTGCAACTCCTGGCCAGGCCGTTGGCAAATGCGCTGCGGTGACTCGCAGGAGCCTCGGTCCATTACCGTGACAGGCAGTGCTCCTGCTAACAGCTGCTTTTTACTCCCCCTGACAAATGTGCTCCGTGCCAGGGCTGACGTTTGTGTGGTAATCAGGACTGATGGATGGGGACGCCGGTGCTGCCGAAAGTGCCCCCCGATTTAATGGGAGCCATTTGTCAAGCGCGCCGCTCTCGCGCGGCTGTCAGCGCGCTCCCTCATCTCTCCACCCACCAAGGTCACTTTGGCACCCACACGAGAGCTCCACGGCCAAATTTTCGTCCTCACTGGCGGTGTGAGCAGCCTGGTCTTCGAGGCATTGAGTGTATTTCAAGCAGTCCTTAAGGGTCCCTGCAAAATGTCTGTGTTGCTAAATTAAAAGGCGAAAGTAAAAGCACGTGGCAGCAGAAGTTGTGCCAATGCAAATTGGGAGTTTCAGAGATGCAGGTTTACTGTAAAGCACTTCTTCTCTGGTTCTCACAAGACATAATTTAAGAATTAACATTAATTTAAGATTCAAAGGATTTCTGTCACAAGAACATCTTAAAATATAGACAAAACTGAACAATGATTAGAAGACCAAAGTGACGCATCTACAAGATTCGCCTGTGTATCATCATGAAATTTTGAATAAACTAGAGCTCCCAAAAACAAAACAAAGAAAACCAGAGAAAAGTAGGACCTCTCTACCACTTAAAATGTAGAAAACTAATGACTTTTTCTGCACTAATTGCATCTAAATTTTTTTTTATTTTGCAGTATAGGAGCCTTAGCAGCCTCCAATTGAGGGAGAATAGATTATGAGAAATTAGGAATGGGGCTGCTGGCCGGCCATCTCTCATCCCTAATGGGTGCAGCTGTGTAAGGCAGGTGAACAGCACTGAAGGAAAAGGAAGCACTGAATGTTCACGTGTATTGACCATCACAAAAAGGTTAAAGGGCACACAGTTATTATGCATGTGAGAAGGGTCTAAAAGGTTGGACTGGGGAATGATAAAATGCTGATGCTTGAAACTATTCATGGTATCAGCCATGTGCTCTCCCTCATCCAATTGTTTTTCATTATTTTCCCTTTTTTTTTTTGCACCAACACTCAAAGTATAATCACACAACTGAGATTTAGATGCTTACATACTCTGAAAATAAGTTCTCTATGTTCAGTCACTTATACAAATGCACAGTATTCAGTGACTAAAGAATTTAAAGAAATTAGCTGAACAGTTTAAGGCACTATGTGAGAGGAAGGTGATACCAAAGGCATTTGTGAAGTAACAAATAACTGAATAACAGCCTCGTACAGACCAAGGCAGAATGCAATATTTAAGTCACTCTTTCACTTGAAGAAACATGAGTTAGTCCATGAGGCAGAATACAAATCAGCACACACACACTTGCCCACATCTCCTTCCTAGATCTTGAATATTTGTTGCCCAAACACAAAGCCTGTAAGATAATACCATTCAAGATAAAAACCCCCTAAGACACACACGCAGAAAATATCTGTAACATCTGAAAATGAGAGAAATCAAACCTTTTCCATCTTCTGCCTCCTACAAAACCTGAGTGAGGTGGGCAGCCATGCCCCAAGTTGCTCTCACAGCTGCATCCACCCCAATCCTACTGGCAATTACTTCTGTTTTCAAGGGTTGCAAAGATGAAAGCGAGAATCTAGTTTACAAATGTTGATGCTACATGGCTTTTTTGCTGTGCATTTCCCCAGAGCCCAGTAAGAACTGACAACAGCTGAGAAAGCCTCCACTACTGCAAAATCACTCACACCCTAAGTGCAGAGAGCTCTGAGCTGTTTGACAAAGCCTTCACCCACTGTCAATGTCCTGCTCCTAGCCTGTGTGGACATTACTCTATGACTGGGAAGCAAATACTGCTTTAGCCACTACAGAAAAACTGTCCCCTCCCTTTTCTATAGCATATCATCACAACACATCAACAGAGACTCAAGGATTAAGGAAAAGGAATGTTATAAAGTCAAGAAACCAAAAAAGGCAGATGTTGTTTATATCTTAGACCAATTTCTAACCTAAGGTAAACTGTGAACCCTTATGCTGAAATTGGGCACCAAAAGATTTTAGTTTACCTTTAGTTAGACATTGGTCTAGCCCAAGAACAACTCTTTCATACAGAGCATGTAAAAACCCACCAGGACATGTGACTAATCTCTCATTAAAGATCTGCTTTCCTTCTGATGACTTCTTTAATAAACATTTTGATGAAGTGGTGATCTCAACTTGCTGTCAAAAATGTAAACATGACTTCTGTGCCAGAAGGGCTGTGTTTGGCTGCAAAATATGGTTTGGCATTGCTATATGCATAAAAGGTGAAAAATGACTAAATATCTACACTAATAAACTTGTGAAAAATATTCTATTCTAGGTCAAATTTATGTGAAGCTTTAGAAAACTGTGACAGCAGAGTCTGGGATTACAGTTAAGGGAAAAGACAGCTTCTTGTGAAGGAAGAACTTGCGCTGTTTCTTAGGTTGACATGTTGAATACCTTCACATTAGAAGAGTTAAACTGCAACCGTGAGCAAAATTTCTGTTACCATAAAAGTTCAAACCAAAATATTCAGTGTATGACTCTCCAAAAATTATCATTTCTACAGGTGCAGTACAGATGAACAAAAGAATAATAGAAAGATACCCCCAGCCCCTTCTTCCTTAGAAATTGGTATTGCCACATAAAAGTCAACTAAATCTTTGTGAAGTTACAGTAACAGCAGGCATTTCTAGAAATACCTACATACACAGACAAATCATCTAATAAAAATGCTACAAGTTCATCAATCACTGAAGGAAAATTTTTGCCACTTTCAATTTGCCAGCTCTCTTCACATGAAAATAAGGGTATCATAAACCGTTCTCAAGCATAAGCACATGCATGTTACTAACACATAAATAAAAGTATATGGAAAAAAAACACACAGATAGAATCCTTTGGGAAAAGAAGGACTTTGGACACAGCCTTGAAAAAAATATAACCACTATCCAAACACAAATCATCATCATCAAAACAAACAAAATAAAAAGAGATATTTCTAATCTGCTATGACAGTGCTGTCAAGCAAACTCAGCACTCCTCAAGTAGTAAATATTCATGGTCCCATTCTTATTAGTTTCTTGCTGACACCATTCCCTGTAAAGGAAACAAACTGAATCCACACACATCTTCCAGTCTCCTCACCTAAAGGCCTCATAATGCCTATCAAATATCTGAACACAATTTAAGAATTGCCAAGTTATTTGAAAAACTTTGAGCAGAAAAACCCCAAAGATTTTTCAGAAAGATAAAAGGAAGCATAAAACAAACCCCAAACTATTATAACTTTGTACAAGATGAAGATTTTAGATACATTTATATCTCAGTGTCTTTTAGAAGGAACTAGAAAATTACTCAAAGAGTTATTAAGCATGCTAAATAATGGTAAAATGATAATTACGTTGGAGATTTGTGTTAATAAATGAGATGCAAAGGGGTCTTTATTATCCACTCATGTGCATGTAGAATTTAATTAGTTATCACCTATAAATGCTAAAGGCAGAGCTGCCAATCAATCAATCTCCTAAATAGGAACTGAGGAAACCCCAAAATATGAGAACTGAATGCTGAGGAACACTTTGGTTAGAAAACAGTTAACCCAACAGCAATATGGAGAGAAGGAATTCCTCAGAGAGCCTAAAGAAAGATGTTTTCATCTCATTACATCTACCTTCATAATTATAACAAACTCATCAGCCTCTAGATGAATACCACGTATAATCATTTTCCTGCATATTTTCCAAAGCAGGAAACTTAACAAGATATAAATGCTACAGACTAATTTAGGCTATTTGCAGTTCTCATCTCATCTTGAACTAAGAAGAAAAGTAGTATAGTTAAGCTAAAAATAACTAGATAGAGACTTGGGATTGTTTATTTCCTGTAATCCTTGCTCAGAGCCAGGCAAGTAATAGGTTTATCCTTTTTAAAAGAAGGTAAATTTAGAGCATACTTAGACTATGGTCTTTAAATAATTTAAAAAAAACCAATGGAAATAAGTAAAAAAAGCTATTAAGCTTCCCGTTTACCTAAGTGGATACTTCCATTAAAATATTTGAAAACCACAAAACTGAAATCCCACCAAAAAAAAAAACAAACCAAAAAAACCAAACCTGTAAAGATTATCCCATCAAAGAATAAAATTTACAGATGCTGATATGACAAACCAAACAGACCACAGGGATTACGTTCATTTCAACAAAATCAATCACATACAGAGTACAGCAATAAAAATCAGCAAAATCCTGACTCACTCCGTGCAGTGGAGCTGTGCCAGAATTCCCTTCCTTGGCAAGGCTGTGTGCCCAGTAATTAGAGAGTGAACCCTTTGGGGAAAGCTGCTGCGTGTCCTCAGGAGCTGACAGAGCTGTCCAAAGCCACCACCCCGGGGCACGGCAGCTGTGGTGTCACACAGCTCGGAGCAGCAGGGTCAGGGCTGAGCTGGGGATGGGGCTGCGTGTCTGTGCACACACACAGCACCCCCTCTTTGTTCTGTCACTGGTTTATTTCCATTAGCTGCTTGTGCTGGACATTGTGCAAAGCTGCCAAACCTTCACTGCCACCGTAGCAATGCTGCTCCAGAGCTCCAGTATGGAATCCACTGCAGGAACTAAGCCTTTTCCCTTTTGAGGGATATTTTTGAGGACACATCCAAAGGAGAGAAACAGTAAATATGCAACTACACTTTGGACACCAAGTACAAATTTTCTGTTTAATCCCAAAGCTTTCAAATAAGTTTTCTTCACAATCTCACAGTATCACTTTTGAACTGCACACTGATTCTGTTTTGCAAGAACCACATTTATACATTTTTAAAGTCATGGGGTCAGCTTGAGTTCTGCTTCAGCAAGCCTTAAAATCTGTCTCGATAAGGAAATTGGTTTTTAACATATAAAATGGACTGAAATATCTTTCAACACTTAATAAGAATAATGGGTAGCTTTCAGGTGTGCCATGATACTGAAGGAGAATCCAGCTTGCTTCTCCTACTTTGCAACTTTTAACACACTTAAGTATCATATATTATGAAAAAAGTGTTTAAGAATGACGCCTGCCCCAAATCACAAATGGTATTAAGAGATAACAATGGGTGAAAGCGTACGGATGGACTGAGTTAAACAGAGTTAACACAATAATTTATATTTCTGACAAACTATCAAAATTTAACACAGAACAGTTTAAGTTTCATTTTAAATGCTTATTTGCTTGCCAAAAGTATATTTTGCAAAAGTGTTCAAAAGACCGTGTTGCAAAAGACCATACAGAAACAGCTACTGGTGCTGAAGATCTACTGATCTGAAATAATGGGTTGAAATTGTGCTATCACAAAGATTTTTGTAAGATTTTTTTCTGACCCCAAAGTATCAGTGTAACAGGTGTCTCACCATCCTTCCTGTCTGCACACTCTACACTGCCTCTGTGCACTGACTGGTGAGCTTGAAAAGGTCATACAGGAGAAAAAAAATAAAATTGGACAGAACATCAGAGTATCATAAAACAATCCCAAATGCTGACTCATGCTGTAGCCAGAGAGAAATGAAAACTGTGACAGAGAGCCTGAAAAATCCCCCGCCATCAGTAAAGTGCAAAACTAACAAAACAGCGCACAAAGGGCGAGTCCAACACCCGAGCAAGAGCCTCAATTTGCAAATGTCCTGGGCTGTGTGGCTGCCCTGAATTGTCAGTGCACCGAGGGACAGAGCAGCGGGGCTCCTGCCAGCCCCTGACAAAGGACAGCGCTGTTCCTGCGGGGACACGGCCGAGAATGGTCACACGGGGGATCCCGCCTGCCCCGCCCGGCCCCCAGAGCCTTTTCAGCTGGATAATGCTCTCTACTAATCAAGGAAAGCAGACTTATAACTTCCCTATTCAGACATAATTCATTATCCTTATTTACCCAAGCTGGCAAAATTTAGAAAGATCCTTGCTTCCAGCCTTTTTAATTACCAAAATTCTACTTGCTTTAAAATACCATAGTCTCCCTTGAGCATTCAGCAGAGCTGAAGATCACCATGGCAATAAGAAAATGGTGCCAATGTTATCTTGGCACTGACTGTCTACAGATCTCAGGAGACTTAGCACAGGAGAAAATTGAGCTCACGTAAAAGCAGGAACTCTCTCTAATGATTTTAATATACCTTTTACTTTTGCTAATTTGATGTTAAAGACCTTGAACAAAACTCCCAAATTCTTAGAAGCACACAGTTTCCTAAACAGACAAACAATTCCTAATGTGTTTATTATTTCAAGGTGAAACCCACTTTACTCACACAAAAAAGAAATGTCCTACAGTTTGCTGGATGCATGGGAAAGTGCTGTCAATAGATTGGAGTACAAAAAACAACCCACATGAAAACAAAATCTGAGCAAAAAGGTCCCTTTAGCTCTTAGTTTCAGGCAAGAGATGAAGATTTTCCCTACAACCACAACACGGCAAAATCTGCAATTCTGTTGCACAGTGAAACAATCCCTGTGTTTGGAGCTTGTTTTCTTTTTCCCTTTCCCTAAACTGTGTCACAGAGACAAGGGATATTATTCCTTTTATCAGGATTATATCTGTAAGCTAATACAGAAAATACCAGACAAAAACTGGCAGCAGTACAAACGTGCTGCAGTGACTTCACCACTGCTCCCAACTTTTAACCTCGACTTGGGGAAAGTCCCTGCAGCACAGGAGCATTTCCTGGGGGCAAAGTCCCACCCAGCCAACAATGCCAACATGTACCAGAAAACACCTCTACTACAGAAAGAGCACCTTCCCTTCCAATTTACTGTAGTGCCAGTAGAGCCACAGCTTTTCCTTTTCAGGGTACCAAACCAGCCACCGGCACATTCCATTCTTTTGCAGTCAGCAAATGGGACAGTGGGAAAATAAGGCTATATATCATCCCAATGCCCACACACACAAAAGAACAAATCAATTCTCTACTAGTTGAAAGGTGCATTCAAAATTGCAGTGAAGAAAGAAAATGCAAACATCCAGAGAGGGATTTAACCCCATACAGCGCTGATCAAAATAATCACTCTGAATTAGCAGGCTTCAGACTGAAAAGGAATTGTCAATTCTCCCAATTCTCATTTTATAAATCTGGTTTCTAATTTTGATGCACCACTTTCACCATTTATATACAGAGGGATTTTCTAAGTGGTTAATATAAACTCATGATGACAATTTTGTTAAGGAACTAAAAGGAATATATTAGAACACTGCATTACAATTTTATGCTAGAAACAGCAATGTTTGTACTTAAGATATACTTTGGGGGATTGAGTAGAAAGATTATAGTGGGGAAGTCAACAGTGACTCTTCCACTTTCTGGTGGTCAGAATGCTGGCATTGTATAAAAGTCTATGCAATGTCTGGCTTTCACACAGTCAGAAGCATCTGGAATCGTCTAACCTTGTCTCTCAGTCAGGTTCTTTGCTTCAGTGTCACTTGTCTCTCACACACCAGAGTTACTAGAATACAAATTCATTCACAAATTCAACTCAATGTTTTCATTAAAAAAGCAGAACTCCTGATGCAGACAGGCTTTTTGTTAATATAGTGGAAAGGGTTTTTTTTCCATCCAAAGGCATGCAAAGGAATAAATATTAGAACACTTTACACGTGCCACCAGACAGAATTATTGACATCTGGAGAGCTCTAGTTTAATATACAGGTATTGCAAACACACTGTACAAAAACTGCAGCTGAGAATGGGTTTGAAACACAATGCTGAGATTGCTTAGGAAGCACTTCTACTTTGCAAAAAGGATATTGCATTACACAACCCTGAATGAATTCAGAGCATCATGAATGATATAAAATAATGAAAATCCCACTCTGAAGCCAGAAAGGCTCCTTCTTACAAAAGCTCATGAGAAATTTTAAGCAAGAAATAAAAAAAAGTTGCATTTGGGATAAGTATGGCTGGTAAACAGCTAAAGCCCCCATAATCAGGAAAGGGCTATCTTGTGTAAAATCACTGGACTTTGACGTGGAGAAACATGAACAGAGACTGTTGTCCTTTGCCAAAATGTCCAAAAGGTGCAATCACACTGGTCAGTTAACTTGAGCTCAGAAGGATTCCATTTGCACATTTCTGTGAAAAGATTGTTAGCTGGCCACCAACACACAAAAAATCTCAAGAACTAACTGCCATTTCTTAATAGAATTGTAGGTGGGCAGATGATTTTTCTGCCCTCAAAACATCAATTTCAAATAAATATCCCGGGGAAAAGATCTCCCAAAGTTTTCAGGCTGGACTTTGATTGATCAACGTGGAACTGTCGCTCCTGCTGTTTAAAACTGGGGGGTGGGAGGCAGGAGCAGGATGACACCTTTCAATCCTGGGCCTCCTGACATTACCTTAGCAGACCTTTTCAGAAAAATAACAGAAATTTCTACTGGGTTACAGCTAGAACAACGATAATCCTGACTCAATTAGCTTCTTGGCTTTTCCCCCATGTGGTATGCCAGGATAAAAAAAATTGAAGGTATGAATTAATTTGCAGGGGGCTTCTTAGATAATAAGCTCAACCTTTCATGTTACCTGCCTTTGCATAACAAGGCTCTACCCCTCCCAAATTAGTTCTTGTAAGGAAGTTATTTCCAATGTGACCTAGAGCAAACCTGTGATCCAAACAACCACAGATCATCTTGCTTAGATGTCCACTGCAGACAAAATGACTCAGCCCAGTACACACAGAGGAGCCCACCCAGCACCTGAAACACAACTGTGGGCAGCAGCTCCCAGCCCATGCCCTGCCCACAGCAGCATTTTGGGCCTCCATCCCTCATTCAAACCCATGCAACTGAAACCAGACCAGGAGAGACTTTTTTCTGTCATTCAAATAAAGAACTGTTTGGTAACAGAAGTATACAGAAAAATCACATCAGCTGCAGAAAGCTCCTTTCAGCAATCACATTTTTTCAGAGGGTTTGAAAGGACTAGCCTACTTGTTTAGATTTCAATATTCCTTTTGAGCCAACTTAAAGTACAATAAAATCGTACTGAGCTCAGAGAGAAACAAACCTCAGTTCAAAAGAACAATTACCAATTAGATCAATGATCTTCAGTAGTGAGGTACAATCTTCCATCACATTACAGAAACTAGATTGCAACCTTCCACTTGAGTTATTAGTCCAGGGTTTAACAACTGACCACTAAACCTGCCTCAAATTTATTTCATTCCTGACAAAGCAATTCTTAACCTCTCTGTTTGGCTACTTCCACCTTTGCTGAGTGTTTCAGCATTTTTATTTCACAGAGCAAAATGAAAATACTGCATGCTTTATTAGATTCTGCTTTCTTATTTATGATGAGACACCAATGTTGTTTGCTAATTTAAAAAGCAGCACTGGCACAAATGTTTTATTTGTTTGTTGTTTCCCCTCTCCACCTCTCTGGCATATGTCAAATGTTTAAACAATATGATTTTGATGGCAGATTAATTTTAGTACTTACACTACAAGCTCAGCTTTCAGATGCAGACAGCAAGCTAAAATAAACTTAATTGTTTTAAAGTTTAGGTTTCTTTATATAGTTTTAGTTTATTCAGAATGCACTTAAATCAAAATAAAACCTGGATTTGAAAAACAACCCCCAGAACCCATAAATCCATGCCAACACTTCCCAGTATACAATGCACTCTAAGTCAGCACTTTACAAGTGTATAAACAAAATATAACAGTGTAGATTTGAAACAAAATTTGCAAGAGGCACTTTCTGTAAAAAAAAGGCCTTCTACTAACCAGATTTCTAACAAGCTGCAGCCCTGCAAAACATAATCCAATATAAAATAAAGGTTTCAAATTAAAACCTGGTTGTACAGGAGGCAAACCACACAAACCTACTGACACATCTCCAGTATCAGAGTGGCTGCAGCACCCTGCTGGAGACACAAAACAGCATCGGCCAAATGGAGCAAGGCTGAAGGAAACAGCAGGGAGATAATTCGTGTCTCTACTGGACACTGCAGCCCTGAATAAAAAGAGGTTTTTACACGGCCCTGGTTCACTCCAGCACACACTGTGCTTTGCACCTGCACGAGGCAGCCACATTCTGCTACTCCTCTGATGGTCACGAAGCACATCTCCCTTGTCCACACAAAAGTGAGCAGAAGTTCTGTAACACTGCCCTTGGTTACAATTTTGTGGTTAAAATTATTTTTTTTAGGACACCTTTATTGTGAAACCCTCTTTATTGATCCCCATCATTTTCATACATCAGAGTCTGCAAATTAAATTGGATTCATACCAATACGGCTACATTGTGATTTTTCAGTTTACTATGTTCTGAAAGGCTTTAGCTTTTCTGAAATGAAAACAAAACCTAAATAAAAAAATACAATATGTCCTCCCTCATTTTAATGTTATCACCCAGGTTCTGCTGATTAAAACAAAGATTCATTCTGAGATTTCCTTGAACAAAATGTGTTTTCTAAAGTAAGCACATTTATCCGAGTAGAATCTTGATTAAGTTTTTTCTTAAGCAAGAAGAGAACCTCTAAAATATTTAGATACTACAGCTTTCTGTAAGTAGGCTATAATTAGATTATTAACTCAAGGAAGCAGATCATACCTTCCCACAGACTTGTTCAGCACTTAGCAGAACTAGCCTGACCTACATGGACTCTACCCAATGCAGGGTCAAGAAGAGGGTGCTTTCAGGAGGGAAAATAGCTTTCTGACAAATCAGTTGACTTGGTTCCAGCTATAACACTGACCTACTTGTGCAGCATACTGCAAGGCATTTCAATTTCACTGCCTGTAAAAGAGAACCTCTCTATTCCACAGGAAAGAAACTGGGTTACTGGTCCCTGATTTTCTAGCTTAAGAGAGCAGATTATCTATGGGCAACTCCCACAGCAGATGAATTGAGGCTCCTTCTTTCCAGCACTCATGGGAAGTGGGAGGAATTGTTATGTTCCATTTGGGGAAGGAATGAATGCACAAAGATCAGGAGGTAATCAATGAATTCTCTCCAAGACCCAGCGTTACCAGAAAACAGATCTGGCCAGACATGAGCAAGTGTGTGCATGCAACAACTGCAAGGACCCACAAACTTGCCAAGGGAAGACTGCAAAGGTGAACTGATGAGAATTAACAGAGTATTTGATCTCAAAGGTCTTGCTTCTATAAAGATGTCTCTTGGGCTTTCTTGGGCTCTGTCACCAAACACGCATAAGGCATAAATAAATACAGGTAGGACATAAAAAGCTGCTCACACAACCTTTACTCATTTTGCTTTAAATAGTAGCTGCTCATCTCTCTTCTATCAGATTCTGCTCTAGCCCTCCTCACTGTTGGCACACAAGATCTTGGTTATTCATAATAAAGCCAAGTGTTGTATTTATAGGTAACACAACAGCTGAACCAAATAGAAACTCTGAAGTAAACAAAGGAAAACTAGTTATGAAGACTCCAGTTCATATAAATATCTTCTAATTTCTTAAATAAAGGTAAAGTAATTGCCCTGTAACAATACATTTTATCTCTATTTGAAAAGAAAACTGATAGCTAGAAGCACGTCATGAATCAAACTAACCCCAACTCAACAGGGTATGCGTATGAAGGTATCAGATCTTGTTTTTCTGAAAAGTTACCCTAACAGGTTCCTCTCAGCTGATCCTGCAATATCTATTTGAATTTTTCCCCTTTTTGATCCTGTTCTGAAATCAGAAGCAAGTTGCCTCTAGCATTTAGAATTTAGCTGTCAAATCAATCTCCATAGAGCATTTGGGGGGAAAAAAAAAAATCCAGTCAGGTGCTGAAGAAAGTTACATATTGGCTTCATACACAACTGAAGGCAGACAAACTCCCTGTACATGACNAGAACACTTGGGGGAAAAAAAAATAAAAATCATACCAGGTGCTGAAGAAAGTTACATGTTGGCCTCATACACAACTGAAGGCAGACAAACTCCCTGTACATGATTTCTACTCCCTCTTAGTAACTACTGATGCTTCCAATTCCTTTCTAGTGTAAACCTTAAACAAATTATTCCTCTACTAAGACTAACTATCACTGGAGGTAGCTTATACAGCTCAAAATAAGCAACCATCATTTCACCTACAGAAGTTTCACTCACTCATTACACTCCTTGTTTTCATTATATTTTGGTTCACACTTTTCACAGAAAATTTATGGAGAAAGGAATAAGGTGCTTTCATATTTTTGGGAACCACTCAGAATATTGTGGCATTGATGCAGTTAAAGAATTAAAAATTCAAAGATCTTGTCTGAAGAGTTATTTCAACATACCTCTTGGCACAATGATAGCAATTGAAAGCTCTCCTAGACCATACCCTACTTGGCACTTATTTATCAGCTTACTTCTATTGTGTTTACTAAGTGGTGCTAATGAAAGAAATTTAAAGGGGTTTTGGTGGGTTTTTTGGGCGTGGGGGACTAGTTCTGGTTGCAGACACTCTCCCTGAGGGAAGGAAAAGACTCCCATGGAATGATAAAGGACTCAGTGTTACACTATTACAGGAGATGAATTGCATTAACCCCTGCCCTTCCCCATTGTACTTGCTGCCCACTGAAAACAACAACAGAATTACTAAAATCCCACACTCTCTAATGGGATGGTAATAGGATTCAGAGGCCATTAGGGTAAAGGCAATCCATATTTTACAGTTTAATAAGCTCTTGCTGAAGATGCTGGATCTCTCTTCAAAGGCAACAATTACTGATTTAGTATTAACAAATCCTCAACTGTCAAGACTGCAGAATGCATTCAAGATGAAGTCAACAGCTTATGGTGACAGACTTTAAAAATGTGTGTAGAAAAATGAAATCACTTAAATTGAAATAATTTGTAATTTTACAGTGATACTGCTTATTACTGTCATTTCATATTTCTCTATATCCAGCTTTCATGGTTACTCAAGTTTGCACATAATTCAGATTTCTCTGGTGTTTGTTGTTGAAGCCAAGAACTTTTGTCCTGTTTTCTATGCCTACACCTCCTCTCACGAAGAAATAAAACACTCAACAAAACTACAGGACCAACTGGGTAATGAAATCAAATTCTCCACAATCACAGATAGTTACATAGGCAATTCTTTAATATTATGATTACCTATAACTGGATTGCCTACTGCCTGTAGACTCAAATGAACCCAGCATTTTCTAATAGCATGCCTTGAAACATAGGGTGCACAACACAAACTAACTCTGCCTGCTGTTTATTATTCTTTAAAAACACTGGTGCGTATATTTTTGAAAGGCAAATGTCCTTTTAAAAAAGAATCATCTTATGTCTATTTTTTGCTGTATCCAGTCATTCTCCATTCCCTTATGTAACTGACTGGGGATATAAAGAAAAATCTGCTCCTTACATTTCCTGAAACCAAAGCTACACCTCCACCACTAGTGCTGCTGGATCTAATGCCCCCCTCTTCACTATTCTTTTGTTTACACTTCTTAAAGGGGGGAAAAAAAGTCCCAATGTAAACAGATGCTTTTTAGAAATGATAATTCTGAAACACATTTTGTCCCTACAAACATTTACAGACTTCTCAGTCAGATAGGCAGGAGTCACTGTATCTAAAAATATGGACCATTGCTGTCATAATATAATTATTTTGTGCCTAATCACATAAACAAAAAGAAAGCTAAATAAAATATATCATCATAAACCAATTAAATCAATAGGCCTGGCATCATTTCAAATTGAGGAAGAGAGTTCTTCACCATCTACAGTGGTGATGTTTTCATATAATCAGATACTGCAATTTCACACACCAGAACCAGGTTGATCTTTAAAATTTTATGTGGCGAACTATTAGACTTAATTAACATCAATGCATATTCACTATTTATCACTATTAATAATGAATCCAAGTACATATTTTATTATTGCCACAATGTTATATTAAAAGCATAAATTTAATACAAACTGAGCTGGTAGTTTTTCCGTTTCTCCAGAAGTAGAGACACTGAAGTTCGGGATCCACTTCCACAACTTTATTTTGTCACATCTAATGCTTAGAGAAAGTTTTCAATACATTCAAAGAACAGTGGGAAAATGAAACCAGAGTGATTCCTGCAACAATTGACTCTGTTTAGCTCACTATTAAAACAAGTTTTGTAAACTACTTTGAAAGATGCCTTCCAGAATATCTAGGGAGATCACACAGATTTTTCAAGTATAGCTTCCAGGCAAACTAACAAAAATAACCAGAAGACAAGCAGAAAGGGAATTGACGATCTAACTAATTCCATGACAGGAATTGTCCTATCAATATTTTACAACATGAACAGAAGAAAGATGTCAAGTATCACCCAAAAAGCCTCTTCAGGGAGAGAAACAGAGAGCATACAAACCATTGATTTCCATGGACTTTTACACATATATATACACACATATAAAAATTTAACTTGTAATTCCACTTAAATCTAACCACACTATTTACAACACAACAATACAGATGTGTCATCGTGACTCAGCCTGATTCTGGAGTCAGGATTTCCTTCGAGTCCAGGCAGTGCAGGGCTGGAGCACGTCCAGAGAAGGAAGGGGAGCTGCAGAGGGGTCTGGTCAGTCATGAGAGGAGCTGGGAGTGTTCATCCTGGAGCAAAGGGGGCTCAGGGAGACCCTTCTGGCTCTGCACAGCTCCTGACAGGAGGGGACAGCCGGGGGGATCGGGCTCTGCTCCAGGGGAACCATCAACAGGACAAGGAGAAATACTCTCAAGCTGCACTGAGGGAGGTTTAGGATGGACATCAAGAGGAATTTCTTGACAAAAAGGACTTTCAGGTTTTGGAATGGGCTGCCCAGGGAGGTGCTGCAGTCCCCATCCCTGGAGGAGCTCAGGAAACCACTGTGTGTGGCACTCAGTGCTCTGGTCTGGTTGACAGGGAGAAGATTTGGCACAGGTTGGATTCAATGATCTTAGAGGTCTTTTGCAGCCTAAATGATTCTGTGATTGTTTGAAAACAGGTTTTAAAAAGAAAACAGAACTTTCAGCTGCAAGTGATCAGTTAATTCAGAAGGTTTCACGTTAGAAGGTAGTGAATGAGGATGAAACAATTAATTTCTTAAGGCTGGCCATGGCTAACAGGGTAAACATGAAAATATGCTGCCCACACTGGAGCCCTGATTTGCTTTGCATTTGACACGTGCTGCTTCAAAACACCATTCTGAATTATATTTCAGTCATTCTGCAAAATCCTCTCAGAAAAGGTAGCAAGGAAGTGCAATATAATGAGCTATAATACAATAATCATGGCTTGGATCTCTGTCAAGTTTCTCAGAACGTAAATGAGCATTTATCAGGAATTTGCCCAAAACAAATAATTTACGCTCATTTCCGCAACACGACAGACACGATCCTCCTCCATTCAGCTCTTTGTTAACTCTGATTAATTACTTCACTTCCAAATTTCATTTGAAACATATTCATCTTTTCGAGGTTGCAACAACTCATATGCTGCATCTTGAAGTCTCATATTAGAAAACTGAACATCTGTCCATTCCTTACATTCTACTGACCTCTAGAGACTGCATGTATATATGTATAGCACATATACATTATTTATGTCCATGCACACGTACCAGAGTACAATAGGTTGACTTTAAGAGAAATCTGCATTCAGCATCTGATGTTACAGTTTTGACTTTTATCCCACACTGTTCTCAGAAACGTTTTCTTTCTTGCAGAAATCGCCTGCTGTTTTATCCTCTTCTTCTCTTTGTGTCCTTCCAACACAAACACACCACACCGAATCAGCTATGTACAGAATAAGGCTACAACTATGAATATCAATGTAAATACTGAGATAAACCAGGTTTCATTTAGCATTAGTATCTGCTGAGGAGGGAGTGCTACAGGTCAGACACACTGAGTTACTGAAAAATAGACATAATTGTACATGGGGAGAGGAGACCAGTCTCTCCCAGCTCAGTACAACTCTTGTTCCCCCACCAAACGATAACATCTTGCAGCAGAGTCCTTGTCTCCATTCTGCTGCCAGGGAAAAAAAAAATCCCTCTACAAAAGCCTGTGCTGGGTTTGACATTTAGACCAAACAGAAAGGACCGAAGGAGTTGAATTTGTCAACTAAAATCTATTCAAAATAGACACTAATCCAGTAACAAAGAGAAATGAGGGGAACAGAAGAGACTGTGTTCTTCCCTAACAATGTTAGAATAACTGACACCATTAAGAGCCATTACTTGGTGGTACTGTGTGGTCAAGTACAACAAGAGGCATTACCACAAATATGTACAAAATTAACAGGTGACATTTCAAAGGCACATTCTCCAACTGGAAATACTCAGTATTCAGTTCCATAACAAGAATCCTGGCAAACATGTATTGGGTTTTTTATCACTTCCAATGTTTTATAGAGAAGGCCCACATAAAGGACATTTTCATATAATTTTATTCCTGGAATCTCAAAGACCATGGTAAGCTTAGGAGAACAATCTGAAAACTATGTCCTACTTCAAAAAAGCTTTCTCTAAAAAGTATTTTTACTTTTTAAAAATAATTCATTTTTGAGGGCAGAGGGATAAAGTCCTCTAATGCAGTGTTTTAGCATGTTATATTTCATGCGATAACAGAATACAAAATTTATTTGATTTGGAATCAGCTATGAGCCACAGGTTGAATTTTATTAAATCAATATAAGCTATAGATAGCAACTGAGCTCTTTATCTTCAAAAATTGCATGCATAGAGTAAGAACTGTGCTAGCCAAATATATTCTACACAGTAAAGCTAAAAGAACTTACATCCCATACTTGGAATTACTTGGGAGTTACTGCATCATTAATGAGGAAAATATGTACAACCATGTTTTCTTTTAGAAGATTCTGAAGATGACTTCATTGCCAAATCCTATTTCCAGTTTTTAAATTACTTTTTTTTCATATTTTTACTTACCTATTTTAATGGTACTATCAGAGTCTGACACAGATGCAAGCCTCACAAATAAGTCATTAAATTACTATTATCTGCAGTACATTATCCTATGTACACATCCCAGTTTTATATTTCAATAACTTACTGCAGACTCCTAGATATACATTCCTCCTCAGTTCCAATAAAAGAGACTAGGCAAGTATTCCTGAATTTCTAATGGGCTTCAATTAAAATACACAGATTCATATTTTTGTCATTGTTTATACATAAATAAGCATCCAGAGACAAACCTAGAAATACACTATTGCTGCCACTGAAAAATATGGCACTAAACTCAATTGTGGCCAGAATTATTGACCCTGTGTAGCTATTCTGAGCTTTCAGGAGTGTCCTCCTAAATAAAATTCCAGTGTACAAGTATGCTTGCTTTTCACTTCATGACTTTGAGAACTGAGAAATACAAAGATAAAAGTTTATTCCTTAGGGCTATATTGTGTCGTAAGCCTTTAAACTGAATTTGCCAATGTTTTCAACAGGGAATTCTCTTTAGAAACGGGTGACATATTACAATCTTTTAAACTAAATTATGTACCATTTCATTGAGTTGACAAGTCAGAGTGAGGAAGGCTGAGAAGGTAATTCTGGTGAGGTTCTCACTGGATGCTGTCGAGCTCATTTTTCAGAATGACGCAGAATTTTAAAAATGTGAAAAGTGCTCACGAACTTTTGGCCATGGCCATCTGAGACACACAGCATTCAATGGCCAGTGCTAATGGTCTCTGAAACAGTAGGAACTACTAAGTTTGAAAATAAAAACTCCACGCCCATTCAATAAATACATAAAACATTGTATTTCCTAAACTATACTCCTGAAACGCAGACAGATTTCACTTCCTCTGCATATCAAGTACACAGAAAATTTTCTGAAGGTTAAGGAATTACCTTAGCATGTACTCAGTTGTGTGCCTGCACAAATTGAGCAATAAATTAAAGAAGCAGAACATTAAGGAAATCCCTACTAACAATAGCAAATATACATGGGGGAAAAAAACCCCAAACCAAATAAACAACAACAAAAAAAGCCCAACCAACCTACAGCTTGTCAAATTAAAGATATTTTAGCACATGCATCTGCAAAAATCCATAAAAATACTAAGTCTAAGCCACAATAAATAAATAGCCTACAATGCTAATTACATGAGAGATGACTGTCGAGATCTGCCACACATTTTTCTATCTGCATTTTTTTCCCAGTTATAATCAGAAGTTAACGTTTTCTTACACATTAAGTAGCAAACAAAAATAAATGCATGCTCCTATGTATTACAAAATTCAGTGAAACAGGGTAATTTTAATTCTAAAAACTGAAATCTCTAAAAGGTCTTCAAACGATTCTTATTTGTCTTTTTCTAAGGTACGAATAGGTACAAACTAGTTGCACACAGAGATCACTATTTTAGCAAGACTAGCCTAAGTTTTGCATGTTTATCCTGCTTTACATGAAAAGCTAGGATTAAAGAAACACAACACACATTAGGGTTTTGAATTTGAAACCAGTTACGGTTGATGATCATCTCCAAAAATAAATATTCCCACAGATAGAGGTCAGTGGTTGCCTGAAATTGCATCAGTTAGTGCCTGTATACTAAAATCCTTCACTCCTTTGGGACTGCTTTATCATTTTATCTGATTAATTAAAACAGTAGTTTTAGCACAGAACATCACAGTTTTCTATTCACACATTTGCCATTAGGTGCTTACAATTTATTGATCTGAGGCTCATCATAGGGCTTTTCTCAGAATTTAATCACATAAGAAGATGGTAACTCACAACTGTTAATAGATAAAAGTATACATAAAATAACATACAAATTAAGAGGGGTTTTTTGTCTTTTATGTGTTGATTTGGTAAGCTCTTGCTGTTCTCAAAGGAAAGCAACTTCACTATCCTAGAACTCTAATTTTGAGGGGGCATGCATTTGTTTTCTTAATTCATAATTAAACATCTAAATTTTGTGGCTCTGTTTAAAAAAAACCAAAAACCAAAATCCAAACTTTTAGGGATATTCTTCCAGCCGTTACGCTAAGAAAACACACATCACAAGATGTTAATAATAGTGATAAAATTTGAAGATGTGAGTAAAAACTAAAAACCTTTAAAACAGACACATGGCTGTATCTACATATGCCTCTTTTCAGCACATGTGTCTCTTCAGGTTTCCAGGTGGAATAGCACCTACAATAATGATGTAAAAATTATTGATCTCGTATTATGGAACTAGCAACAGCCTTGAGGTTTTTCTTTGGTTTTTGTAATCTCACTGCATTTCTTTCTCTAGATGAAGTAATCTTAACTTTGCTCTCCAGCAACATCTACTGGAACATCAGTAAAATGCTGCTATTTCTATTAATCACCCATTTAACATCTAGTAGGGCAGAGTTAGCAAATGCCAAAAGCACAGATAAATGCTCTGCAACTCGGATCCTGCATTCTGGGCTCAAGCACATCAGGGTGGCTCAGCTTCAACCTTTCACTTTCCTGCCATTTCATAAAGACCAAAGTCGTCTTGACTAATTCCTATCAGAATTCATCTACCATTTACACTTAGATATACTTTAAATCACAGATATCATTTAAAGTACATTACGTCCAGTACTTCCATTTTTGCCAAAGAAGTTGCTCCTAAATTTGGTTTGATTCAGCATGTGCCTAAACAGAACTGAAGCATGAAAAGAGCTTGGAAGAATACACAGAAACATTTTAAAAGGTGAAACAGTGCTGGAGTGGCAGTTCCCATACCAAAAAATAAACAAGTTCAGCAAAACTATAGTTAAAAAGCAAAAATATCTACAGCGAAACATTTACAAGTTCTGATTTCAAGTCTTGTGGAAAAAACAGAAACAAAAACCCCAAAGTGTCCCTTGGCATGAGGATGAAGGTGTATAACCAAGCACCACGGAGGAAGGGGCAGGGCTCCCCTTGCCCAGGGGCTCTGTCCCTGGGCTGTGGTGGCCCCTGCACCCTGCCCTGCCTCAGCCCCTGAGCATTCGGGGGGCTGCAGGCAGCACCAGCCCTTTGGGGAGCTGGCACAAACACCAAAGTTCCCAAGCAAACAGATCCCTTTCACTCTGCAGGGCGCTCGGCTGTCGGTCTGCACCAGGAAAATGCTGCCTAGCAAACCATGTTTACTCTCTGACAGCTCACCAAGTTCGCTTTTCCCAGCCCTGCTCAGTGCTGCACTTCACAAATAACTCCGATCACTACAACAGTATTTGCTTTCTTCCAAAGCCCTAATAGTGGTCTAACTATCCTTGACTGCTTGCTCACTCGCCACTGTGACAATGAAATTCAGAATATCACCACTGCTCAAAATCCCTTCCTCCTGTTTTGAGCCAGTTTGCTGATACATAGAGCAGCAGTAAAATGTAGGGAGAGAAAAAAAAGGCACCAAAGCTGGTGACGACCAGAAACAGGCGTCCCAGGAGTTAAATATTCCAGTTGCGAATAAAAAGCACTTACTAAAATTATTTTTGCCTTTGGAATCCCTATAAAACCTTAATGTATTTTTATAGAGAATAAAAGGGCAGGTTTCCCAAATCCACAAACCCTTTAGGCTACAGAATTGCACATTATCATAAGACTTAAGTTCATAGCTTTGCCTGATAAATTAGCTCCTCTCAATAACTGTTAAACAGAAAGCCCTTTATTGTGATCCAAGTGCACTTGTGGACAGCACTTTCAGAGTTAACTCCATTTGACAACTGACATAAATCCATTATTCTAATTTGGTGATTGCTTTACTAAACACAGATGCATTTTATGAGTTTTAGTCACGTATTTCATTCAGGATGCTACTTAATCTCAATTTACAAAACATAAACACGAAATAGGTTTCACAGTATGTCTAAAAGGGTACAGCTATTCATCCGACAAAATGCCAGGCAAACAAACCATATTCACCCAGACCTAAACTCAATGCTAGATTTTACCTTACACAATAAATACTAAAGAGGTAAATTATTTTTTTAATTGAGCTGTTGCAATCAAACTGCAGAATGCAAGCTCCCTGAGGGTTGTAAGACTCTAAAGCTTTTCTTACACTGAGATTTCAGCACTGAATTTAACCTTAAGCGAAGTCCAGCTTTCACAAAAGCTGGCTCCCTGATTTATTTTGCTACACAGAGAAAAGGGGGGGGAAAAAAACAAGCAGTCATTGTGAATACAGCGTCCCCAGAACCCCGTCTCTAATTCAATTTATAGCACAGACTTTACATCTTAAACAAAAGGAATCTGATACAACACCGATGCTGCCTCTTGCTGCAGTTGCCTGCCTCAGTCACAGAACGCTGAAAACCCACGGCTCCGACCGAGCACTCCATAAAACACTCGGATCCAGGCACTTCTTACCTGCCTCAGTTGAAGGCTTCCTTCCCTTGTTAGCAGTATGAAGCATCCTCCAGCCTTCCCAGTCCTTAGCACCGGCCTCGAATTGCACAGCCAAGTCCCTTTTTTGCAAGAAAACGCTTATTGAAAGTGATTAGTTTTTGTTGTCCCTTTTAAGTCCCTCCTGCGGGAAAAAGCCGGGGAGCGATGTGACGCCACCTTTTAATCTTTTGCGAGAGCGAAAAGGCAGAAAAGGAGCGCTCGATCAAACTGAGCTTCACACATGACTAAAACTCGGCGGAGAGGCTGCGAGCTCTGGCTGAAGCACCACTAGGCGTGAGTGTAAGAACAGAGAAGAGGGGAGAGTCAATGAAATGTGACAACGTATGTGCATCAAAGACGGGCAAGAGGGAGAGAACAATGAGAGAGAGATCGCGACAGCAAGAAGGAGGAAGAATGAGAATGGGAGGCAGGATAAGCCGGAAGAAAAAGAGGAGAGTTTCGAAGCAAAGAATTCGCAGAATAAAGCCAAAGTGTCTGGCAGCTTCTGTTTTTATCTCAGTGAGCATGACACACTGCCTCTCTCATTTAGCAACACATTCTTGTCTCTTCCAGGTTTGAAAACTGAGATAATCACAGTGTGTGCCTGTTTGCGCCTGACTGGCACACTTGTGAGCACTATACCTGAGATGGCCCCCAACCATCTCCTGGAGAGGCATTTATGTGCAATTAAGTTCATATATTCATTAGGAGAGACACCTCCCCCCACCCCCAAAAACCAGAAGCTGCTGATTTCTACATTAATTTACAACATAGTTTAACTGGCAGATGGAATTCTACTTTTAACTACTAACAAACTGCCACTGATAAACAAATGACTGAACAAATGTTTAATGTTGATAACTGAGTTATCATAGCAACAAAACATATTAGGCGTTGATAAATCTCTTTTAAAGAAAAGGTATTACACTTTATTTTATTTAGCTTGGAATTTCTAGATGAAGTTGCTCTAAGTGTCAGGAGAAGAAGAAACTTGACCCAGAACTAACATTTTTAAACAAATGCATCAGGGACACATCCATATTTCCAATGTTTTTAAAAAGCAATTACAAGCTAAATCCCAAACTTAATTTTGAATTCCTACTCATCTAGAAAAGATCTACACACATTAAGTCCCCATATAAGTAGGGTTCATTTTCTTGCAAGATGGGGATGGGATATGTGGTGGATTGTTTGGTTCTTTGGTTTGCCAGAGGTTTTGTCCCTAAATTCTACAGGTAACATCAGGGCAGCTTCTGTGATTTGCTTTGTTCATATCTTCTACCTTTACATGGTCAAGGCAAATGGGCTTTATCCCAATTGGCAATTGGTCAGCTGGCCCAAAGCACACAGGTCCTTGTGTGCAGAACTGACACAACCCACAACCATGCTTGGATGTACACAGACCCAACACGCAGTAGGAACAAACCTTAAAAAAGATATATTTCCTTTTCTGCAACACCTTATTTAGGTCTGTTGGATCCTACCACCTCAACTGCACTAGGGAAAAAGAAAGACAATGTCAGTAATTTAAGAAGCTGGAAATTTGGACCTAGCTGAATAGTGCTGTGGTAACTCATGCAAGTCACACAGTGCTACATTCTGGCATCTGGGTCTGAAGATACTCAGCCTAAAAGAATATTTCAACAGCCTCACATACCTTGGTATCCTCTTTTGTAAGGGTTTTCTAGTTCCAGAGAAGAGGTTATAAAGATGAGTTCACAAATTATTGTCAGGGAATCAGGGGTCAGTTTCAACCTCAGGTAATTCTACACCATTATTAGTCAGAATCAATGTTTTTCTGTGAATGCTTGCCTCCAGAATCTCACCAAAACCATCACAGTAAGCTCTGGACAGATGGAATCCAGTTTTCATATCTGTATAGCAACACTTGGAAAACAACTCTTTAAACTTGCAAACCCCAACCTGTTGATAAATTTATGATTGCTTCAGCATTTCACCTCTTATTTTTTGTCCTTTGGGGACTGGGAATCCACTGACTTAAGTATGGACCCATTAAAATCAGATTTTCACTAACTTTCTTAAGCAGCCTTCATCATGTGAACTTTAAATTATCACAAGGACAAAAATATCAATGAGAACAATTTAAATCTCTCTGTATGTGTATCAATGCACCACTAGCTGGCTCAGCCCAGGAGCAGTTTGTGTGTGGATCAAGAATTCCTTCATGCTCTGCTGCTGTAAGGAGTCCAACGGATTCCTTACACTGTTTTAAAGGCCTTCTGTTTTATGGAAATTAACATCACCTGAAATTTTAGGGGAGAGAAAGATGAGGGAGAAATGGACATCCATGAGCTTAGTTATTGCATTTTTTTTCCCAGAGTATTGTTAGCAAATATTCTAAAGGAATTGCCTCACTACCTTTTGAAAAGAAAACAAGGAAAAGTAAGTCCCAAGTTCTGTAAGGAGCTCCTCTGCCTGTGCACATTTAAAATGAGTAACAGGAACAATTAGAGGAGAGATCTTTCCTGTTTCCTCATTCATTTTGTATTTTCTCACCCTTACAGGTAAATTGCTTTTCTCATGCAAGTCTTGATAAGAAGTTTCCACATCTCTTACAATGTACTAGATTATATCCATGACAACAACTTTCAGGAAATGCAAACACATACATCCATTCTTCTAGAAGTATTTATTCATTCTCACAGGCCTATCTTCAAATTCACTATGGAATCAAATGGCTGCATTTGCATCCAAGGTCAACAAAACCCTTGAAAACATGCATGTAGCTTGTTTGTTTTCATGAAAGGCACAGGACTGTGTGGCTAAAACCAAGCATGAGCTTATATATTGAAGAAAATAAATTGTGTTCTACAAGAACTGACCTTGTGTTTGAACTAAAAATGTTTGGACACTGAACTGCTTGACTCCTTATAGCTCCAGTGAGCAAGGCAAGCCATTCTCCTATGGAAGTTACTCTATAAATCAGCCACGTAGCCATAAGACAGGCAAGGCTTTGATGAACATGAATGAGAAAACTGTATTTTACTGCTGTTAAATGTGCTTCCACTTAAGCTTCCTCAAGCAGTACTCTACGAGCACACCAGCACCACACCAGTGAATATTAGAAAATAACCACAAACAGAAATGTACTAGCAGTGCCATTTTGTGCAGAGATATAAATAGCTGATTTCCAGCCCTTTCCTTACACTTTCACCATTACAGAGAAAATAACTAAACCAGAGCTTTCCCCTCCATCTTACCTGAGGAAACCAAGTTTAAGTTTAATCACTTGATACCATAACTTGTCTTTAACTTCTTGATACCATACTTGTCCACTCTGCTAGAAATCTGGATTGTTCTCTAAAAATTCACCCCAGAATCCACGNAGAGAAAGCCAAGTTTAAGTTTAATCACAGAAAACTTGCCTACTCTGCTAGTAATCTGGATTGTTCTCCTGTGTGTTTCAGTCCACATGCAAACACATCCTCAGTGACCTCAAACTTCTGCAGTAACAGAACAATTTTAGAACATTCACCAGTGCATTGTTTCCATGATGCTGAATCCAGCCCCATCCCTACAACCCCTCTCAGGAACACACAGGGTCTTTGAGGCCATGGAGCATCACACAGCACAGGATGGGGAAATAAATTGGCAACGACTATGAAAGCACTCACACCCACCCCAAGGACTACTGGTCAGAAACACTCACTGACTCCACACTTTGGAGCTGAAGGAAAGGCTCTGGTTATGCAGAAGGGCCAATGGCCACCTTCTCTTAGCAATATCCTTCTGTGCTTTACACTAGCAAAGACTTTCTTTGCTAATTATCTAGTTGGGCCACACAAACACAGAATTAATTTTTCCAGCCTTTTGGTTTTATTTCTTCTGTTTCAGACCTGAAGACAGACTGTCTCTGAGAGCATCTATTTTTTTTTTTTCAGTTACATCTGTTGGTTTAATAAAATGTACTACCTTCTTCTCCCATAACCCTGTTTCAATAATACCTTTGGATCTCTAACACCACGAACACTATAAAATTATAAGGGCACAGTGTGGCCCTTCATCTCCTCCCAGCCCCCATCCCCTAGAATGGATCTGTTCACTGCTCACAGGGAATACAGGAGGAGCACGAGGGCTAGGAGGGAGGCAGAGCATACAAGAAAATCCCTTGTGTTTTATATTGCCTATACTTAACTTCCCAGCACCCAATCTACAAAGAGAAATACAGTTGGTGTGGTAAAAGAAGCATCAGGATCAGACATAATTTTACTGGTGAGAGGCACAAAATAAAGACCTTGCACAAGCCTAAGCTACAATCCTGGCAGGGTGAAGAAAAACTGTGATGCTATTGCTGGTATGAATAATAAAACCACTTAAACACTGCTTTTTGAGCATAACTGAACACATGTGATAGCATCATTATAAATTAAAAGTGTTTATGACCTCCATTTAGTCCAAACAGTACAACCTTACTCACTATATGCATGGGTGAACAAATTGATCTACAACTGCCTGTGTTACAAGACAGAAGGGATAGCCAAGTGTTCTGAAAATGAAACAAAAAGAAAATCCCAGCAAAAGCAGCTTGTAATGACTCATGCAGATCTCTTAAAGGCTACCGAAAATAATCTTTGATTCCTATCATTGTCAACTCAGTAAGTGATAATAACTAATACCTAAGTTACTATTTTATTTACATAGTTAATTTCTAGTTTTCTCTAGTCCATAAAAATAAGTGTTAATATGTTTTGAAACCAACCATTTAATGAATGAATGAATGGAAATCAGTACTCATATAAATTCTGCTAAAGTACTAAAATAGGAGATAATCAGTATGTTCTTGACTATTTGGGTAGAAAATTCTCAAAGGACATTTAATTCTACCCCACCCTTGCATTTGTTTGTCAAACCATAGAAGAATATGCACTAAAACAACATTTCAGAAGTCACACTTCTGTGGCACCAACCTGTTGTCTGCTTCATACATTTCCATTTAGAATTTTTTCTCCAACTAGAGCCACGTGCTAAGGCCTTTCAAGACTCCTCAGTACCTCAATTCCTCAAGTATCACCCACAGACGACACACATTTTTTAAACCAGCAATAAACTGACTACTTTCATCTGTGCCTAAACAGCAGCCAGCTCATGTGAACCTCCTGTGCCTCAATTAACATTAGGGATGGAAAGAGTAATTTACCTACAAGGTTCAGGTGTGCCTGATTCCTTCCTGCCACGGGCTGAGAGCTCCTCCACGCTCTGCAGGCACCTTCTGCTTGCAAAGACAAAGCCTGGCTTCCAGGAGAGCACTGTGAGCCTCCTAAAGCATTTTCTTCACAACTAGGTAATTTAAGTTCTCTACATGAAATACAAATCTACGCTGAGACAACAGAGCACGCAGCTTCACTGAGTGCACAGTTTATGTCAGAGTACAGGGCAATGCACAGACACTGAACAAAGCCTAGTTTTACTGCCCAGTCCCCTGAATTAATATGCAACATTCATGCCTTAAGTATACCCCTGAGCATTCTCTGAGCCACAGCTTTGAAGATGTGTTGGTTTCCTGTGCACTAACTTGACCTATATTCAGGCTGACTTCTATTCTGAGATTATTTCTGCTGTGAATTCAATTCCAGCCTCTATAGACACCGCTTTGCTACACCTATGATACAGATGGCAAAAAGCAGAAGGATGTCAACAAATTAAAAGGCCACTGCTGTCATTGCCTAACAGCCAGGGTAATCAAAAAAACTCTTCTTTTTTTGTGAGCTGATCTTGACACAAACACATTTCCTTTATAATGTGGAAGCCCAGAACCAAATCTATAAACCTTTTAAAATTGTTTGCTTTTATGTCAGGATCCAAAGAGCCACTGCCCTGCTGGAGCCAAATTTTATCTGTGCCATAAGTCAAAGATGCCAAAAATCTGCAAGAGATGACCAAAAAATGGAGGCAAGGAAATTAATAACTTTTTGATTTTCAGAGTAAAGTTACAAGATAAAAACAGAAAAAATGGCTTTCCATCTCTAATACAGGACACCACAGAGGAAGTGAAAAACAGCAACAAAGGTCTTACTTTTTAAAACTTGCTCCTGTTGACTTGTGTTCTGATCCACAGTTGTACCAGAACCCCACTTTTGCACTATATTTATAGGACAGAGATCTTACAGGATTAGGCCTAAATCCTATTAGTAACACCTGACCATCCATTAACTGCTTCAAGTGTTTCATATAATGACCAAGAGGACTTGAATGCCACAACAGAACACCTAAAATTCTGCTTATCTCATAAGCCAAAACTGTCAAACCCTCTGAGTTTACAGCTCAAAGACCCCTTGGGAACTTGGAAGACCTTCCACTCCTGCACAGGTATCCCAGAGGTGTGGTGAGCAGGAACACTGGCTAAAGCAGCAATGCCATGACCACAGGGTACAAAAACCACTGCACGATCCCCACACACAGAGTCCGACTCACCACATGAGTCAAGAGCTTTTGTTAAACACTTTCATGCTGAATCTAGACTGTGACTCAAGCCAATGACAGGAAAAAGGGGAGGCAGGTTCAGGAATGTTTGGTTTACTCCCCATCTATTTTAGTACAGCACATGGAGGAAAATTCCACCAACAAAGGTTGACATGGCATAAAAAAGCCCCCTTAATTTGGCATCTCCTCAGCTCTCAGACACAGGATACAGGTTTTGGTGAACCACAACAGCAGTTCCTGCCTTCATCCCTATCGTACCACTAAAAGTGCACACTGAAGAAAAAGAAAAAGAAAATAAAATCTTTAAATGTGAAGTGCTGATTAGAATGTTGAGAACAGCAAGAGCTTGACGTGATTGACTCTTGAGAACTTTAATATATAGTATTTTAAGTAAATTGTTAAAAAGTGACAGAAATGTTCAAAAAAGCACACGCATATTAAAAATGCCATAAAAATGAGTATGACATTACATTACAGACTATTAAAATGTAAAAAAAAATATTTAAATGCACACTTTAGGTCTAGTTTTACAATAATTGTTTCACAGTTCTGAACTGAAACCAGATCAGATTTTAAATAGCAAGACATGGCTTTTTAGATATATTCATTCTCTTAAAATTATCAAATATAAATAATATGCTATATTTAAGAATGATCCCAATTTAATGATAACATTCTTTTTTTTCCCCTAGATTTTTTTTTCTTTAGAATGTACAGATTTTGATTCCATGGAAACTCAATTGCGACTGTGCCACATCTTTCATACAGCTGACTAAGAGCATGGGTGAACTATCTGGCTGTTATTTGAAATGTTCTTCAACTTCATGAAGACAGACTCATTAAAGCAAAAGCTTTCCCACAAACAGTTTCTGACAAAGTGAAAAAGTAATTAACACAAAAAGAAGAGAGAACTATTTTTACTTTTACTATTTTTTGCCCAGCCAGTTTATTACAGGCATTGTCATTTTTGACGTGCTCTCTCCTGTGACAATCACGGACGCAATTCAAAACTTTACTCATCAGCCAACGCTCTTCTACAATTACCTCATCCTTCCTTACGAAATCTGGGATAAAATGGTACAACTTCAGGTACTGAATACCTAAAAAAAATCCCTCTGGAAGCTACCAGGAATAGATATTAACTGCACTACACAACATGACAGAGTCACCACACACAAATTCCAGAAAGTGCTCATCTTAGTGCTCACCAAAAGCACAATTAAGGGGCACAAATTTGTAAAAAAACCAAAAAAACCCAAAAAAACAAACCCACCAAAAATCCAGAACAATAATACCAAACACACAACAACCCCGAACAACAAAGCAGATAGGCAATCTTAAAGTGTCCAAATTGTCTAAAACCTCCACTTCCTCTTTCTGTGAACCTTCTGTTTGGTTTTTTTTTCCTCTCCGTTTTTCTCCATTTAAACTGGGCTTGCTGAACTCAATGGAGAAACACTTGGATCCCTAATGAAATTTTATATAACCTTATTCATCATAGATTTTTCTGTTGATTAAGGTTTGAAAATAACTATAAAAATGTAAAGCAATATCATGCTGCTGCTGTTTGGGGGGTTTTTAGCATAAAGGATATGAGTGAAGCCAGACAAAGAATAAATCATAAAGCATAATACCAGCATTCTGTTGCCCTTATCTCTACTACTGTAGCACCTAGTTTTTGTTTCATCTAACAGGTTTGCTGTCAGCCAAATTCACAGACTATTAATTGTCATCAACCAATACATGTTCATGACAAAGAAACAAAATGTGCGAAGAAGCACACAGTACTGTGAATTTAATTTTCAAAATGCTTCTCAGTGTGTTAACAATTAGCCAAACCATCATAACATCATAAGTAATGTCTGATCCAAGGCCTACGTAGTTCCAACACATCTTCTGGTATTCACCAGAATGGAAATATTTATGAAATATAGAAGAGAATCAAGAAGTCCTTCAAGAACAATGAAATGATGTTATTTCAGAACTTTTAACACCTGCTGAAGCTTAAAGTCCACAAGATAAAACAAATGTTTACCATAAAGATCCATGAGAAAAGTTTCAGCCTTGGATACACCACCCAAAACAAAAGACACAAGCACTTTTCTTACTTACAGCACTGAAATTACATCCACGGAGAAGGAGCAGGCAGCCTTGCATTTCTGGAGCCTCACACCACCCTCGTGCAGCTCTGGCTGCAATGGTGACCCGGGCACATTTGGGCTGCACAGACCGGCTCTGGGGGGCCCAGGCTGTAGGGGTGGAGAGCTGCTAAGTGCCAACACCTGTGCCCTATTAGCTGTGCCTCCCTCAGCCCAGCCAGTGAGGGCAATCACTGCGGACACCTGGGCAGGGAAAGCACGGCCCTGCCCCACGGCCCTGCCCCACTGCCCAGGTGTGTCCATCGGGGGCTGCAGGCAGCCCCTGCCTCCCCCCAGACCTTGCCCAGCCACACAGCCGTGGGGCCTGTGGGGCAGGTACCTGCAGTACCACCTCTAGGGCTTCTCAAGTCTGAAGGTCTCAAAGCAGCTCATGGAATTAGCCAAGCACTCTGCTGTGTCACACTCTGAGAAACCTCTTCTCACCGAGCTGACTGCTCAGAGGTACCCCAGTGAGCCACCTGTGCCAGGAGGGTCAGCGGGGAGGCAGAGCCTGCCAAACCAGAGCTGCACCACTCGCTGACCCTGTAACACAGCTACAAGTTTTGTTATGACATCCGACATTTACTCAAACAGCAAATAAGGAGGATGCCACTGCTCGAGTTATTCAGCAACAAACACAGTGCATCGCTCCCAGAACCATTAAAGCCGAGTTTAACACTCAGCTGGACAGTTGGCAGCCAGGATGGGAGGCTGGGGGTTTCACTGCGGTCTGTCTCTAGGGCAGCACTCCTTAAGGCAGGGGCTCTTTGCAGACCGAACCTCTCTCCACACAAAGGTGCTCGGGACACAGGAGCCCAGGGCTCCCTCTCCCCTGCTCGGCCCAGCTGCAGCCGGCAGCCCGGGGAGAAAAGCGAGGAGAAAACAGAAATTCCGAGTTTAGCTCTGCCTGTGGGTTTTTTTCATAAGATCAAAGAATGGTTTGGGTTGGAAGGGACCTTAAAGATCATCTGGTTTCAATCCCCTTCCCATGGGCAGGTACACACCTTCCATTTGAGGAGGTTTCTTGTTGGTTGTTTTGGTTTGTTGCTTTTTGGGGAAAGGGAAGGAGCGTTCTTGCTTCTCTTGCTTTTCTTTCCCCCAGCGCTGCCCGAGCAGCCCGGCTCCCGAGGCCATGCCCCGCTGAGCCTCCGCGGGAGCGGAGCCGCTGCCGCTGCCCGCCTGCCCCGGCACCGGGCACAGCCCGCGGGGCCCGGCTCCGGCCGGCCCGGAACGGCCCTGGGGGAGCGGCGGTGCCCCCAAACACCCGCATCCCGACCAGGCCGGGAGCGGCCGCACTGCGCGGGGCGGAGGATGCGAGAGGCGAGGGATGTGCAGGGCAGGGGATGCGCGGCGCAGAGATGCACGGGGCGGGGGATGAGCGAGGCGGGAGATGCGCGGGATAGGGGATGTGCGGGGCGGGGGATTGCCGGGACCAGGGATGCCCAGGACCGGAGATGCGCGGGGCGGGGGATGCGCGGGCGCTGCCCCCGCACGAACGAACCGCACCTGGGGCGCTCGGGACGGCACCTGCGCGGCGGGGCACGGACAGGCATCCCGCCCGGGGGTCCGGCACACGGCTTCGCTTTGGAACCAGAGGAGATGACCATCCCGGGCCGGCGGAGCGGCGCGGCAGAGCCCACGAACGCCCCGGGGCAGCCACGGCCGCCCGCGGGCGAGCCCCGGTCCCGGGGAGCCCGGCGCGGATGCTGCAGCCGGAGCGCTGCGGGCAGCGCCCGCCGGCCGGCCCTGCCCAGGGAAGGTCAGAGGAGAGAGGAGCGGCGTGTGATACAAAGCAGAACTGACAGCGGCTGAGCACGGACACAGCCCCAGCCAGAGCGGAGCACAGATCCCTCGGAAAGCAGCGGCGGCTGCGATGTGCAGTGAATACCTGAGCAGCCCGGCTGGGCTCACCGATCAAAAGGAGATGCCAAAGGGCCAACACTAATGGCAAGTCTGTCTCGCCACAGTCATCAGCATGACAAGGCTGATGCTGTTGGTGCCTGGAGAAACAGATCTTTTATTTTCTCAGAGAGCCAGGTATAAACTACGGGCTCAGCTCATGCATAAAACCCCAAATGAGCATAGCTGATGGCTGCTAGTAATGTGAACAATTAAGGATTATAGTTTTCACTTCAGATTAACAATCTTAAACAGGATTCCCATGAATTTTTAGTTACACCGCTGCTGAATGAAAAAAAAAACAACAAACAAACATCTTTTACATGTGTCTGAGCTGAACACTTTAAGTTATAATAAAAAAACAACTTACTAAAATTTATTTGCCCCATTAGTGACTCGATTACAATTCAGCAAGACCAAAAAAATCCATGAAGAAACACACAAAAAAGAGTAGGAAATTGAACAACAGAGGGAGACAGGGACATGCAGAATCAGTACATGTTCCAAAGAACAATATGCAAACATGGAAATACTTTTGCTCTGGCTACAAAGACCACACTCAAGATGGGACTGTTTCAGTTGGAATCTTAACTCAGCCAGTTCCTCTCTGGCCTCAAAGCACATCAAACTCATCTCCCCAGCTGCATCTTTCACACTTTGGCTCCCAAATTTCCCAGAACCCAAACACGCCCTGCTGTCCCCAGCACATTGCTGGGCCACAAAAGGCAGGAAGGAGAGAGCTCTGCACCGGTGCAAAGACATTCCCACAGCAGTGCCCACACCTTCCTAGCAAACTGATATTCCAGGTAGAAAAATAATTAAAAAAAAAAAAAAAATCCCAACCAAAAAACCAACAGAAAAACCCCCAAGCAAGGAACTCTTCTTGGAAAAGGCAGAGATGAGAGCCCTGAGTGACCCTGCCCCTCTCAGTGTGTCTGCACAGGTGACAGATGCTGCCTCCTCCCATCCCCACGCTCACCAGGGGAAGGGAGGTTGCATCTATTTCGGTTATTAAGTGGATAATGACTCCATATGCTGTCCTGCAGCCAAGCAACAAATAAAAATCATAATGTACAGGCCAAATAACTTCCTTGGAATCTAGACACATTACTGTGCATAATTCCCTTCTTAATGGTTATAAACAGACCAGAGCAATATACAAAAATAACATTCTACACAGAAGCATGATTATAATCAGCTATGTATGACATTTCTGTGCCATTTGGGTTAACTTTCAACAGCATTCTAACAGAGCTTGTCATTTTTCAGGTAATATCTTGCTTCAGTAATTCTATTTCAAAGTAGAAAACAACACCTAAGGTTACAACTACTAATAGAGTTAGACAGAAGCCATCTTAAAATCCCCCAAAAATATTTTTTTATTTGCAGTAAGGATCCCCAAAAAAACACAGGGCTAGTACTGACAACTTATTTCTTCTATGATGACTAGAAAATAGAATATAAACAATATTTTTTTTGTTGTTCAGACAAGTTACATTGAAATCCTGTGAGTCAGTGTTTTAAAGCATGCAAAATCCATGGTGAAACAGAGCCTTGGAGATCAAACCACATCTCAGTTTGAGATTTATTGCTGGGTCTTGGGAAAGACAATTATCTTTGATGTGGTCAATTTTTTCAGTTTATATAATGGTGGTAATGATACCTCCCAGGACTCATTTAAAGGTTTAATAAGTAACGCTTGCAAAAAATTTTCAAGTCGCTAATTATGATTATTTAGCTAAGTGTTAACCTAATGCATATGTAAGAAAACAACATTAATGTATTCCCAAAGATGATTATGATCTTAATTATTGTTAATGCCACATGGACAAATGCAATTGTCCCTCGCCCAGCCAGGTGTGAGGGGTGTGTGACACACCTGTCACCTGGCAGGAGAGGCAGGGCACCTCAGAACTCCTAACACATGGAAATTGTGCTAGAACAGGAAATGCTGGAAGGAAAATATGCTCACAAGCCCAAGTTTAGAGTCAGCCTCAACCCTTCAGGGTTCACTGAGGGTGGCTGGCTCGGCTGTCAGGCAGGGCAGGGCTGGGAGGTCAAGGAGAAGCAGCAGCAGCCCCAGCAGAGGGGCCAAGGAAGTGGCTGCAGCATTCCTGACACAGAGGGAGGAGAGGGAAAGCAGCAGGAGTCCTGGTGAGAAGGGGAGGGCACAGAGAGGTCTGGGCAAAGAATGCCATGGCCAGTTTCCTCAGCTAACATTTTGCCCAGAAAACATCGGGAACAACTGCACTTGGTGCAGTCCTCCTCAAAATAGAGCGAGTTTTATTCCAGCAAATGTGAATACATTAGGGAAGAGAATAATTGAGAAGACTTTAGAAGGCTTCAGGAAAAGAAAAATCCTGTAAACAAGATTGAGCAACAAGTCTTTGAAAGAATCCTTTTGTTCCCAGCACAATGCTCCCAAAATCTGCTTCTTCAGAACAGTATTCATTTAAGAAAAAGAAAAAAGAAGAGAGAGATAAAGGGAAAGCCAAGAAGACATTTTAAGGCAAAAGCACTTAAAAACCATTTTCTTACCCTTCAGATATTTTGTACCTAAGCCTGGAGGTACATTGTTCACACTCTGTAACACTGGAGGTTCTCAGGCCCTGCTGCCCGCATGGTTTTACTGGCCAGCACAAACAGGGTCAGCAGAATCTCTTAATTGCCTGACCTGCCAGGTGGGAATGACCCGGTCCCAGTTTCAAACTGGGAAAATGCCCACACCACCCATTTCCCAGGGGAGCTTTTAGAAACCCCCCCAGTGTCTTTGGCAGGGTGCACGCCCTGCAGAGGAGGGAGGAATGGGCAGAGAAGGGCACAGAGTGAGGCTCATGAGGAGAGGATAAGAGAAAACCAGGATGGCAGCAGGAGCCCAGGGTGGAGCAGGGTAGGCTGGAGACTCTGAGCGACCCTTCACTCTGAGGGGTGGGATATTTAGGATTAATTTAGGATATTTAGCCTGGCAGGGTGCAATATTTAGGATCAACTTGCCATTGATTAGCTTAGGGCGTGTCAGATCAGAAGGAAGCTGCAGCATACTAAGGATTTCCCTAACAAACAAAAGAGACTGCTATTAGCACATCAAACAAAAGCACAGGTTTCATTTTATTTAGCAGGGTAGGAAAAACCCAACCTGTTAATACCTGCACTTCCTGCACCTACAGTGGACTTGCAGTACAGCCCTGAGGCTGTAATGATTGTTGTCCCCTTTAGCAAAGACTATTGCCAATCTTCCTCTGCCCAGAAAAGCCAAGGCTCAAGCTTCAGCTTGTCACAGTCTAACTAAAAATATCAACACTTTCAAGTTATCATATATTCAAATTATCTCATGACTCATAAAGAATAGACAGAATAGCAACAATAAAGAGGAAAAACACAGTTCTAGTTTCTAGACCACTGGCCCTAGAAGTCAAACATTAACTAACATTGGAACCTTCTTCTTGTGTCTCTGAGCAAATCTGATTCTCTGTCAGCCCCTCCTTGAAATACTCAGCTGGCTACACACAACTTGTGTGAATTCCAAAGCTCTGAAATGCCTGAAAGCCTCACAAACTCCTGTAAATGAGTAGAAAACAGGCCCCTACAGCCAGAAGGGCTCTGCCAGAAGCCAAGAATTGCCTGTTCTATCAGATCTGGCCAGGACATCCTGCCTGTGTCCTGCTACAGAGCTGGGGCAGGAGGAGGGAGGGGAAAGGAGGAAATTGAGCAGGTGTGGGAGAGCAGAGGGTACTGCTGCCTGGAGATGCTCAGGGGGTTGGATGGGGATTTTTTTGCCTGTATGCCAATATCCTAAAATACTACTAGCTCCACTGAAGTCCATCAGGCTCTAGCCATGTACAATAGCTTACAATGTAATCTTTAAAATTTGCATTTTTCTCTGATACTAGAACAATTTACCTCACTGGAGTGAACTCTTTGCTAGAGTAAACTTGTTTCTAAAATCTCCCAAAAACCCTAAAACAGTTTCTGCACCTGTAAGGCACACAGCATATTTGTCAAACAATAAATAAAATAACTAGCTTTTAAAAACCCCCCATAATTATAATTAATGTGGATATATTTTGGCCACAGTCTGTAGTAAAATATACAACTCACTGTAAAGCGAACTACAATCAAACATATTCATGGAATTCAACATATTAAAATTAGATGACAAATCTAAGACAGAAGTGACATTTAAGTGAATGATTTCCACAGTCTATGTCCCCATATGTTCTCCACATTCAAATGCTGCCTCCGAAAACACCACAGTGACACTGCAGGCCACAGAGCTCCTTCTGAGGGAATGGACAATTTTGTGCTAATGACCAATGAAATTGTGACTTATTGCAATAATTTTTACAATACTCTTCCTGCCTTGAACCTAAATCCAAACTAAACCATGAAGGAACAATGCAAGGTGCTCCCTGAAGGGCTGTAGTGGTGTGGGTGACACATTTCTCATCTAACCCTAAGGGTGAAGCACATCATATCCTCAGAACTTCCAATCTTCCCCCTCTGCAAAGCTGCTGACTATTCCCAGAGTAAAATATCTCATATTCACAAAAGCTTTATGTGCCGTGGGACTGAAAAAAGCAAAACAAATCCCCATTTTTCAAGCATACACAAATCAACACCCGAGTAGAAGAAATGTATACAAATAAATTCTGAAAGAAATAATTTAAACTGCTTTAATGTTGGATTTCTGGTGTGCCTATCTACCAGAAAACACTGATGCAAGCAGTCAGTTTAGGTTTCACTGACTTGGAGGCTGCAGACCCATTGACTTCAATGAGGCCAAGATTTTAGTGTGAATTGAATCTGGAAGGATCTCAGTGCTATTCTTGCAGGATAGGGCAGGGCACATGGCTACACGACTGAAAGGGGCACATAAAAGCAGCCCCAAGACACACAAGGCACAGTTTGATGAATGACAGCCCTGCACAATGCAGCACTATATATTGCATTAAAGGCTTTTTGGTTCTGGTCATTATCAGGACCTGTTATTACAGGTTCTTATTAAAATTATGCATAATTGTAATTGCTAATGCGTTATTATATCCTCCTCTACGTGAGAAGTAATGAATAGCTTAAATTAAGGAAAGAAACAAACCTTTAGGTGAATGCAGGCTTGTTCCCACCGTGAATTACTGCAGGATGCACTTACCATCCTAAGGACTGCTCTAAGACAAAAAGGCATTTTCTAAGGCTTCTTTACCAATATTGGTTTTGTTTTTTATTTGAAACATAAATTATAAAGTGATCTAACAGGTTAGGAAGTATAAAGTTCTGGGTTTTTTTTTCAATTTTAAAGATTAATCCCTTAAGCCTGTGCATCTTCCAGCAGTTACCAGGTAGTGCAGAGCTGGAGAAGCTGTGCCATAGGTGTAGCTTACTGAACCATATGCTGCTTTCCTTAAGTAACCCATTATACCCAAAAAAATAAATATCTTGCGACAGATTGTTTTGACAGCCAAAAAACATTTAAATTTTTGAATGCATTTGACTGAAAGGCAAAAATGTTAGATAGATGTTAATTTAACAGATGTCTAGTTTTGCATCATCAGCCTGAAACAGGCAATTTCTAGCAAGTCTCCTTGCTGCATCACAACACGAAATCCTATGAATTCCATACAGATATGCCTTTCACAAACTTCAAACGAGCCATGCTCATTGAAAGGGAAGTAAAATTGTCGTAAGAAGATGGAACCACCTGGTTGTACTTCTGATCAAGCAAGTAAACACATCCAGGGATAACCAAACCAATAGATTGTCATTACATTACAGTCTGGAATAAGGGGGCTTTATTTGAGGCTGTATGTTAAAAGCATTCATTTACATGAGAGAAATAAATAAGGCAGTCTCCTAAAACTCAAATAAATTCCTAAAAATCTATTATCTTATGGATAAATATGAATCAAGGATTTTATTTTGTTCTGCATGTCTTAAATACAAATCTTTGTATGCTGAGTATATTGTCATACTCCAGAAATACTTTAATTGTGGTCCTGTATTGATTGTAGAAGAAACTGAAATAACTATAGATTAACTAAAGCTGGTGCTGCTAGCACAGTCACCCACAATCTTAGAAAGCTTTGGGATTCAGTCACCATCAAACCCATTTTGGTGCTTTCATGACTTCAGTGGGTTATATACAGAAGTTTCACACAGGGAGAATTTCTCCTCAAAACAGTCTCTCACAGTTGGCCATATCCATTTGGGACCCTAAAAGCAGCAAAAACTGTTCTGCAAATTTCTGCATGGAATTTGCACATAGTACTACTGTTCTCACTCTGCAGAAAAGGAAATAGAAAATAGAGAGATTTAATTGCATGGGAGATTGAGAACTCCTCACAATTGATTTCAAAATGAAACTTCCATTCAAACTGACGAGCTGGAAACTCTTGCTGAAATATAATGTGTGTTTGCTAATGCCACCTGATCTCTAAATAACGAGGATCAGTGATATTTACCTGCTTAATAGGTATTTATGAGACAAATCTAATTCATTTAAGGGTACTTAAAATCACACTCTGATTTATATGCTTATACAAATTGTATTTACCTGTTCTAGTTTTGATCTACACATCATGGCAAGCCAAGGCATTTCTGCAATTGGTTCCAGACTTAAAATCTGTGCTTTTGAAAAGGGCAAACATGCTTCCCCAGTGACAACATTCATCTGCTCCAGCTCCCTTAGCAAGTTTATCACCTTCAATAAGTAGACACCTGTTATTTCATGACCCCAACTCAGTTTTAACTCTTTTCCAAAGAACCATTTGGATTGGATCAAAAGATCTAGTTTTTTCTTAATTTGGAATACATCCCATCTTTTTTTTTTTTTTTTACTAAGATGTAACATTGTAACACATAATTTCCACAAGCTGAATAACCCTAATGACACCTCCATGAATTCTGGAAGACAAAATATTTTACTTTGAAGTTTTTTTTTCTTTAACATACACAGAGTACAAAAAGTCTAAGTTCATTCAGATTATACAAAACCAACTTTCTCAAGAATCAAACCCAAAATGTTGAGTTAAGGAATGATGAAGTTTTTTTTCTCTGGTGAAGCCAAGCCCTGAAGTGACTTAAATAAAGGTTTTGAAATTAATGGAAACACATCCACAGGGCAATTTTTTGTAAAGGTTAAACCCAAAAGGTTAACATTATCTGGATATAAGAAATACAATAAAAAAAGACCCTAAAGGAATGGTTTTGCTTTAACTGTCTTACCTACGTCACTACATTACATTACTACAAAACATTATTTTTAGTATATATTTACAATAAGAGAAACATTAAATAATACAAGATTAAGTTTTTCCACAAGCAGTAAATCATCATGGGATATCAAGAATCTGCTTATGATTCATATTTACATCCTGGTCACTGTTGCTTTATTAATATATCTTTGATTTTTGACCTTGCTAATTAGGCTGTGTGGAAATACTGCTTGGACAGATGTTAAACACCTGCAAAATATTCCATAAATGGATGTTTACAAGCCAGATTCCATCTGCTTGACTTAACAGAAATCTTATAAATACTGAAAAATATTACTAATGAAGGTATTCCTTATCATTATTTTTGTTTTGCCCAGTGCCACAATTCCAGAATTTTCACTATTTTAATTTTGCTTCTTATTCTGCTACATGAAGTCCATACAGATCAATAAGCCTAGAGAAATGAAACACACCTCACAATGATTAAAAAAAACAAACAAACAAACAAAAAAAAGGAGTTTAAAATGAAATAACATCCTCTTGCTCTGGACTGCCATGAACTAAAAGATGGCACAGAAGAATGGATGCACTGAAGGCATTTCTGGAGATCCTCTGAAAGGAGGGTAACAGCAGAGGCTCAGTGTTACCCATGGAGGGGCTGCAGCATTCCTGCCATCAGCTGCTGCTTCTTTCATGTCTCAGAGGAATTTTAACACATTCTCCAAAAGGTACACGACAAAATTCTTGTCCTGAGTAAACCTGCCCTGCCCTGAAAAATGTGAGGAATTTTAAAAAAAGACTCCTCCCATGTTTAAAGAAACATAAAAATAAACCCCTCAACCTCACAAGAAAATTACTATTCAACAGAAGAAACCTTCCTGTGTTGAATTTTTCCAGCATCTAATAAATTTAAACTAAATATGTATTAAAAAAGAATCAAAATGGTAAAAGCATTATGTATTCTGTTTTATAGCAATTCTTGAATTCTTGAAAATCTACAACCCTAAAACAAGGAAACACCTCTAAAGTAAGATTTTTTTTTTAACTAAACCTGCAGTACATGCTTTAATATTTGAGTAAGACTCTCATTTCTGGTACAGGTAATATGGTAGTGAGGACAAGTGAACAGAGAAGCAGACTGGGATTTGGAAAAGAAGGTTGTATTCTCGAATTTGCTCCAAGAAATTTGCCTGCCTCTTCTTTAAAGTTCTCATCTGTGTGGGAACACAGGATTCGCCTCTGGCTATCCTGGAGGTTCAGG
>VZTB01014392.1:428489-440647 GCA_013397245.1 Thryothorus ludovicianus
GAAGGAGCTCGGCAGGGCACAGAAAGAATGTTTTAGATAAGAGAAAATAAACAACCTTGAACACGAGACCTGAGGAGTTTCTGCTTCCTTTGCCCATCTCTCGCTGAGGTAAAAAGACTGTACATTGTCAGAATTTCTGCAATATAGCAGAGACAGAGACGGTTCTGACACATCTGTAGCTGAGGCTGGTGGCAGTGACCTTTCCCAGGGAAACACTGCAATTCCAAGCTGCAATTCCCAATGTTGGGGCTGAGCATCAGTGCCACAGTGGTCAGAATTAGAAAAGTCACAATGTATGGAAAACCTTCATTAGGCAAACTATTTGAACAGCATTCTGATGATGAAAAGAATGTGCTGATACGCCCCCTTAAGTTCCAAGGAACATCAGCAGACCATACCAGTGTAAATCAGCCCATTTCCAGTAATGCTGTTAAGCCACGCATGGAAGCTTCCATAAAACACACTCATTTTTCCATTTTCACAGAGTCAATGCACAGGAATACCATCTCCTTCATTTTCCAGAAGTCTATTTTATAAGTTTTTTTTTTTTTTCTGCCCCCAACATTTCTGTTAAGTCCTCAGACAGTAATTTAAGCACCAATTGTCAACACTTCATTTTCATTCACGTGTTTAAAAATTTCAGCTGTACTCAGCAACCCAAGCTTAGGAATTCACAGTGGTTTTAAAAGATTTTAAGACAGAAAAAAGCAAAAGGTAAAAAAACCTGTAATTAAGAGTCAGCTGGGACTGAGTCTGAACTTTGCTCAGCACTATGATGGGTAAGATTTTTAAAAAGCTGACACTTGATCAGTTGATAGTCACTTCTCTGATATCATTTATTAATAAATTTGGGATAGAGGTGTTAACCCCATGCAGATCTGGCTGCCTGAACAAGAGAAAAATTAAGGACATTTAGCCTTTATGCTGCTTTTTACATCTGTTTTCCATTTGGCTTCTTCAACAAAATAGACTGTTCCATTCCTCTAGTATTTAGGAACCGAATTCTGGAGAGTGTGACAATCTGATACTGTGCAAATATTGCATCATTAGGAGGGAACATTCTGCTGAGGACAGTTGAAACCTCAGGACAAGCCATTTCCACTGAAATGGAAATCCATTTAGTGGAGATCACAGATGAATTGCTTTTTCTCCATCTAAAAGCTACAGTTTGAACCCACATTATTTTTAAAATTAAACTGATAGTAAACAGTTATTGAAAAATGTTTATGAATATGAATTAGAATGCTCCCAGATTCGATAGACAGACATTTAATTTTCAGGAAGTTGAGCGAAAAAGGTTGTGCTGTGAAATTCGGCAGAATCAAAAAAGACTAATTCTTCAGTCCTCCAGCATTTTTCAATATTTTGTTGCAAATTTAAACAGTAGCTAAATATTTTATCATTAGTATTATTTTCCTACATTTCCTACAGTCTGTCTACTTTCAAAATCGGGCTCCTGCTTGTATTATTTTAGAGTGAACTTAGAAGTGTTGCTAAAACCAGATGTGAGAAATAGTTGATTTTATTTCCTGCTTCACATTTGTAATTTTGATGCTGACAGAAGCACAATGCTCTGCACAGAACACTCTGTTTCTAGCTAAGACGTATTTATCCGCTCTGTGACAAAATAACTACTAAGGTAGATTCTGCTCATATAGAATTTATGTCTCTCATAAAAGAAAATGCAAAATAAAACCCACATAACTTAATAATTAATATTCATAACAAGAAACTTATCACCATGACACACTTGAACTATAAAACTTAAAAATGGTAGAATTCCAATAGCATTTTGATTATTCCATCCTTGGCTGCATTGTGTGCTCCACTCATTTGGGGTTATCGGTTTTGTAAAGAGGAACACTACAGATAGTCTTTCACCTGGAAAGTAGAATCAAATCAAATTAATATTATATTCTGTTTGGTCTAGTGAATGTACCAGCATCTGCAGAAGTTTCAAAATACCTAAATTTTAATTTTTCTGGATCTTGCCTCACTGTTTATGAATGCATTCATTTTCCCACCCCCAATTATTGGAGCTTAATTTTGCTTTTTATTTTAATTCACGCTGTTCAGAGAAAAATAAAAGTTAAAGTTACTGTACCTCAACAAATGTACCTAAAGTGGCACTATTTTTGCATGCATGAAAGCTCAAAGCCTCAACAACTCCCATGAGCGATTACTCTTCTAACACTAATTAGATATTTGCTAATTAGTGTCTGATGTGTGAAATGAAAAACATTTTGAAGCTGAAATGGATAGGGTCTATAAAGATAGCAGTGCTATCCCAACTCCCTTTTTTCTGTTATCATATTTCATAAATATTAATAAGATCACATGATACTACCCCTTCTATAAAATTATCTTTCTGAAAGCAGTCTATTGTTTGGTATAATAGGGCTGTGTCAATATTTTGCATTAGCTGTAAAGCACTCAATGGAGGGAAGTGTTTTCTCTCAATGTTAAAGAGATGTCACATTTCATGCATCATCTTTATGCTACATTAATTGGGCCCTCTTTTTAATAGTTTATCTTTAAAGCACTGAAACTAAGAATGCAAAACTTTATTGAGTAATCCTTTACATTTCTGAATAATTTACCAAACTTATCTCATTTCAAATGGATTCCAAATAAAATAGAAATGATGAAATAGCTTTTTTCTTAAGCAGATACTGAGAACATCAAATTAGTGTCTCTGATGATCATTCCCAGGAAAGGTTTTGGAACGCTAGAAAAGTTAAAATAGAATAATGTCTTGAAAAGTAACTTCTAAATTCATATTAGAGATGTTTGAACAATATCTGCCTGTGATCATGCACAGAAAATTGTTCTAAATTGCCAGGGAGAATGACCTGTGTCACTGAATGATACGAAACTCTTTATCTATCAGAATATTGAGATCTCAGAAAAAAATGCAAAGGGGAAAAATCATTAAGGTGAATAATTCCCAACAAGGAAGCCAATTCCAAACAGGAATACTGAAGCACTGCTCACCTGTTAAATACTGGCCACGTCACACCTGGTATCTAATCACAGGATTAACACCAAAAGTTTAAATAGTAGCTAAGCATGAATAGACAGAGGTGACATTGAAACAAAATAATGACGAGATTATCACTTTCCCCAGGCTGACATTTTGTGATTCTAATAACACCCATCAAGGTGATTAAAACGATAATAAAAGGCAAGTTCTGAGGAAAAGAATAAAACAGACACAGGCAAGATAATACGTGACAAGTGAAGCTACAATTTTGCATTTCACTTTTTTTCAATGAAATTTCTTCATTTCAGATTGAAGTTAGGCAGTTCATCAGTCCCAAAGGTGTTTCTGAAATAGAAACCGCCTTTTCCACCAATACACTGTGCTTTTCATTTTTCATGTATTCAACAGAAGAATAAGCTCTTCAATATCTATTTATCCTGAGACAGTAATTTACACTTCACATTAGCTTGATATTTATTATCTAACTTCAAATAATTAAAGCATCACAATATGCTTCACACTTTGCGCAGGGGCAAATTCCGATTTAATTTAAATTTGTTTCTTTGCTGATGTAAACACATCAGCTACTTTTAATTACTGCTCCTTCCTTGACAAGCATTATGAGTTAACTTCCAGCACACACTGACGTATTTTGCCTCATAACCCTAAAGATCACTGTGTTAACAGACAGCTCTAGGGATACAGAGTTCTGAGTAAAGCTGCATCCAGGTGTCCGTGGGTGTGGGACAGACAGTGGCTGCTGTGCTGGGATTACAGAGGGCAGCAAGCACCTGCCAAGACAGATGTATACGACACGACACAGTACATCCATATGTCACTGGGGTTTTTTGGTGCACCAGGAGTTTCAGGGTTCCTGTTACATACTCCCTTACACAAGGCAAACGTTCCCCAGCTTTGCCTCAGGAGTCATTCTCCTTCCCAGTCCATGACAGAAGTGACAGCAGTCACCAAAAGCAACTCCACGACAAAGAGCACTGAGTTCTGTCCTTGGATGATAAGTGCAGTCACTGTTCTTGCAGAGTCAAGTCTTGTTTGGCTGGGCAACAAAGGGTTTGCACTCAGCTGCCAATTAACATGAGCTAAAATGCTTGTAAATAATTAAACTTTACATTTCTGAGTTCTGTACATATTAATCTATTCATGCTCTGCTGACACTGTGAAGTAAAAAAAGAATCACAACATATTTGTTTCTTTGATCTGTAAAATAAATGACTGGTTTGAGTCAATCGTCTCACAAATACTGTATTTGTGGTGCATCGAGTAGGGAGAAAAAAGGCAAGAAAGTTTAGGTACTTGGGCACATGGGTAAGTTGTTAGGAAGAAAAAGACTGTAACAGTCACTGAACTTAAGCAAGTTGCTGTGTTCAGGGATGTACAACTGATACTGAGGACAGATATAATCCAGTTTTTCACTGCTTCAGATACAACGAGGATCTTCCCAACAAAACACAGAAACTGGCTCTGGTTCAAACACATCACGTCTAGAACTGGAATGAATCACTGGGCATTTTGAAGCAGCACAGAATAACTGAGCAGGTCCATGCTAGCATATTTCTGATGAAAGTTTTGCCAGTGCTTCCAGCGTTCAGTCAGGTCATGGAGCAGCCTCAGTGAGAAGTCACGTTAAGCACATGTGCAGGCTGAGGGAAGCACAGGTTGCTATTTCTTGCAGAAATCATTATGGTCCTAAAAGCATCAAACATATCACTAAAATGTGCTTTCTGTATCATTGATGGAGTCCTAAAGCTGTCCCTCAGAAACATTCTTACCAGGCATGAGCAGGGGACAAATCAGACTTTCCTTCAAGCTACTTTACTCATGCAAAAAAAGGAGAAACCTCGGAAGGGCAGGAATGTGTCTATTTTCAGAGAGCATGTAGCTCAAGAAACAAGCCCTCTTTTTTTTAATAGGCAACTTCAAAGAAAACCTACATCATTCATGTGTGGAATACTAATAATCTGCACCTTTGTATTCTTCTGTTTTACATCGGTCTTACAACCTGTTAAGGATATTTTCATTAATATATTAAAAATATTTAATATTCAGTATCTAATTCTTTTAATTCCAGCTGCTTTCTTGACACTTACAGCACAAATGTATGGAATTGTAGTGTAGGGCTAATCAGCCTCACTGTATGGCTTAAAAAAAATCCACTAATTAAAATGAATCTTTCATAAGAGTCGTTTTCTGAGCCATCATCTCTATGCTTAGAAAGAAGCTTGTCTGGTAACTCAGCAGCTCACCACTTCCTATGCTATTTCTGCTGTTTCCTAGCAAAATACTGAATTAACTGAATCTCTAGAAAGGTAAACTTCTTATGCTTCACCTATTTATCAAGGAAGTTGTTCCTAAAGAGCATAGAGAAAATCAGAGAAGAAAAAAAATGCCTTTCTTAAAATAAAAACAGCTTTTTAAAAACAGTTTCTGTTATGACTAAACATTTCTTCATTTAAATGTCTAGAGAAAGAGTAATAGCTTAAGTTCTAAGATAATGAAACCCACTTTCTATGAAAATGAAATGGCATTATATTGTGTAATAAATGATTGTTTCTGCATTTTCTCTCTCTTTCACTAACTGAAATTTGACATTCATTGGCAAAGTTTAATTACTGAACTTTTTATCAAAATAAAGAATGGAGAAGAATTTGTCAGAAGACTGATTTTATACACCTGTCAAAGAATAACAGCAGGTATTAAAAGTATTTATTAGCCTGGATTCACGTAGCTACAGATCTTTCCACACCTTGGTGAAAAGCCTGAAAACCCAATTGCATTTGCATGCTCTCCTAATGTTTCCTGGCACACAGAACCTGCTATTTTTTATCAAATGAATTTCAGTTTTTCACACAATTCCATTGTACCTTGGAACTGTTCAAGTTTCTACATTCTCTTTTTTTTTTTTTCAAATATTTCCAAGTGCATGAGCTTTTATTCTGAGAACGAAAGTCTTGCATGACTGAAACTTAATGAGCTGAACATTCTGCTTTAATGTTCCTCCTAATGGATCAAATGGAGGATGTGTTAGAAAACAAACAAACAAAAAAACAAATAAAAAAATCAGAAAGTTTGTGCTCAGGAAATTAAGCAAATGTGTGTGCTTCCATTATGGGGCAGCTGTTTCTAAGCCTGACCTCACAGAGTTTAGCTCAGTGGAGCTGTGAGTCTGTTCTATCCTGTCACATTCATGTGAAGGTCAATGGTAGGAACTGCTCTGGAGGAAAAAATCCCAACTGATTAAAGTCACACTCATATCACAGAATCCCAGCATGGCCTGGGTTGGAAGGGTCCTTAAAGCTCACCCAGTGCCACCCCTGCCATGGCAGGGACACATCCCACTGTCCCAGGCTGCTCCAGCCCTGTCCAGCCTGGCTTGGGCACTGCCAGGGATCCAGGGGCAGCCACAGCTGCTCTGGGCACCTGTGCCAGGGACTCCCACCCTCACAGGGAGGAACTCCTCTCTAAAATCTAATCTAAATAAAAATGGTAAACCGTGTAAGTCCTTGTGCTGCCACCAATAGCTTGCCAATGCTTCAATTTTTCCGCTTAATAATTTAAATACTATATATACGTATATATATTTAAAAAAAAAAAGTTGTTACCTAGTCCAATGGCATAGGACTAACAGAAAGAAGCTTGACTGGCCACATTGAACTCCTAACCTAACACTAAAATTCCCATGGTAATAAGTTTCATGACAAAGAGTGGCCCCTAAAGCAGCAGTGCCAACACGGCTCTAGACACTGCTGCCAATGGTGCAAAGCAGTTCTGGCAGCACCAGGATTCTCAAATACAGATGTATTGACATACTGCTTCTCCTAACATGAGTGATTCTCCTTTTGTAACTTCCATGTGATAGATTTTGAAAGAGTCACTCTGGTGATCAATAGCAATTTTTCACAGCAGTTTTGCTATTTCAAACTTCCTTTTCCTTTACTGTTTTTACATTCAGTGCATCCAACGGATTAATGTCAGTCTCCATTCAGAAATCATTTGAGAAAACATGCACTTGCACTCACTTTCCATCTCTTCAAAAATCTCATGCAGCTGAATTCCATGGAGCTGTGAGACTGTTCTATCCTATCATGCACAGGTGGGTGAGTATGATTCCATCATCAGTATAAATAAATGCACGAGAGAAGACAGAAACAATGGACAATTCTGCAGGAAGGAGACAGCAGAACTCTCGCTGACCTGTTTGGGTACAGAGGCTCTGGCAGTGTTTGTGGGGTTGCAGACTCTGTGCCACCCAACAGCCTGTGCCTCTGGCCATGCCAGCCTTGTCCTGGCTCACTGCAGCTCTGCTTTTAGCTCTAATGATGACTCTGTTTAATAACAAACTGCTACTCTAATTCTAACTGGTGTTACTGGTCCTCAGCTTTGATCCAAGAAATAACCATAATTTTTCAAGAAAATGTAATGATGAGTGGTCAGTCTGGGCAGAATTCCATGGTTCTGACCCTGCTGTGACGCTGCAGCCCCAGTGTGGCTGCTGAGAGAGGGCACGGGGTGACAGGGAAACACCAGCTCTGTGAAGGGTCCAGGCCTGGGAGGGGCAGAACAGTTTCTAAGGGTAAGGAAGAAAACAGTGAACACTCAGTGACACACAGGAGAGACTGCCCAGGCTGCAAAGGCAGATGCTACACAGAGCTGCAGATCTGTGGAGAAGCAAGGTGCAAGAACCTATCAGAAACTTTATGGGACCCCCAAACATTCCTGAGGTGAGGAGGATGAAAAACCCCCAACAGCAGCATTGTGCTTTTCCCAGGCAAAGAGAAAGACGACCCTTTGCCAGCAGTGCCAAACCTCTCCTGAACAGGAATGGCTCCCCAAAATCCTCCCCCAGGCTGAAATCCACAGCCCTTGGGCCAGGGGCAGTGGGAGTGCAGCATAATGTGAGGAAAGAAAGGGGTAAGTGCACAGCAGTGTATGAAACTTGCTAACCTGGAGTTCAGGCTAGGTCCCCTGTTCCCCAGTGAAACAGTGAGCTTTAACAAAAAAATGATCCAAATCATCTTATGCTTCTGTAAGACAAGGAGAGAAAAGCAGAATGTACTCTTTTAATTACTCATGTTCAAAATCCATAGAGATTTTGTTTTGAAAGGCTAACTGTGATTAAAGAACAGAAGGAAAACATATGTCTAAAGAAGTACTGTTAAAAAAAAAAAAACTTCAGGAAAATCTTTCATTGCATAAACCCCCCTCTAACTTCAGGAGCTATTTAGCTGGATATTTGCGCACAACCAACAGGAAAAAATGCCTGAGTCACTCCAAATGAGTGCGAGTTGGCAGGTCTGCAGAGCTCAGCACTGTCACTCTTGCCAAGTGTCATGCTTCATACAGAAGACTCACGCATCAGGTGTCCATGTCACACTTTTATTTCACTCTGCATAAATCACACACAGAGAAATCTTGACAAGGTTTGTTTTATGCCAACACAGTACTCCATAAGCATTTCTCTGATAGGAACTGGAAAGACCGAGAGCTGGCAGCTGGATCAGCTTAGGTGAAGTTTTGATTCCTGCATCAGAAGTTATCCAGCAAACTGTTGTGCCAGCCACTGCTGGAGCCTGAGCACTCACAGGAGTGTGTGTGTGATGTCCTCAGAGCTTCCCCAGCCCCAGCGGTCACAGCCATGCTCTGCTGCACTGGCAAATCTAATACACAGTGACCTTGCTTATACTCCTGCTTTTAGGCTCTGGAGAAAACCTCTTTGTTTTTGCCAAATGAATGATATAATGAAACCTGTCATGAGGCAAACCACATTCAAACCGATTTTGGTGTGTCATGTAACCAGTATTTTATGTTTTATTCTGTTTAGTGGTTTAAGTTCACTCTTGTATACAACACTCACATGTTTTGTTTAATTCCGTCTATATTTCATTCTATTTTGTCACATCTGATTAAGCTCTATTTGAAACTCTTACTTTGCATTAGCACACTGGCTCTATTCCTATCTGTTTTGAGCTACGTGGATAAATCATGTGCTTGGAGCAGTGCCTCAGTAATCAAATTGTCTGCTGAGAGTGCAGTTCCATGCTGTAATTTTTGCTAGTGCTGAACCCAGTGTAAACAGATCCTGCCCTCCTCCTCTCACACCCACTCATCCCTGCCCAGCCTGCCAGCTCTCTCTGGCTGCTAGGGCCTGAAAAACCCCCAAAACAAATGAACAAAAAACAAACACAATGCCCCCTCCAAAAATAACCCCAAAAAACCAAACAAAAGCAAAGAAACCTCAAACTGAGTGTCGTTTATAAACTGAAGTGGAAACTGCACCTGTGCAGTTTCACCAGCACAGCTCCAGGAACTGTCTCGGGAGGCAGGAGGGAGAAGAGGGGTGGGAGCTGAGCAGGGAGGTCTCACACCAGCCTGGCTGGAATTGATCATCCTGCAGACCTCTGCTGGCAGGGAAGGGAGGTGATGGGGTCCAACAGGCACCTTAAGAAGGGAAAAGTCATGATCCTGTACCTTCCACAAAGAAGAGAATTTGCTCAAGATTTCCTCCTCTATAGAGACACAATTTTGAGCTCAGCTGCCTTTGTATATTTTATTCGCTATGTATCAAAACATCCATTCTCTATTTTGCACTCTTTGAAGAAATAAAGGTACACTGCAGGTTATGGAATCTTGGCACTACTCCCCAGCAGTTTTGTGCTCTGTTGCCTTTTTTTCCTCTATGTATTGTCCATGAAAATTACCCATTTACTTTTAAAATATCTTTCAGATATATAAGCCATATAGGGAAGAAATCCATTCTAAGAATTACTGGAAGCTAACAACTCCATAGTCACCTAAGAGAGGGGTTCTTCCATTTATAAAATCCCTGCAGTACCTACTGAGTGATTCAGACCAGAGCTGAAAACTGCTTTACAAGGCTCAGGAGCCCTCTGCATTAGACACCTCCAGGTCTTTTCCTTTCATGTGATGCTGGTTCTCCCTTTGCTTTTGCTGCCACCCTTGATCCTCCCAGTGCTCTGATGCCACACACAATTTGGCTGCTGGCTTACCAAGAACAGCTCCTCTACTGAAATGTACCCTGAGATCGTTTTGTTCAGAGAAGGAGGTTTCATCCTGGGAGCACCAGTTTTCTAAAAGAACGTTTATCAGGAAAGAAAAATCACTACTCCTTATGGTATTTTATGAAAATTCCCTGGAAGAGTGTATGGGATAAACAACTTATGCATAATGCCTTCTTAAGCATGGGATTCCTTGGAAACTTTGTTCTCCAACAGGCAGGACGTCAAATCTGCCTGTGATACTTATCTCTTCCACCTGCACATTTATTTCCTTATCTTTTTAACTCACTCCTTTAAAATACTTTACAACACCCTTGATTCTTGGACCAGCAGAGGCAGTGAATTGACTTTCCTCCTAAAAATGCCATGCAATATCCCACACCTGAAACTTTATTAACCCAAATCAGGGTGAGATAATTTATTAGAGAGGAATACAACCTTCTACATTAAGTATGATAATACATTTTACCCTTCTAGTCACCATTTCTTGATTTCACTGTCAACATCTATTCTATTCCATATGACAGTGCAAAGCTGGAAGAGGAATCACTGATACATTACTGTACTTATGTTTACCACGTGTGGCAAAACGTTCTTAGATAACACCTCTATTTGTCTGTGACACAGTAGGGAGTAAATGAAAATGTTTATTCTGACCCCTCAGCAGAAAGAACTCCCTTAATCCACTCACTGATGAGATAACACTGTAGGATTACAATAATCAACTTGCAGTATGTCCTCTATTAGAGCACTAAAGATAGAGAATTTCATATCCACTGGGAAATGATTCTTCACTTACGTAACAGTGACAGGCTTTTGCCCTTCGAGATCACATTTCTCACCCCATGCTGAGCCCTCAAACAGCTTCTGTACCAAATGGCTAATATTAAGCTAAATACTACAATTCTAAAAGCCTGTAACTAAAAGAAAAATTGTTTGCAATGCCCACTATTGATTTAGGTAATGGAATGATAAAGAGACAGATGTTAACAATATACTTAAGCTTCTAAGCATCCTCATAGGGGTAGAGTTACAATGTACTGCTTGTGAAGGGCTCTTATTTAAATGTAGATAGAAATCTCAATCATCTCCTGCTCTAAGAAATTTTAAAAATTGCTAATACTGTAGGGAAAGAGATTGCTCCATAGATTCCACCACAGTTCCTCATGACCACTGCCTAATGTCATGCAGGAATTCTCCATTTTCCATAGAATTACTGACTTTTGTCAAAATTCAAATAACGAAACATGGGGAGGAAGGGAGGGAGGATGAGAAAACTCAAGATAATTCATTCAAGCCAGAATTTTTTCCATACACTTTTCTAAAGGAAATTTTAAGTGTCAAAAAATACATATCTTGTGCTCATTATTAAATGCTAAATACCACAGTGTTTTGAGCTGCCTTGTGGCCATTGTAAAGAAAACAGGTGTTCTGATAGATTATAAAGTGTGAGTCAGAGGATGTGCAGAACAGAATTTTAATGAGGCTGCGAGCACACAAATCTGACTAGCCTTTTGAACATGATGCTAAAACACTGAAAGTAGTCTTAAAAGAGACAAAAAGCAGGAACACAACTAAAAAATCCTCATTAATGTACAGCAAGTGAATGTGGAGCAGAAAGTCATTAAGTCAGGCTTTGTAAGGCACCGGTGACCGCGGGGTCTGCGGGAGAGGAGCGAGAGGCTCCGGACAAGCCCTCCGGGGTGGGGTTGGCTGGTTCAAAGGGGCATTCATCATCCTCGCCTTTGGTCTGTCCGACTCCTGCTGCTAAAACATGCAAATTTCTTATTGATGTGCTCGGCTGTGTGAAGGGCCAGCCTGTCCTTACAGTAAGCACAGCAGAAAAATCTCCAGTGAGCACCTACTCCAGCCCCCAGCCTCCATCTCCTCCGGTGTGAGCAGCAGATGGCACAGAGCCTCTGTGTGGGCTTGCTGACGTGTGCTCAGGGACCTTCCCAAAAAGGAGCTGAAAGCATCCTCACACAGCAGAGAGCCACCCAAATCACCCCGATCATGGCACTCGCACAGAGCCCCTCCACAGAGATAACAAACAAAGACATTCCGTGACTGGCATTTAGGAATAAAGGGATTTTGGAAAAAAAAAAAAAAAAAAAAAAAAATTCTTGCAAGACCTATATCTC
>VZTB01014393.1:320-71037 GCA_013397245.1 Thryothorus ludovicianus
TTTTTTTTTTTTTTAAATTTCCTTCCCGGTTATGCGTGAGATAAAACGTTTTCCATGCTCGTTTTTTAGTTGATGCCTCTCGCCCGAGATGGGGGAGATTAGGAGAGTTAACCCCCGAAAATTCCAAGTGGAGGTAGTCTGTTTGGACATCGGGAAGGATTTCTGGTTAGAACTGCCCGGGGAGATGGTGGGATGTTCATCCCTGGGGATGTTCATCCCTGGGGATGTTCATCCCTGGGGATGTTCATCCCTGGAGATGTTCAAGGAGCATCGGGCTCTCAGTGCCCATGGTTTGGCGGTCTGTCAAAAGTTGGACTCGATGCTCTCAAGAGACCTTTCCCAACCTGGTTCTGTGATTTTTCATAAGTAAACTGCGGCACTCGGTGCTGTGGAACTTCGGCGATTATGTCATGTTGCACCTTCCACAATTATTTTGGGGAGTTCTTAATATAAAACGGGATGCGGCGCGGAAAAGCTGCAGCCTGCAAATCGCAGATCCCTGACGCCACAGCCTGTGAAACAGAGTTGGCGTTCCTCACACCTTGGGAAAAGATTTGGTGGCCCTTGGAAAGTTGCAAGGAGCTCAGTGACACCAAATTGTGAAGTTACTTTCTGCTGGATTTATTTTGTCGGAGTGAGTTCCCCCTGAGGGGTTGGGGAGATTTTGTGGACAGGCAGACAGGGGTCAGGGTGGATTTTTTTAGGTTGGAGCCACATAACTTGCTTGATTGTCTTGCCAAATCACCTACAAATGATTTATAACAATATTAAACACTTGGTGTGCGTTCAAACAAGGGATCCATGTGCCCTTCCCAGCTGCCCAGCCTGACCATTGGAGCCACCCTCTCTTGTTGCTTCTCCCTTGAATTCCCTGGATTTTCGGTGAACACCAAGGATCCAAATTGCACATAGAGAGAAGCTTGCTGTTACACCTTGCTTTATTTAAGCTAGCTCCCATTTCAAATTAACACTTGTGTCACAGGGCTCTAACTTCTCCTGTAATAAGAGGCCACTTCATTCTATTTCTCAGCTCCTCACCAGATTTCAGCTGATCCTCCACCTTTGCCTGTGAATATTTTTGTCATTAAAAAGCCACAATTGGCCTTGTTGGTGCAGTTTTCAGGGCTCCCTCCTGTATCTTTCAGCTCTTTCTGGCTGTAGCAAAAACTGGATTTTTTTTTCAGTATTTTTTCAAACTCCTCAGAAAACTTTCTCCTTAGAAAAGCTGGATACATTTCATCCCTTAGGGTCAAATATTACTGGGAAAATTGTGACTGTCTACTTTGAGAGGCTGAAAGAAGTGTCGTGATTATGCCAATGACATTTCTTACTCCAGGAGAGCCCTGATCTAATAAGGCAACATCTGCTATAATCCTAGGGGAAACCATTAAAAACTGTATGTCAGCTGCATAGCAATTTTAATTATAACACTGACAAAAACAATTATGACACCCTTTTTATAGGGGAAACATCTGTCAGAAAGATAAGATGAAAGGCTGGGAGTTATTTATTTCTTGCTAAATTAACATTCTGGGACCCAGAGCAAAACTATTAACCTGGCCATATTTTGCTCTATTTGAAAGGTCTTATTTTTAGAGCAGTTCTTCTTATGTAAGAGTATTTAAGTTCATAATAAATTTTACTTATTGTTAATATAGATGTAGGCTTCATTAGGAGTGGTTTGTGCTTAGTGGGCTGGATGATGTATGAGGAGGGGCTGGGGGAGCTGGGTTTCATTAGTTTGGAGGAAAGCAGGCTAATGGGGAAGCTCATTGCTAATTTCAACTCCTTAATGGGAGGTTGGAGCAAAGGGAGAGGCAGACTCCTCCAGAGGCAGCAGGGAAAATGCCAATCCGATATTTGGGAATGAATGTTCCCAGTGTGAGTGAGTGAAAACCTCTTCTGGGGGAGTCTGATCTGGAGTGGAGTGGCCAAAGCCCAGAGCAAGCCCAGCAGGTCAGAGTAGAGAGCTGAAACTTCCGTCTCCAGTCCAAGTTCCTCTTTAATTCTGTGTCCCCTCTGCACGGCTCATTCTCAAAATGTCACCTCATCAACTTAGAGAGTCAAAGGAAAAATAGGTTTGGCTCGGTTTTTGTGATGTGCCCGCATGTTTGGTTCTGCTTTAGGAATTCTGTCCTCCTCACAATTTTCTGTGGTTTTATTCCTGCGTGTGTTGGCACTCTGTGAGCCAGAGACAAAAGGGGGTGTTACGTATCAGTCTAAGAATAATTGAATCAGCATCTAGCTGCAAACTTCTGAGATATTTTTTTCTGATACTTTTGCTTTATTTTTTTGTTGTAGGAGTGAGGGAAAACTAGCTGTGGTGCTCAAGAGTGAAGTAGCTAGAAAGGGAAAAGGAAAGAAAACGTAAAGAATAAAGAAGAAAGCATTGCAAAATTCTCTTTTCTGTGGTAGGCCAGATAGGTAAGACGTTTTTTCAGTTCTTCTTGATCATAAGTTCTGTGTTTGAATGAGGATCTGTGGTGAAAGTGAGTGCTAAGGAGTTATTTCTGGTTTTTTTAGCTGCCTTTCTCTGCAACAGTGCCTCGGAAATAAGCAGAAGAGTTACTTTCTTGTACTGAATTAAAGGAACCAGTTAGATTTTTTTGAAGTACCTGGCAATGCATGGCTGTCCGAGGGGATTATTTGGCCACATATTTCTGACCTGGGCAGCTGCTGGGCTGAATTGTGAGCTCACTGGTGGGAGAGGAGGGCAGCAGCTGATGGTCAGAGCATCCCAGGGAAGGGCTCCATTCACAGGCTGTGCACCATATTCTCACTGGGGACAACAAAGAGGGGGAATAAGATCCTAAAAACGCCGAGGTTTAGAGCGTGGAGAGGGAATGTGAGGAGGCAGGTATGTGGCAGGGCTGCATTGCAGCTCCGGAGCAGCTGTGACTTACTCCTCCAGAATTCCTCTTGCGCCACAGAGGACAGAGGACACACACGGGAGTGAAAATCCCTGTCGTGCTGTCCCGGTGTGCGTGGCACCCTCATCTGCATGTTGGCTCAGCTCCTCTTGTTAGGGAGGTTTGGGTTGCACGTGTTCTTTCTCCTCCTCCTCTTCTTCCTCCTCCTCCTCCTCCTCCAACTGCTGTGGAGAGGGCTGGGCCGGAGCAGCCCTTTCCTGGCAGCCCCAAAAATATCTGAGTGTCCAGCAGAGCCCTGCATCTCCTCCCACTGCTCCTGGCATCCCTGCAGCACCAGGGATGCCTCCTCCAAAGCGAGTTTGCAGCAGGGACGCCTCCTCCAAAGAGAGCTCACATTCAGCAGCGTAAATAAACAGGGCAATCCTGAATTTGAAAGGAAAGGCTGTATATTTGTGCCCCTAAAAAAGACAATTAACAATGAAGCTCCAGTGGCGGCCGGCAGGCTGTAAGTTCACAGAGTAAAGGGTCTCAGGAAATAACATCTTTGAAAAATAAAGGCCCAGCTCTCCCAGCTTGAAATAGCAACTTCAAACAAGGCGCTCTTATGGTTGAAACAAAGGATGAAGCTCATTTACTCTGCCATTCAAACGCGACCGAAACAAAATATTTATACAGGTTTGGGGGGGAAAGGGGGGTATCGAATGGCTCTTCACTCAGACATAGATTGTTCACAGCTAAAATAAAACACAGCTGACTGTCCCCATTGGAGAGTTCTCCCCACGCTGTTTGGCACACAGAGTGTGACCAAGGTAATTTCTGTGAAGGCATCCCAGTGAGTCACAAAGTGCAGTGAGATATTTGTGTGTGTGTGTGTGTGTGTCATTACTCTGAGCACATGCAAACCAACACGGCTAATTACTGCCCAGGAAAAAAAAACAAACTGTGTCAAAGTTGGAGCAGCAGCAGATATTGCTACATTTTGCCCCTAAAGCGCTGCGTTTCACCTTCTTAACTCCCAAAGAAGTCAGGTAAACTCCCAGCTGCATAAAGTATAAAAATTTGAAGTGGTTATGCATCTGGTATTTTTTTTTCTTTAATTAAGTGAAAATGTTGCAGGCATGCCTCAAATAATGTTGCCAGTGGACAGGAGAGATGCCAAACACATGAACTGTGGGATGATGCCTCATATGATTGAAAAACCTAAACCTTTGCCTTTCAAATTAAAGCAGAAGATTAGTTGTTAAACTAGCTAGTGCTTGAAAGATTGCTCATACCATTTTGGGTGTATTTAATTCATTTCATGCAGTCTGAGGCATAAAACAAAAAGCACATGTTAATATTTTAAGGCCAAGTGTATTCAGAAACAACAGAGCTTAATAATTGCTCTTGGATGACTGGCTTCAAAAAAGTATGTTTGAGCTTCCTTTAGCAGCGGAGCTTTTTCTTTTATTCCCTGCTGGTTTCATTTAAGAATTACTTTGCTTGTGCACAAGCTTGTGATTCTCCTGGTCAGCTCACTAATCACTGTGATGTGCCCTTCAGTGCAGTGAGGGCAGGAATTCATCTTGCTGGGTATGGGCCCCTCTTTTCTTCCCCCCTCACCAAAAAGTAGAGGAGTTTGGCATCGTTGTTCCGTGGCTGTAAAAGTTGTGTGCTGGCACTTTGGAAAGGTGTGACAGCTGTTTAAAAACTTTGCCTTAGCCCTAGGTGTATAGATAATGATGTTCACAGCACAGAGTGTGAGAGTCCATGGCTTGGAGCTCTGTCACTGCTGCTCTTGTGCTTCTCTAAGTGGGAACTGTCCTTGTGAGCACTGGGAATATTTTTGGAACAATGACTTCAGATTGTTTTTTTCATGCTGACATATTCTGCTGTAGTGTCAGGGCTCAGGCCTTGGCATCATAGAATCTGCTCATCTTTAATGTTTTCTTTTACCTTCTTTATTATTCTCAACTGGCTTCATTCTCCTTCAGCTGGAGCAGAGGTCCCTGAGGGCAGAGCTCCCTGGGATCTGCAGCTCCTCCCGAGGGACAGCTCTGATCTGAGCTCCTGGCACAGGGACAGCACCCAGGGAGTGCCTGGAGCTGGGCCAGGAGGGATTGAGGATGGATTTTAGGGCAAGGTTCTTCCCCCAGAGGGTGCTGGGCACTGTCCAGGGAATGGGCACGGCCCCGAGGCTGCCAGAGCTCCAGGAGCTGCCAGGGATGCCCAGGGTGGGGTTGTGGGGTATCCATTCAGGGCCAGAAGCTGGACTTTGACATTCCTTCAGGATATTCTGTGATTAATCCCTCACCTCCCAGAGCAAACTCCCAGTTCTCTTTTCCACCTGTTGACTTTGTCTGTGGAGTGAGCTGTGCAAGTCAAGTGCAGAACCCGTGGCACCGAAAGTGAGAACAGAGTCATTTCTAATCACTTGATTCCTTTTGGCAAGTGAAGGCCATGATTTCATCCATGGATCCCTCTGCCTGCATGTTCAGTGCATGGACACATCCTTACAAAAAGCACAGCAGTGACTCTCATTGTGGTCAGTGAATAAGAATATCTCTGTTTACACAATATTTTGAAATTTATTCCAGGCAGGTGCTGTAGATTGGGACCTGAGGGAGCTGGAGTTGTTTAGCCTGGAGCTAAGGAGGCTCAGGGGGTCCCTTCTGGCTCTGCACAACTCCCTGACAAGAGGGGACAGCCAGGGGGAATCAGGCTCTGGGAACAGGGACAGGGACAGGAGGAGAGGGAACAGCCTCAGGCTGGGCCAGGGCAGCCTCAGGTTGGACACCAGGAGCAATTTCTGCTCTGAAGGGCTGTTAAGCTTTGGAGGTTTGGAGTCCCCATCCCTGGAGGTGCCCAAGGAAGGTCTGGATGTGACACTCAGTGCTCCAGGCTGGGTGACAAGGTGGGGATGGGTCAATGACCTTGGAGGGCTTTTCCAACTAAATGATTTTGGGATTCTACTGGGCCATGTGTTTTTAAGTTCTAAGAGTGAGGGAGAAGTTGATGGCTTTTCTCCTGACCCAAGCAAAAATTCAGGAGTAGAGCACTGTAGTCAGGAGCATTCCCCCACTCTGTGTTGAAGATCTCAGCCTGAAGTGTCTGGAGCAAAAATTCACCTATTGAGTGACATTGACCAAAAAATCCCATATGTAAGATCTACATCCTGTTTTATTGACCTGCTCTCCTGCTGGATAGAGGCCTATCCATCAAGGAACCCAACCCTGCTCCCACAGAAGTAGAAAAGCAAAGGCAATGCCAGATTGAGCTGCAAGTGCACGAGTAGATGGTTGTGTCCACTGGTGCATACTTTGGCAGGCTTGGAAAACTGCCTGTGTTTCATTCACAGCCATCTCTGGGAAGCTCTGTTCCATCCCAGCCAAGCTGGCTGTCTTTTTGCTTTTACTTCCCCAGGGGCACAATGTCAAATTAGTCATTTTTACAGGAGCTAGGAGCGCTACAGCAGCCCCAACATACGCTCTCTGGAACACTGACAAGATAAATTCACTTTATACAAATACAAGCAGCAGTTGCTCTCTCTGTCCTGGTTGCTTTTTCCTTTTTTACAATGGAGCAGGTGCAATGCCTGTATCTGTTATCAGTATCTAATATGGTTTGAGCAAACAAGGAATTGCTCACGTTGTCTAGGTGTTGCACACAGTCCATTAGTCACCCCGTCTAGTGCTTATCACAATTCAAAAAAACAACATTTGGGATGAGTCATTAAGATTCATTAAAGAATATCTTTGTCACAGCAGCAAATGAGGGAGAAGTATGGAAGGGATGGGCGGGGGTATGTTTAATATTTGTGGAGAACATAAGACATATGCTGTGTACCGGGGATCCTGGGAACAATCCTGGTTTCACAGACTATTATTAGCAGAGCAAAAAGTGAACTTAGTTGTGTTGATCAACCCTAGGAAGCAAATTCTGTGTTTGGACTGTGAAATAATTCACTTTTGGGGGTCTCTGGGTTATAGGGTGTGATATCCCACACCAGTGTCCAGCTGGGGCCAGCCCATAAGTCCTGTTCCACCCCGTGTGCAGCTTTGTCAGTGTCAGGAGCCCAGGAGCACTGTGGTGCCCTTGCCTTGCTGATGTTCCCAGCAAAACAGACATTCCTGCAGGATGAGGGACGGACACTCCTGTGGCCACCTCATGTCCCTGTCCTGTCCACTGTGGCCAGGTGCTGTGTGCAGCCCAGATGCTGCGAGCACCCAGTTGGGTGACACACAGGACAGATGGCACTGGCCAGCAAGGACTCTGAGGGGGACAAACTGTGCCAGGCTGGAATAAAACGAGGTGAAATCATTTCCTTAGCCCAAGAGAATCTGCTGGACCTTGGGCATTCAGGCTTTTTCCTCCCCTAGGAACAACAAAGTCAGTCTCAAAAAAAACCCCAAACTTTTCTGAATTGTATTTTCTAAAAAAACCCAGCAAACAAAGTAAACCCAAGCCGTGATTGATCAAACCCTTGTATTCTTTTTACTCTTTTTCATTTTATTTCAATTTTTTTCAAAAAACATGTTTTTACTTTGAATTGTCCTTTTGACAAGTGGGTTTTGGTGGAGCCCTGGGCACGCCAAAGGGAGGGAATGCTGTAAGCAGCTCCTCTGCACACAGATCTCTGTGTAGCTTTTTCCCCACTGGCACGAATTCCCCTCTGTGGGCCAGATGTGCTTTTCTCCTCACAGGAGATGAGTGTTTCCATGGCTGAGCTGTCCTGCTGACAGCACTGAGATTTCTGGAGTCACTGCTCACTCCCAGGTGTGAAGTGGATTGCTCTCCAGCCTGGGGCAGATAAGCAGCCACAGGACTTTGTTGCTGCTTCTCCCAGCATTGGAAATATTTTAATTAGGAGAGGAAAAATCTGTCCACATTGTTTCTTTCTTTCCTGCAGTGCAGTCTCTTTCCTTCCTCTCAGTGCAATCTGGTTTTCTTAACGTGGCTGATTCAGAAAGCAAGCTGAGGGCTGCCCTGAAGTCTTTAAATGAGAATATAGATTTTACTATGATGTTTATGGTAATAATTCAGTTTCTTTTTTATCAATGTGATAAGTGATTGCCCCTCACATCTCAGCTTTCACTCTGTATGGAAACTGAACTTTGGAACCCCCAAAAACTCAGGTGCCGTGCAGGTGAGCTCTGCTGATTCCCATTGGATTTCTTTAAGCAGAACCTGTATTGCTTTTAGTGCTCCTGAGTAAACCCAGGAGAAACTGGAGTTGTGTGGAGCTCTTATCTCAGGGGATCACACACTTTGGCCAGGCAGGAAAGAAACTGAACAGATTTTAAAAGATAAGGATTTTGATCTGACCTTCTTTAAATTCCTTCTGTGCTTTCTCAATAACCTGGCATTTCTGGGAACTCACACCCAGAGTGTGCCAGGGTTTATGGTCGGCAATCATCTTTAATCCCTGGACTTGGACCCTCTGTCTCTTCCCAATATTTTTGCAGTTTGCAACCTTGCCTCAGGCTGGTTGAGCTTTTGCTGCAGCTCCCAAACACCAAACACATTTGGGGCAGAGTTATGAATCCCAGAATCACTGAGGTGGGAAAAGCCCTCCCAGCCCATGGGGTCCCAGNGCTCCTGTCCCTGTCCCTGTTCCCAGAGCCCGACCCCCCCTCCCTGCCCCTCCTGGCAGGAGCTGTGCAGAGCCACAAGGGCCCCCCTGAGCCTCCTTTGCTGCAGCCTGAGCCCCTTCCCAGCTCCCTCAGCCCTGCTGGGGCTCCAGCCCCTTCCCAGCTCCCTCAGCAATTCTCCAGCCCCTTCCCAGCTCCCTCAGCAATTCTCCAGCCCCTTCCCAGCTCCCTCAGGAATTCTCCAGCCCCTTCCCAGCTCCCTCAGCAATTCTCCAGCCCCTTCCCAGCTCCCTCAGCCCCTGCATTTCTGTAGTAACACCATCTTGATGTTAAAAAAACAAAATCAAAACAACAAACAACAAACAAACCCCCAAAAAACCCCAACAAAACAAAAACAACAAAAAAGAAAACCCCTAAAGTAAAGGACCACATAGAAAATATTCCACAAGTCCTTAGTAACACATTGGCTTCCCACATCTGATTTTCTGCCATTAGAACCTTCCCTCACTTTCCTTTGGTCTCTGCATCCAGTGTTGTTACACGCTCCAGTGGAGAGTTTAGTTACTAAGGAAGAGGTGAAGGGATTTTAAATGAGCACACTCCACTCTTTTGCTGTTCTCAAGCATATTGAAAACATCTAAAGGAATTTAGTTTTTCTAGGATATTCCCTTCTCCCACCTCTGCATGTATTCCCTTGAAAGGAGCACGTCCCTAAAGGAAAAGTTTGTTTACCAAGTGATTATTCCAGGGATTCTTGCTTTCTCTGCAAGGATGTGTTTTAGCTTGGATTGAGCTTAAGGAAATGGGAGTCACGGAGTCACTCAGCCTTTTTTTTTTGCTTCTGGTTTCCTGTTTCCCCTCCAAACAACTTTAGAACCATTTGGTCAATTTTAACCAAAGCGGGGAAGGATCTCCTGATCTGAGGGAAATAAAAGTTCTTACACATCTCAGAAATAAGAGGCAGCAGAGCAGATAAAAGACACCAGACCTTGTGCCCCCACAGAGATAAAGGCAAGAAACGTGGGGTCGACTGTATTTGTCTCCAGAGAACCACACAAGAAATAAATGCTGTTAACAGGAACCTTTGATCAAGGCTCACATCTTACCAGGCTTGAGATAAGAATTTGTGTGTTAGTAGAGATGAGATAAGGCCCTCCGAGGTGCAAGGCATGGGAGAGCAGCATCATTTGTTCTCCTGCTGGCAGAAGGATGTGCTGCTGTGCTGAAGTGCAATATTTCCCCCAATTCAGTGGCTGCTCACCTTCCCTGGGCTCTGCCTGGGCCAGTTCTCCTGTGGGGATGTTTGCTGAGGTGTGAGGGGAGACCTGTGCTGCTGTCTCAGTGTGGTGAGGATCAGCCTGAAATCTGCTCCAATCTTACAAGTGATGGGGCTGGATGATCCCAGGCTTCATGAGGAGGTGCCAAATGGAAACATTCCTGGAATCCACAGAAGTGGGGAATTATGGAATGGTTTGAGTCCTAAGGATTTTATTCATCCCCTGCCATGGCAGGGACACCTCCCACTGTCCCAAGCTGCTCCAAGCCCCAATGTCCAGCCTGGCCTGGGACACTGCCAGGGATGAGGCGTCCCCATCTTCTCTGGGTACCCTGGGCCAGGGCCTCCCCTGTCTTATAATTAAATATTTTTTTCCTAATACCTAATCCAACTCTGCCCTCCTTTATCTTGAGCCCATTCCCCCTTGTCCTGTCACTACAAGCCCTGATGAAAAGCCTTTCCCCAAACGAGATAAGTAATGCCTGGAAGTTGTGACTGTCTGAAGGCTATCCCAATTCCAATTAATCAGTGAGCTGGCAGTTTCACTCGGGAGCCTGTTTGGCAAATGGCCACTGCTATCGATACTTGGGTTTGCCAGATCTTACCAGGAATGAGTGATCAGGCATGGGAAATGGGCACCCATCCATCCCTAGAGAGTGAATCACACACCTCATTTCAGGAATATCATTAATGCTTTCTTTTAATTAAAAAAAAAAAAAAATTATATTCCAGGTCTGCAGTTGATGTGGGGACCTCAAGGCTGACATCCCATTGGGAAAAGTGACACTCTTCCCCTTGCTGTGACAGTCTAGTGGATTTCAGTGCTCCCTCCTAAATCCTACCAGTCTCCCATGTTTCTGATATTTCAGTATGGATGGTCAATCACATATTTACAGAGAGTACTTTCCATGCCCATTAGTGGTGGGGCAGGAGATGCATTCAGTTTTGTGATTTTTGGGACACTCATCATGCAGGTGAATGATCTCAAGCATGAGCTCAGCTACGTTGAACTTGGGACCTGCACATCTTTTGTCTCTGGGTTTCCAAAAATAAATCTTCCCCGCTTATCTTTCTGACATCTTCTGTAAACAGTGAATTCAAGAGCAAACTTTGTAAAGCTCTTAACCCTAATCTTCCCCATAAGCTCCAAGGTCGAATTACCAATTATGCCCTGTGTTTGTTTTTGTCCTCTGGGTCTCAATTTTCATGCTTGCTTTTGCTGCTGGGGACTCTGTGAGGCTCTTAGGTCGGGTTTTATACAAGGAAAGCAATCCCTTCCTTTTCCAAAGACCTGCCACGGAGTTTAAAAAGGCAGAGGAGTGAAAGAATAGCTTGTACTTGGTGACATGTAAGTGGCAGATTTTGAGCCAAAGTTTACAGCAGAAGAGAATTAATTAGTACAGAACATCAGCCTGCTGTCTGACCCTTTAATTTAAACCCATTTTCTGTGCTGTCCATGAGAAACCCAGTGGATCACCAGCAGCTTTGGCATTTTTCAGGTGGGAGAAGCAGCAAAGTCCTGCAGGAGTGCAGTGGGGGCTGTGGGAGCAGGTGGGAGGTGCAAAAGCAGGGATGTAGGAAGGTCTGAGTCCCCTGAGTCACAGGGCTGGGAGCCTGGGGCTGGTGTGATGTAAAAGCCTTGGGGAAAACTTTGGAGTGACAAACCACAAAGGGAATTTCAGTGGCAGCAGTTTTCAGCTCTGAGGGAAGGGCTGCAGGTGGGACAGACACAGGGAAGGTTGGAACAGTCCAAAGGGAGGAGAAATTTGGAGAATTATGCCTCCTGTTTTTTCTCTCTGTGGGATACTGGTCTAAAGCCCAGCAGCAGTTACTGGCAGCCTGTTCCCCTGTGTCACTCCCTGCTGGATTCCTGGTTAATTCAAATTTCCGTGAGGACTCTGACAAGGTCTCTCTCCTCCACCCAGTTGCTCATTTTCAGTGGAAGTAGGAACATAATTCATTCCTGACCTCCTGTCATCTGCCAAACGGGGCTGCAGTTGGGTAAGGGATCAGAGTTTATCGTAGGAAAAGAGCCAATCAGGTGAGTTATAGCATGATCACATATTTCCTTATAAAAATATGATTAAAATAGCAAAATATCTGAATCAGCTCAACAGCTTTTAAACATCTGTTGAATGCACCTTAGTGAGTTACCTGCTGTAGATTTCACTTAAAAATACAGTGTATTTAAGTTTTGTTTTTTTTCTTGCTAAAAACATTCCAGAAATGGCTTTTGGTGAACTGAAAATTGAGAGAAAAGCTCTGAGAATAAATGTATCTCACTGGTGGCTGATATTTTGGTTTCATTACTGGATCAACAAACTATTTCCACCCCAGGAATGACTTCTGTGGGAGATGGTGTTAATTCTGCAGAGCAGGTGGCTGAAGAGCCAGTTTGAACATTTGATAGCACACACCGAGGTGTTTGGATGAACTGGTCATTTAAAAACAAAATCAAGAGGCATGCACCTCTAGGGAATAGTAAACAAAGTTGGAGTCATTCCTAATTATTGGGATACAGCTCTGTCATCAGCTCCTTCTCTAGATACTATTATTTATAGAAATAATTATTATGCAGCATTTAAATTCGGGATGCGCACGGTTCTGTAATTGGAGGCTGAACTTGTGTTTGGCGATCTGGATTCCTATCCTTACTCATCTGTCTATCATTTATAAAGATTATATATCTCAAACGTGACCTGTACGTAATTATAATTAATTAAGTCGCCAGCAGTATGCTGAAAAACTTGCATTTAAATCAGGGGTTGAATAATTAAGGCAATTAGTAGAACTGACTGTTTGCAATACGGCTTCTTGAAAATGTGGAATAATTGCCAATCTTCTAGGCAGAGGTGGACAGAACACCAGCCTGGTATTTAATTCTGTAAATACAAATTAGGTGAGCTGGTGCAAGTAAGGAATTCCTTTTTTTTGTCCAAATTTCCATAGGTCATAAGCTGGGTGAGTGACACTCAGCCCAACAGATTATTTCAGAGCAAGGTAAGTCCAGGGTGTCCTGGATGAATCCTCAAGCTATTAAAAAATTCCCTTCTCTCAGCTTTCATCATTTTTATTTATAATCCTTAATTTGTGTGGTCGGGAGAGTAACAGTCCTCGTTCCTCACCCTGCTCTGCCTCCCGTGCCCATCCCTATGGATTTGTAGGAGCTCCAGGCTTCCCTGAGCCAGCTCCCTGTTGATTATTTATCCCAGGAAGACGTGAGGGGATGGGACACCCACACTGGGCAAGCTCAGTGCCTGCCACGTGTGGGAGAAATCAGCCAGAGAGTGTGGAGAAACCAGAGCCTGCCTGGTTTCCTTCCAGCCCGGTGGCATTCCGCTTCCAGGGAGATGGCCTGGATGGGGTTGGCTGCCTGGAGGAGCTGGGTGCTGGCACCAGATGTTCCTGCAGCTGGGGAAAGGCGAGCAGGTGACTCAGGGCAGGGCTCAGGGGAAGGTGTCCGAGCCAGCTGGGCTGGCAGGGCAGAGCTGGCCAGGCTGCCTGGCTCAGTGCCTCTCGGGTTTGCTGCTTTTGCAGAAATTGCCTGAGCTAATAAAGTCCTTTTTTCACACCCGAGATGAAAGAAAAAGCTGAAACTCTTCAGGTCTTGTTCTCAAGGTTGTTTATTTAGTCTTATCTAAAACATTCTCTCTCTGACCTGCCGAGCTCCTTTCAGCAAGACAGTCAAAGGCCTTCTCCTCTCCTGAGAGGCAGAGTTTATCTTTTATACTAACAATTACCTTTACATTATTCACTACTACTTTCCAATCCCTATCCCCTATGTCACACAGTCTGTCTCTACTCTAAACCAATCACCAGTGTCACCATCACAGCAGAAATGGAGAAGGTGAAGAAGAAGAAACCCAAAAAGCCATGAAGTTCCTCCATCTCAGCAATACCTACCCCCCGTACTAAAACCCAAAATCTACTTTTACACCCTGTGACAAACTTATTATTACTCTATTTAACCTCTTGTGACACGTCATTCTTCTTTTAAGGTTGGCAATGGTTCCCATGGGCTAAAATCCAAATCACAGGTGTTCTGGGCTCTGCTCCAAGATTTCTGAGCCCTCTGCCCGGGTTCCTGAGCCTGAAGTGCAGCCAGAGACAAACCTTGTGTTCCCACAAGTGCCATCCTCAGGTGCTGCTGGGTGATGCTATTGACACCTTTCCCAACCCAGGAGCTGAGAAAATTCATCATGAAACCCACCAGTATCAGCGTGCTGCCTTCAGAGACAGGGCTGGGGACTCTGGGGGGCTGTGGGGACACCGAGCCCTCCTCTCACAGCCCCAGCACAGGGGGTTTTGTCCTGTCTTTTGTTTTTCTCCTGCTGCTTTTAGTGCTTCTCATCTCTCTGAGCCTGGGGCACAGCTTGGATCAGTGGATTTGTGTCTGTGTTGTCAGGGGTGTGTGACACCCACGAGGTGAGCTCACTGTCCAACAATCTGGATTTTACACACATTTTTGTTGTCTTTTTTTAAAGACTTGTTGAGCTTGTGGTGGTGGGGACCACGCTACAAGACAAGTTGGTTCAACTATTTCATTGAAAGCTCAGTTACGTAATTTACATCTTAAGTTTTTTGAGCTTTTGTGTTTATACCCCAAGAAAGTTAAGAGAATATTGCCAAATTTTCCTGTCAAGAACAGACATGCATTTTCCAGAACTTAGATAATTGCTCTCTATGTTTTTCCTGTGTCTGAGTTTTTTTTTTGTTTGTTTGTTTGTTTGTTTTTGTTTTTGCTTTGTTTTGTTTTTTTTTCCTCAACTACCACTTGAATGAGGCACTCCAAGGCTGTGGCTTGTGTGGAATTTTTGCATGGTTAACACTGGGCACATGCAGCAAACCCATCTCCCTGCCCCAGGGCTTTGCCCAAGCAGGGTTTGTGCCTTTAAAGCAAAGAGAGTGATTCAATGTCCTGTGTGTGACAGGGACAGCTCCTAACAAGTCTGGAGGTATTTTTAGAACTTGATAAAATGACACTTCATAAAACACCAATCCAGGCAGCTTGAAAGAGGAAACAAGAGTGGAGAGACTTCGGGAAAACATTACTGTATTTTTAATTATCAGCCCTTTTGATGTTGTCAGCCCATACCTTAAGCAATGGGAATAATTGTTTAACTTCCTTCCTATTTAATGTGGTCATTTTATGGCTCAGAGGCACAGCTTTAGCTCCTGAGTTACCTTTCACAGCTGTGGCCAGCCTTGGGGACTATGTTTTGAGCCACACAGCTGCCCTGGCAGTGCCAGGGACAGGGACAGGAGCAGAGGGAACGGCCTCAGGCTGGGCCAGGGCAGGCTCAGGGGGGACCCCAGGAGCAATTTGCCCATGGCAAGGGTGGCCAGGCCTTGGCAGGGGCTGCCCAGGGAGCTTTGGAGTGCCCATCCCTGCAGGTGGCACCTGGAGGTGGCACTCAGGGACAGGGTGGGGACAGGGCACAGCTGGCACTCCAAGGGTTGGGAGGACTTTTCCCACCTCAGGGATTTGGGGATTCTGTGAGGAGCTGGGAAGGGGCTGGAGAATCCCTGAGGGAGCTGGGAAGGGACTGGAGAATTGCTGAGGGAGCTGGGAAGGGGCTCAGGCTGCAGCAAAGGAGGCTCAGGGGGGCCCTTGTGGCTCTGCACAGCTCCTGCCAGGAGGGGCAGGGAGGGGGGGTCGGGCTCTGGGAACAGGGACAGGGACAGGAGCAGAGGGAACGGCCTCAGGCTGGGCCAGGGCAGGCTCAGGGGGGACCCCAGGAGCAATTTGCCCATGGCAAGGGTGGCCAGGCCTTGGCAGGGTCTGTCCAGGGAGCTTTGGAGTGCCCATCCCTGCAGATGTCCAAGGAAAGACTGGAAACCTGTGTCCTTCTCATGGAATCCATGGAAATTTTATCTTTCTGGCTCTGAAATATTCCCATTTATGGTATTGAGACATCTTTATGCTGAGCTGGGGAGGGAGGATGAGCCCTCTGCTCCTAAAGGAACACCTTTCTCAAGGAGAAACAGAACTTTGTGGTGATAAATCAGTGCAAATGGGAAGAAGATCTTGGGGTGGTGGGCTAGTGAAACCTACAGAAAGGCACAAGTGAAAAATTAAAGCATGATTTCATCATCTTCTACACTGAATACTCAAAAGAGTTGAGTCTGCTTATTCTGAATTGATCTCCACTGAATTTTGCCAGTCCACACCAGTTCAAGTTCTGGCCCTGTGGACGAAGCCTACATTTATTCCTTTTTTTTTTCTTTTCTTTAAGTTATTTTAAATAGTCCTGATGGCCCAGGACAGGATGCACTCAGCCCATCAGATAAAGGCATCTTAGGTCAGTGTTTGCTCAGTCTTTTTTGATATCACTTACACTCACAAAGAAAGGAAAGAATTAAAATTCTTTCCACAGAAACTTTGCTTCTTCATGAATTAAACTTGCTGAGAAGACCAGCAAAATATTGTTTCCTGCTCAGTATGGCAGCCTGCAGGTCACCACGGGGAGAGATTATGATATTAGCAGATTCCCTTTAGGATGTGGGTTTTTCCAGTGTGGAAAGGAGCTTGGATAAATCCAAAAGTTTGTTTTCCCTTCCCATTGATCCCAGAAGGGATGCTCTGGGGTTCTGACTCCATGTGAAATGCTCAGTCAGGGAGATCCACACTCATCCCCAGAGCTCCACGGAGCCTCAGCAGGAAGGCTGAAAGTGTAAGGATGATGTTCCTGTGTAAGCAGCTTGCTCAGAGAGGGAATTTCCTGGAAGAAAGCTGGTGGCCTGCAAGATGATTCAGAGAATTTACCTGGATGCAGCTTCCCTCATCCACACATCCATCCTGAAAAAACAGAGATGTTCTGGGGTTACAAACCCAATGGTGCAGATATGCCACCCTACAAAGACCCCAAGTGTGGCAGAAGAATTTCCAAGCAGAGTGGTCACTTTTATGGACTCTCTGTGTTCTTCAAGAAGTGTAAAGGAGCTGAAGCAGTGGCAGAAGATGCACTCTGACTTAAATTTAGGAATCATCCCAAAACTAGGAGAGGCCCAGCATCCCAGCAGAGCAACGTGGCTGCCTCAGTTCTCCTTCCTGATCAACAGGGAAGCTCTGTGCTGACAGGAAAACACAGACTGGGAATAAAGGCTGGGAGAAGTTGCCTGTTTTGGGAGAGACTTTCACATTTCTTGCAGCTTTCCCTTTTTCCAGCGATGCAGCGAAGGGCATCTCCCACAGGAAAGCTGTGACTTCTGGAGAATCCCTCCTGATTCCAAAAAACTCCAGCCTGAGCACTCACATCTCTGTGTTTGTAAACAACCTCAGCACATCTCTTCTCTGGGATCCATCCAAGCTGCACTTCACTCAAATGCTGTTCCATTCCTGCTGCCTGATGCAGCCCATCACACTTTTTTCTGCATTTCACTCGTTTCAATTGTCACCAGAGAACTTTCGAATTTGCAATTTTTTTGTTGTTGTGATGGCTGGTGGATATTGTGTTGAATGAAAGTTGAAGTGGAAATTTTCTAATCAAAGTCACTGTTTTTTGTTTGCAATCTGGATGAAGACAGTGCAGACGGGTGAGTCAGTGCAGTGGTGTCTGATACTCCGAAAGAAAAACTCCTTATGTAAACACCTGACTGATCTGATGAAATTTTCTACATATATTCATAATAAATGAATTTTTAAAATACTAATTAAAGGCCTAAGAAATCTTTGGAAACCCTCTTTCAGTGCCACAGTTCTGGAGGAACACATCTTTCAGATCTTCCAGGTAGAGATTTTGGTGTGCTTGGTTGGTTGTTTTTTTTTTCTTTTCCCAAATTGGAAACAATTTTAAAGCCGTGTATAAGCACTAATGCTTAGCTATGTGTAACTGGATTTAGAAGAGTAATCCTGGCAATGTTTTTTTTTCCCCATTTAAAATGCATATTTTCCATTAAGCAGTGTGGCTAATGAGTGTTGCCGTTTGTAATGAAGCCTTTTTTTCTTTTTTTTTTTTTTCCAGGTTAGCAGTGAATCACTTCAGGCTGTGACCTTATCTGATCTTGCATGTTCAAAAGGGCTGAGTCTAATCAATAATTGGTGAGGTTTCATCACAGAGCCCGTGGGTGCTGCCGGAAGCACTTTGGTGATTAAGTAGTCGACACTCTTGCTCTCAACCATTCATGAAACTCTGCCCCATCAAAGCCCTGATAGGACCCTGCAGCCTTTTGGAAAACTGAGATTTTCACTGCTCAGCCTTCATCACTAACTTTCTGCGTTGGACCATTCATCCAGGCAGCCCTGGCCAAATTCCAGTTTTGATAATTGTTTTCTGCCTAGTTTCCTTCCATTTCGATTTAGACTGCTGTTCTCCTTTGTTCCCTAAGCCAAGGTGTTAAACTGCTGGGATGATTGCTTCCCAGGCCAGCTCTGGGAATGCTGCCTGGCACAGGGTGGGTGCAACTCTGCTGCCTCTCAGCTTTATCAGGTATTTTTTCAGCTTCTCAAAGGGCTCTCTCTGTGAACAACTGATAATGTCCTGTGGAAACATCTGGACGGGGGTCAGCTCTTCAGCTTCCTGGGATGGAAAAACTTCAGCCATTGAGTGCACAGATGTAGTGTGAGCTGCAGTTTGATGTTTAGATCACACACAAAACTCGTGCTTTTTCTGTCCTCTGACAGCCCCTGGGAATTATTAGTGTTGGCGTTAAAGTGCTCTGTCAAGCACAGAGGGGATGTCTGAATGCCTTTCTTGTTTGTTTGTTTTCCGAATGTGTAAAGGCAGCCTGGAAAGCTCCCGGTGTTTGTTGTTGGTGGCATTCCCTGAATGCCTCCATCTCCCTGCTCATCCTGGAGGAGCAGAGGAGATTTGGCAGCTGATCTCCTGCCCCACAGCTTCTGTTTCAGCGCTGCCCCTCCAGGAGCTGAGAGAGCATCCAGGACATTTCTCTGAGCTAACAGGGAATTGGGAGTTGGAAGAGGGAAAGGGCTTGATATCCCTGGTATTTCTGGGAATCACACGCTCAGTTCCCAACCAGCAATCTGTGCTGCTGGAATGAGCATTAGGTTTTGGAAATAGCAGTGTTCCACCTCCCCCTGGGTAGAGCAGTCAGGTCACAAAAATCATTCTGATGGTTTCTGTGGATCCTGGGAGAAGCCAGTTCCAGTCCTCACTCCTTCTTTCCCAGCTCAGCTGCTGGTTTTGCCTGGATTGATTCTTTGCAGCAGGAAAATTCAAAGGGGTAGGAGGAGAGACTGGTTTGCTGGAGCTGGAGCTGCTCAGACAAAGCCAGAGCAAAACAAACTAATCCAAACAAGATTGGTTCAGGGTGATGTGAGGGGTCTTAATTTCTGTGGGGAAAATAAGAATCCTAAACCCCTGGCTGAAGCCTGGGCTGTGGATGCACTCCTTGCCCTGGCCAAATGGAGCTCATCAATGCTTTCCCCATCCAAAATTATCCCTCACTGCACCTCCTGGAGGACCTGTTCCTCGGGCAGGGGCAGGGATGGGAGGGCTAAAACCAGTTTTAGTCAAAATGAGCAGGTCACCTTGCACAACATACAGGAGGTCTTTGCTAACTGGAGTCATGAAGTCCTCAAGGAAGGTCTACCTCACCCTCTGAGGGCTTCAACAAGTTTCACATTGAGTTTGGTGGCCTGACACTTTTATGCCTAAACTTTCCATGTAGATGAACTCTGAAAGGCAGATTGAAGCTCTTTTAGGGGGCTTTAGGTTGGATTTTAGGGTAAGGTTCTTCCCCCAGAAGGTGTTGGGCACTGCCCAGGCTGCCCAGGGAATGGGCACAGCCCCGAGGCTGCCAGAGCTCCAGGAGCCTTTGGGCAGCGCTGCCAGGGATGCCCAGGGTGGGTTTGGTGGGGTCTGGGCAGGGCCAGGAATTGCTCTGGATGATCCCTGTGGGTCCCTTCCAAATCAGGATATTCCATGATTGGTGCAGTGGCCACCTTTGCTGTGCTGGGTGGATTTACATCCCCATCCTCCCAATACCTCCCTACAGGGCCATCCTGCCAGGCCTGTTTGGGCACACGTTGTTTTTGTGGGGTATTGTCACCTGGACAGTCCTGATGGAAATTTTTGTCCCCGTGTCCTGTGTACCACGTAAACACATGGGGACAGATAGAGCCTGCCCAGAAGAGCTGTAAATAATGAAGCCAGAGAAAGGTCATGGCTTGTGTTGTGTCTAGATGAGAAACTGAGGCCAAGAGGGTGAAAAATGAGCCTGGACCTCTTCCAGTTCCCTAGAGAAGCCCTCCATCATTGCTTCCCCAAATCTGAAAATTCTCCAGTCCCTGAACTGGTCCCCAACACTCAGGACCAGTTATTTCCTGGTCCGAAATCTCCTGTAGTTTTAAGTCATGGCTTTATTTTTAGATCAACACCACCTCAGCTGTAATTACACTTGTACCAATCAAGCATGTGGCAATGCTCATGGGTCTCTGAGTAGTCCTGTAGTGTAAGGATTAATTTGTGGGGTTGGAAAAGGCGGAATGGCAGGTGTTGCACAGGAGCTGACACTGAGGTTTCGCCTGCCCCATAAAGCTCCTCAAAGGTGATGTCCCAAGAGAAGAGAGCAGCAACAGCAGGCCCTTGGTTCTTTTTCACCCTCTCCTTTCAGAGGTATCCTCACCATATCTTAGCCCCAAGTCATGCCAGGGAGCACATTTTTAATGCTGCTTTATTAGAGAGTCAGAGGCATTTGTGGGATTGGTGTGGGAGTACAAAATTGTTTTCTGATGAGGAATTGAGTCGAGGTTTGTTGGCGTCTCATGCAGTGGCTGTTTATGTGTAAACTTGAAACCAAACCAAGCAAAAGGAGTGAAACCATCCAAGGCCTAAAATGTCATCTGGCAGTGAGGAAAGGCTGCAAATACCAGATTAGGGGAGCCCAGAACCAGCTGGCTGCTGTTCATGCTGAAGTGAGCACTCACCAGACATTCCAAAGCTGGCCATAAAGCCTTTCTAAGCTCACTCTGGTCACTGCTACTCATTTCAGGATCACTGGCAGGAATGAAGGGGGCTTCTGTTTAGCTGTGGGAAAAGAAGGCAGGGAAAACAGCCCCAAGCCCATGGTTTTAGTGTCCTTTCTCCTGTGGTTCCTCCATCTGGAGCCAGCTCCAAGGGTTTTGCTGGTTTTCAGCAGGACCAGGGTGAAACCAATGCGTAATGACAAGTCACAAAGGCTGTAGCAAAGCCATGCTCCCTGAGAAAACAGCTGTGGTGGTTTGGGAGATCCTTGCCTCCCCCACCCCTCGGACAGAGCCTCCTGCTCCCAAAATGGTGCCAGCAGGAGGGAATGTGGGCTCATGCTCTACTTCCCACCCTTCACACCACCCCTCTTTCCTGGGGAACAAGCCTGTTTGGAGCTGCAGGCTGTGGCCATCTCCAGCAGGAGGGTGAGCCAGCCCCGTGGGGCGATCAGAAACCCAGAGCACCAGGGCTCGTCAGAGCCCATTCTGGAGCTGCCATTACCCATTGTTCCCTTTATTGAACCCAATTCTGGCTATTGCACGTCCCCATACTTCAAAAACTCAGACCTGGAACACAATGGACGGGGCCTGTTGCTCGGGAAGTGTTTCTTTTTATACATTGAAACACAGGAGGAGGTTTTGTTGCTGCCGCAGCAGCAATATCCTGACGCGCTCGCTGCGCCGATGGCGAAGGAAGTTTCGTTCTGAATATAGCTAATCTCACACTCAAAACTTAACCCTTTGAGGCCTGGAGGCGAGCACCACGTGTGAATTCGTCTCAACTGTCACGTGGAAGGCTGAGTTTTAAAAGCCACCCTTTGGGAGATTATCATTACAGCGAGCCTTGCGCAACGCTGGGCTCGGAGGGGCCGGTGTTTGCACGTCTGTGGTTTCAGTGACCTTGACAGAGTTGCTTCCCAGTATAAGGAAAATCAGAAATGGAACTTGCAGCAACAAGAAAATGTGTTTTTGCACTCTACTCCAGGCAGATTAGTGATGTCATGGTTGCTGTGTGCTGTAGCTCTCTCTCCTTTAATGCCTTTTATTTTTTTTCCTTGATGGTAACGTGGCTTAGAATTTCTTCAGCTGAAGAACTCACTGCTCTTGGCATCCTGCCCTACAACATTTACCTGGAGCTCTTGCAACCTTCTGTGACATCAGTTTTACTGTTGAGGGTGTAATTGATCTTACCCAGTCTCGAACATGCTCATTATAACATTCATTGTGGTTCTTTTTCAACACTGGTACATGCCCATCTCGGCACATCTACGCAATATCCACCTCCATATACTTTCTTTATTTGTATGAGGGTTGTTTTGCCAGGGGTTAGGGGTTTTTTTTCTTGTGTCCTCACAGAAAAAAATCTGAACAGTGAGGATCTGAACAGCCCAGACCAAAGAAGTTAAAAAAAAAGGAGAAAAATATTAAGGAAGAACTGCAGGCTGTGTTGTCTTTGTGAACTTAGCAGACTGAGTAGGTTTTTTTATGTATTTCTTCTTTTCTAGTGATGCTGGTACCAGATGGCTGATTTACAAGTCAAAAAACTTCAAGCATCCAGTAGTTCAGCCTCTTACTTCCAGAAGTAAGAGGATGGCTTGTGCTTGATTGATTATGCTAATGTGGCCCATGGAAATTCTCTTCAGATGAGAGACTGTGGGATGGAGGCACTGGGAGATGAGTCTTGGTGCTCATTTATGAGCTCTGCTTTGGTCCCATCCTGGTCCTTGGAAGTCCAGCACCCATGGAAACCCTGAGGAGGTGGGTGGAATGTGTAGCAGATTATAGAAAAACAGGATCCACTTTGCTCATGGATTAGGGTGGGTGCTCATAGAGGAAGAGGGGATTTTCCTCCACTCCTCTCCAGGAATTTGAGACATGGTTTCATTTTTCTTACAGTTAAGCACATTCAGTAAATAGCATAAACATCACAACTGAAGTAATACCTCATCAAACACAGTGAAAAGGATGAAGACATTTAGATGACACATAAATACACTGAGTTTTCAGCCGTGGTATACAGTGAACTGCTTTCAATGGAAAATCAAGGCTTTCAAAGCAATTCATTTAACATTTCCATTTTAACACTTCCTCAAAGTCAATTGCAGCAGAGAACATGCAGCTCAGTTTGCTTCTTCAAACCAGGACACAAAATAGCCCAGAACTTCTGCTATGAAGCAACAAAATCCCTTCAGGATAAAAATGCAAATTTTTTGTCCTACCACCGATGACACGGCTTAAGGGCTTTTCCAGTTTGCTGTCAAAGAAAGGATGTGTCTTCATTGCTGATTAAATGCACTGCAATTAACTGAAGTTTCATTTGGTTTGATATTCCCCCCTCCCAAGTTATGTTAATGTGGATAAATAGTGTGGATAAAGCAGCCCCTCCCTGAAATAAAATGTGGGCAGTTCAGTACAGGCTGGTCCTGAAACCAAGGGGGTCTGTGCTGAGGATGCTGAGGGCTTCATCCCAGGGGTGTCTGCAGGAATTGGACTCAATTTCTGAATTTTTACACTTCTATTAGCACACAGGGGAGCTGAGGGAAGTCAATAATCATAGAGTTACAGAATCATGGAATGGTTTGGGATGGAAGAGACCTTAAATATCATCCAGTGCCACCCCTGCCATGGGCAGGGAAACCTCCCACTGTCCCAGGCTGCTCCAGCCCCAATGTCCAGCCTGGCCTGGGACACTGCCAGGGATCCAGGGACAGCCACAGCTGCTCTGGGAATTCCAGCCCAGCCCCTCCCAGGGAACAATTCCTGCCCCAAATCCCATCAAATCCTACTTTGAAGCCATTCCCTGTGTGCTGTCCCTGCATCCCTTGGGAATTGTCTCTCTCCAGGTTTCCTGGGGCTCCTCCAGGCCCTGCAAGGCCACCCTGAGCTCAGCCCAAAGCTTCTCCTGTGCAGGTGAACAGTCCCAGCTGTGCCAGCCTTTGCTGCCAGCAGAGCTGCTCCATCCTCTGCCCATCCTGCTGCCTCCTCTGGGCTCTCTCCAACAGGCCCATGACCAGTGGCAACCAAAAAGAAGGAGAAATTGAACTGTGAGCAATTTAGAGATTGCATTAACTAAAGCTTCAGCCTGTGGTTTTTGTTGTTTGTTTGGTTTTTTATTTTTTGCTAAGATTGGTTTCAAAGGTACAAAATGCAAGTGAAGATCTTTATATCTCAGTGGGTCCCAAGAAAAAGGCAGCACTCAGGCTCCATATTCTGCAGCAAGGACAATCCCATAGCATTTCTTTCCAAACTACTTTTTTTTTGTTTGATTTATTCATTAATTGCTTCATTGGAATTCCCTTTATAATTAGATTTTAGGGGAATAGTAGTACTGAGAAAAAGCCAAGATAAGCAACCTCCCATCCTGTCTTTTACAAATGAAAATTAAAAATAAAGTCCACCAATAACACTTTGTTCTTTGGTAAGGGGCTAATGGGACACAGGACTTGGCATGCTGGAGCAGCCACTGGAATGAAAAATTATCATAAAAACCATTAAATCTTGACTTCATTAAAACCTATTTAATAGGATCGACATTTTTTCCTGGCCAAAATTTCTAGAGTTATGTAATAAACTCAGTGTTGCCTTATCCTCCAGGGTTATTTCCACACTCTATTAACAGGCTATAGCAGGTTTTTAAAATATGCAGCATGGTGTGGTGTGTACCTGGGAACGAGGAACAGAAAGTTCTTTCAGAGATTGTATGTACATATGTCTGTAGGCTGCATGAGCTTGCCTAAACAATTCACACCATTATCAAGAGGATCTTGGCAAAAACAAGAGAAAAAGAGATTCAGTGAGTTACATAACAGGCACATATCTCTCTCCTTCTTGAGCAATGGCTGCTTCCACTTAACAAATGATATTTGAGGCATTCCATAGAAACTGCTCACAAAATCAATTCCCATGGCCTCTTCAGGAATGGAATTGCTCACGTGTGGGATGGTGAGAAGCTGGCTTCAGTTGTTTAATCTTCTGGGTAATCCCTGATATTTGCATTCCTGGAGATTTCAAAATTTGTATCTTTAAATATTCAGTTGCAAAAGGTGGATGCAGAAAGCGTTAAGTTAGGAGGAATAGTGGAAGGACAAATATTATTCATTTTTTCCAGGCTGAGACAGATCTGTACTGTAATTTCTGGGAGCAATCCACCTGGAAGCCCCCCCAAACACTCCTGACCATGCACAAATCCTGTATTTCTGGATGTATTTGGATATTTCAGAATGTTGGGCTGGCCAGACATGATCACAGGGTGGGTGAGTGGAGATGAGGGTGCCACTGTTCCAGCCTGACCATCTTCCCCAGGGCACTGCACTCACTGTGGGAGGTTTTTGCCACTTATTTCTTCACTCTCAGATGCAGCAAACCCAAGATTCTTGGTAAAAAATTATAGAATTGGAAAGAAATTGCCTGAATGCTCACAGAAATTTTTCTCTGGGGTGATCTGAGGATGTTCATGGCTCAAATTCCTGAGTGCTGAACGTTTTGGCCAAAGCATTTGGTGCCTTGTGGAAGAGAAACTCCACTGCCAGGGCACAAAAAGCAGCCACTTTCCTGTCCCAAACTTGTGCAGGGGCACCCAGAGCAGGCTGCAAGGAGGGACAAGCACATCCTGACGTTTCCTCCAGCACATCCTCCCCACTCCTGGCACTCCCTGCACGGGGATTTCCTGGCCCAGAGGCCGGATTTGTGTTTCTGTGCTTTATAGCTCTTGTGTTTCTGTGCTTTATAGCTCACCGTGGGCTTTTCTTCCACCGACTGGGCCGAGCTTTCCAGTTGCATTTCTGGCTCCTGTGACATCCGATGGTGGAGGATCCCACAGGGTGGCTGTGTGCTTTCTGAAAGAGTGTGTGTGTGTTTTTTAACCTATTTCCTTTTCTCGCCACATCTTGCAGAGTGAGAAACAAAGGGGAAACATCCTGGTTTTGCTCCTTCCCAATCACTCAGGTCACGCTGCCACACTCGAATTACTCGTGTTGTGTCTTGTGCAAACCAAGGGCTTCCCATCTCCTGAGAGCTATTTTTATCCCATTTGCATAAAAGCTGAACTTCTCCAGTTCTCCTGTTGCAAAACCAAAGTTGTGGGTGAGTTTATATTAATATTTTTATATTAACATATATAACATTAACATATATAATATATTAATATATAACACATTAATTAACGTATGTAATATATTAATATATAACATATATGTGGCACATAACATATATAAAAATGTAAAAATGTAACATATCAATTAACATTTCTGAAATTATTTACATTAACACGCCCTGTTTTGTATTATGACAATAGCCATGCTAATCCTTGATAGAACTGTGCTTTTTTTTGATCTGTGCCATTTTTGCCCCCTCATAATGTGAATTCTCTCTGCTCTTTTAGGAACCACCTCAGAACAGCAGCTCTGAAATGCAAGGCAGGCTTGAAGGGAGTCTCTTATGTGCTGAGTTTGCTCCTCTCCAGCCAAGACAAGAAAGCTCCAGGGGCAAAGTTCTTTGTTCAGAGGGGAAGAAGTCTCTTCTATCCATTTCCCACAGTTAAGAAATAGCTTTTGTTGAGTTATGAGTGAAGCCACTTACATAATCTATGGTCAGAAAGCTGAGCTGGCATGTTTTTGGGTGACTGGAAGTTGAACAAAGAGAAAAATATCGAAATTTCCCAGCTGACCCCAAAACAAAAACCTCCCATTAGGTTGACATTTACTGCACATCTACTGTGTAATTTGGTTTTGTACTGGCTGCTCACACTGAGATTATCTTTGGGTAACTGTCAGGCATTTGCAGATGGATTTTCTTGTGGAAGATGCATCAATGTCACAGCTCTCACATATGGAAATAGGTATTTAAAATCCCAAAATGGTTTGGGTTGGAAGGGACCTTAAAGCTCATCCAGTGCCACCCCTGCCATGGCAGGGACACCTCCCACTGTCCCAATGTCCAGCCTGGCCTGGGACACTGCCAGGGATCCAGGGGCAGCCACAGCTGTTCTGGGAATTCTGTGCCAGCCCCTGCCCACCCTCACAGGGAACAATTCCTCCATATATCGAACCAAAATTTCCCCTATTTCAGTTTGAAGCCATTCCCCCTTGTCCTGTCCCTCCAGCTCCTGAGGAATTGTCCCTCTCCAGCTGCCCTGTAGCCCCTTCAGGCACTGGGAGTTGTTCTGGGATCTCCACAAAACCTTTTCTTCTCCAGCCTGAACATCCCCATCCCTCCCATCCTGTCTCCACTGGCTCCAGTTCCCTCATCAGCTCTGGAATTGCTCCACCAGTTCCAAATCCAGCTCATGCTGGGCTCACCAGAGCTTCATGCCATGTTCCAGGTGGGGTCTCACCAGAGGAATGTCTCACATCCCAAAGGCCTTTTCCCAGCTCTCCACAGAGAATTGCTCTTCATCCTTCCCTCTGACACCTCAGTTTTGCTCTGCCTGTGTTTTAGAGGCAAAACCAAAGTTAGGGGTGTGTTTATATTAATATTTTTATATTAACATATATAACATTAATTAACATTTGTAATATATTAATATATAACATATATCACAACATCTACAACATATATATGGCACATAACATATATAAAAATATATAATGTAAAAATATAATAGATCAATTAACATTTCTGATATTATTTACATTAACACACCCTGTTTTGTATTACCACAATAGCCATGCTGCTTCTCAATGGAGCTGTGCTTTTTTTTTGGTCTGTGCCAATTTTTTCCCCTTGATAATGTAAATTCTCTCTGTTTTTTTGTAAGAACTACCTCGGAATAACAGCTCTGAAATGCAAGGCAGTCTTGCAAGCAAGCCTTTGCTTGGCTTTGCTGGATGTCAACTACTGGGCATTTTAAAAAAAAAATTTTAGGTTTTTTTAATTTTAATTTTAATTTTAATTTTAATTTTAATTTTAATTTTAATTTTAATTTTAATTTTAATTTTTTAATTAAATTTTTAATTCATGCCTAACTCGAGGAACTTTTCAGGATAAATGTTCTGAATCATAACCTTGGTCTTCTGTGCACATTGGGATGTGCCAGCAGCTTCCTGAGCTTCTGGCCACATCTGGAAGCAACCCCTGGGTCAGGCAATGGGGCTGTGTGGGATGGGCAGGATAAGCTGCATCCTACAGAACATCCAGCAAAGATTTCCCAATTTTTCTCCATTTCAGAAGAGATGAGATGCAGGAACCTCCTCCTTGCTCACAAGCTGCCCTCAGCAGCACCTCAGTGAACTCGAAAGGCCACCGAAGTCTGGCACGATGTGAATTTTGTACAAACACCAAATCTTTTGGTTTGTGCGAGTGAAGATTTATGTCACAACTGCATTAAAAATCCTTATGACAGAAGGGTGGGAGAACAATTTCAGTGGGATTCATTCAGAGGTTTGTGTGGGATTATTCCCAGGCTATAAATTTATCTATTCCTTGGGAAAATTTGCTTTGGAAAAGCCTTCAGTTACAAGTTTTCCACTGTGCTTTTGGACATCTCAGTGCACCAAATGCCATGATTGCCACCAAGCAAAAAGGTGCAAACCCCATTTCCTTCCTGGTTGAAATTTGGAAGCCACTAAGCTGTTTTAATGGAACATCACCTAATTCACTGTTACTTTCCACCTGAATCTTTGCCATCATTCTTTCTCTGCTTCTCTCCTTTCTCTCTCCCTCCCCCATCCCCAAACTCCCTTATTTGCAATTACAGTCTTTTTTAGCGAGGAGCAATGGCTTTTTAATTTTCCACCAGAAGTGGAAGTGTGCAATTATTATGCAAAGCAGCTATCTTTTAATTCCCCAAAATTTCCGGTGTACGCCGTAATCAGTCATTTTCCACTGTACTTTTTACTGTCTGAAATTGTAAGCCTGGAACATTAGAAAACTATAATAAATAATTCAGTGATTTCCTTTCAGCTTCATATTCCTCTTTGCTGAATATGTTTGGAGGTGTAAATATCTCTCTGGAGGGGGATAATCTTAAGTTTAGTTTTCTAATTTGATTAAGGAAGCGGCGCCTGCCTGTTTCCTCCACAGGCAGGAGTATGAGTGCACCAGGGAGATATTCAGATATCTGTGTAGGTGTGTTTAATACGTTCCTACTAATTGTATTTCCTTTTCACTAAATAAGAAAAGTTGTAATGCAATGGGATTAATCCTCCCATATTCCCCCACCTCCTTTTTTTCCCCTGCTTTAATTGTCTCGTTCCTCACAGACAGAATCCCAGAATTGGAAAAGACTTTGATTGAGTCCAAGCTGTGCCCTGTCCCCATCCCAGAGCACTGAGTGCCACCTCCAGGTGCCACCTGCAGGGATGGGCACTCCAAAGCTCCCTGGGCAGCCCCTGCTAAGCTCTGGTCACCCTTTCCAGGGAGAAATTCCTGCCTTCCCTGGGGCAAAACATGAACAGTCTGTTCTCTCCATCTCATGGGTAAAGGAGGGAACATCTCACATGAACAAGCCTTTGACAAACAAAACTTCAAAAGCTTCAGTTTCCATATGGAGTTGTGGCTAGCAAAGAGCTGTAACAAAAGAACAGATTTCACTTAGCAGCTCTCGGGAAATATTTCAACATATTTTGCAGAGGTGAATGTGATAATTCATTAGTACAAAATGGCCATGTGGAGAAAGCAGTGCAGAGCTACACAGAAGTACAGGTGGCCTTAAAATTGGGATTCTTTTTTTGGGGGGCTTATATAAGCTAAGGGTTCTTCTGTTTGTTTTCAAAATGTGCCAGATGAATTTTCTTTATTTTTTCAAGCTATTCCTTGAAATCAGGAGAGCTTTAATTGAGGCCTTCCAGGACCTGAAGGGACCCTACAAGAAGCTGGAGAGGAAATATTTACAAGGGCCTGGAGTGGCAGGACTTGAAGAGGAAGGAAGGAAGATTTAAATGTGAGATTAGGAAGAAATTGTTCCCTGTGAGAGTGGGCAGGCCCTGGCCCAGGGTGGCCAGAGCAGCTGTGGCTGCCCCTGGATCCCTGGCAGGGTCCCAGGCCAGGCTGGACATTGGGGACAGCCTGGGACAGTGGGAGGTGTCCCTGCCCATGGCAGGGGCTGGAAAAAGATGATCCTTAAGGTTCCTTCCAACCCAAACCATTCCATGAGTCTTGGACTCTTAGAAAAAGAACAGATAAAGAAAGCCTGAATTAGAGCATTTTGGAAAATGCTCCAGTACTGCTGCAGGTTGAATATTTTTTTTCTCCTTAATCTCTAGATTTCACAGTGCTTTTTCAGACTCTCCACAGGCTGTAGGGTGTTGTTTCCATCCCTTTCATTTCCTCAGCAGGTATGGAGGTGCTGTGGCATTATTTAAAATTAAATCCTTCTGAGTGCCTTTGGTGAGGAACCTGCTTGAGGTGTGCTGCAAGCATCCTTGTCAGGAGCTCCTGAATCCAGGGGATCTCCTAAATCCAGGGGAGCTCCTGAATCCAGGGGAGTTCCTAAATCCAGTGGATCTCCTAAATCCAGGGGAGCTCCTGAATCCAGGGGAGTTCCTGAATCCAGGGGAGCTCCTGAATCCAGTGGATCTCCTAAATCCAGTGGATCTCCTAAATCCAGGGAAGCTCCTAAATCCAGGGGAGCTCCTAAATCCAGGGGAGTTCCTGAATCCAGGGGAGCTTCTGAATCCAGGGGAGCTCCAAAATCCAGGGGAACTCCTAAATCCAAGGGAGCTCTTGAATCCAGGGGAGTTCTGAATCCAGGGGAACTTCTGAGTCCAGGGGAGCTCCTGAATCCAGGGGAGCTCCAAAATCCAGGGGAGATCCTAAATCCAGGGGAGATCCTGAATTCAGGGGAGCTCCTGAATCCAGGGGAGTTCCTGAATCCAGGAGAGCTTCTAAATTCAGGGGAGCTCCTGAATCCAGGGGAGATCCTAAATCCAGGGGAGCTCCTAAATCCAGGGGAGATCCTAAATCCAGGGGAAATCCTAAATCCAGGGGAGTTCTGAATCCAGGGGAGCTCCTAAATCCAGGAGAGCTCCTAAATCCAGGAGAGCTCCTAAATCCAGGGGATTTCAGCTCAGTGTCTGGACACCACTAAGGTGTCTAAGAGGAAGTTATTGTCAAAGAGAGAGGCAGTGCTTGGAGCAGGGAGCACCGAGAAATTTTAAATTTGAAATCAGTTTGGGGGGCCGAATCCTATCTGAAGGAGGGAGGGTGTAGCAGTGTGGAGGAAGGTTATTATTACCCATGGGGATTAAATTCTTTGTGATGCCAGCCCTTTGGCAAGGTTGAATATTTTTTTGGCAAGGACTTGGTCGCTCCAGAGCTTTTGGCAGGCTCTTGAAAGCAGCCTGTGCTGTGAGGGAGGGAACCTCCATCACCTCCCCTTCCACAAACGTTTGGTTCTGCACAGCACCAAAACCAGACATGCAAAAAAATGCAACAAAACCACATGAAAAATGCAACTGGAGCATTCTTGGCATGACTTGGCATTTGGGAGCAGAGAGATGGGGAGCCTGATAGGCTCCCAGACGTGCTCTGCAGACTGCAGAAGTGCAAGCAGTTGGATAAGCATCTGAACTTTTGTGTGTTTATCTGAACTGAACTCGAACTCCGAGTCACTTCAGAGTTTGCCTAGCAGTGGCTAATAATTACTAGAAAGCTTGTTAAAATTGGAAAGTAATCTCAATAATGAATTAATCCACGTAAGACGTAAACAAACCCCCTCATTGAAATTGTGCTGGCACAGGAGTTTGGAGCAGACATTTCTCTCAGCAGACAGTCAAGAAAAACCTCTGAAAAAAACAAAGTATTACAAATTCTCCTCTGCTTTGAAAATCATTGGGAAACTACAGCTAAAAAAAAACCAACAAAAAACCAAAAACACCAAAGCAAAACAGCATCACTGTGGAGTTACCTGTCAGAGTGAAGTGAAGCCAGAATGGGATCAGACTGTTGTAGATACTTCTGAAGGTGGAGTTACATTATCAAAACACAGGCAGTCAGTGGAGGCTCATTACTGTGAAAAATGTGTTTAGGATCCTGTCTGGGAATGATACGGTCGGCTCTCTCAGTAAAATGTATTCTTTAATGAAATAAATAAAGCCTTTCTGGTTATGCAGGCTTAGTTGTCATTTACTACCTCTTTAGTGATGTTAAACTTTAACGTGATAAGAGCGTGGTGAGCAGAGAGAGCAGTTTCCACCCACAAGGATAAATATTGATCTGGGTGATAAAGAAGAACAAACATTCTGATGAAGTGGTAGGAAAGAAACTGAGCCTGATATGGGAGGGTTGTTTGGGCAGTAAAAGAAAGTTAGTCTTTCAACTCAGAACAGGGAAGGGCCAGGGGATGGCTTATCAAAAAGTTGTTTACAGGATAATAAAGTTTCTGCCTTCAAGCTGTAATATTTGCCCGTACACAAACAAAGAGATGATGACCAGGGTGAAGTTCTGGTGGCAGTGGGAGAAGTGGCAGCTTTGCTGCTGGCTCGAGGAGGGGCAGGGGTTCACAGCTGGAGGGCTGTGCAGGGGCTCTGCTGCTCTGGGCAGGTCTCCTGTCAGCAAAATTGCCTCTTAAGGCCCCTCCTTGGCCAATGTCTGCTTGGAACCAAGCCTGCACTTCTCTGCCCCACTGAACCTGAGGCTGGTCTGACACTATAGAAAAGTTTGAATTTCTAAGCTACAACAAGGCTTTTTTCTTTGTTTTTTTTTTTATTTTATTTTTTAAATTTATTTTAACTGAACTTGCCTCTTTTGACACCTCACCTAGAAGGAGCAGATTTCAGCTGGGCCTCCTCTGCCTTGGTGAGCTTCACATGAGAGAGCTTGGCTGGGGCTGGGAGCAGGGAGGGTGACATGTCCTGCATGACAGGGTCATGTCCCTTGTCACAGGGCATGGCCAGACAGCACTCATTTCTGGGGGGTGAAAACAAATGAAAGCCTTGATTTACAAGAGCCACTAGTGACAGGACAAGAGGGCAACGCGTTCAAACTGACAGAGAGTGGGGTTAGATTGGATTTTAGGAACAAATCCTTCCCTGGGAGGGTGGGTAGGGGCTGGCCCAGGGTGGCCAGAGCAGCTGTGGCTGCCCCTGGATCCCTGGCAGTGTCCCAGGCCAGGCTGGACATTGGGAACAGCCTGGGACAGTGAGAGGTGTCCCTGCCATGGCAGGGGTGGCACTGGGTGATCCTTAAGATCCCTTCCAACCCAAACCATTCTGTGCTTGTACAGTTCTATGATTTAGAGCCCCAAAATTTAGATTTAGAGCATCCTTCCAGGTGAGTCTGTGGATTGCACTCCTGGGCCAGAAGCAGCAAGTGTGATTTGCACTCTCAAAAGTAATTAAAGCACCCACCACACCTTCTGTGCTGAGGCACACGGACTCTTGGACACACACACAGGGGGGATGGACAGCAGGAGGAAGGGATTGCTGTCACCAAAAGCTGTGCCCTTGAGATCTGTGTCAGAGTTAGTCACCCAGGCTCCACCTGCAGTCACTGGGGAGGTTCAGACACCTGGAGGACGTGATTCACCTCCTTCTCCTGCAGGTAGGGACCAGGGCAGATGGGGCAGCTCCTGCTCCCTCCTGGCAGAGAGCGGGGCCTGGGTGATGCTCTCTGTGCAGGTATCTCACCTGCTGGCACACACAGGTAGGTCACAGGAAATCCCTGCCTTTGTTTTGGCTTCCCAGTCGCTTAGGAAATGCTCAACACGCTCGTAGGGCCAAACAAACAAAGCCCTGGTGTGGCATTTTCCAAGTGTAAATTCTCTGATCTGCTCCTGTCTAATTGTCTGATTTTCTAACCATAACCATCACATTTCCTAATCATAATCTCTCATCAAATCTGGCTTTGTACTGCTCACTGCAGAGTGTGTGACAAGCCACTAGACTTGATCTCCACATCTTTTTTTGGTGCAGGTCCCCTAAGAGGGGGTTACACTGTCCCATTCCCATAATATTTTAGACCTCATATGCCTCAATACATTTTTCTTTAATGTATAATCCTAAGATGTTAATGTTGTCTCCTGTGTCTCCTGGCTTTTAAGGAGGATAATACTTCTGGAATAGCTCAGAGCTGTTCCCAGCAGCTCCATTTAATTTTCTCCCTCACTTTCTATGAGCAGTTATGAGTCTGTGGGGGAGGCAGGAAAGCTCCAGCTCCTCTGACCTTTGCCTGTTAACTTGTGCCTCCTCCACATGATGCAGAGAGGTTTTCCAGCTCAGTCCAGCTACCAAGAGCTTTCTGACAGTCAATAAATCACACCACAGCCTCTTATCTTGATTGGAGCTTCTGCTGGTTACTGTCAGATTCTTATTGCAAATATTTAATGTTGCTATTGCATTAGAAGAGGTTTTAGTCACTGCCATATGTGACTTGAGGGCAAGGTTGGGGGCACTTTTATGCCTTTTAAATGAATTTGTGTGGGGATGATAATACATGTGCATTCCAGGAGAGCGTTTCCTTCCTGAAGGTGATGAATTGGAGAGGGAAATGGTGGTTTGGAATCAGCCTCTGGTCTCTGTATGGCAAACAAGCTAAGCAGTATTTGGGTTTGATGGGATTAACTGGAAGATGTTAATTGTGATTAAAGGTGTGGCTCCTGCCAGTTTTGAAATGAAGAATTTTTTCCATATCTGTTCGAAAATCAGTCAAAAAGGTACAGCATAAAATGATCACTTCTCATCCCACTTCTGACTCTGCCTTAGGTCAACCTCATTCTTTCTTAATCTTTCAGGTTTCTACCCCTGGAGGGAGGGTCCCTTTGAAGAACAGCAGGAATAGTCACCATTCTATTCACCCTTTTCAAAAGGAAACACCTTTGAATTTTCCTCTGCTCCCTCTGTCTGAATTGCCTCCAGTAAGTTTTTTTTTCCCCTGGCTTTCCTGGGATGTCCTCAGTTGTCAACATGACTTGGGAACCTTTCCTGACAGCTCCAAGACTAGGGTGAGTTCAGTGTGGTTCTTTAGTGTCCTCTTCCAGAGTGGGAAGGGTTTCATGCAATCATGGAATTCTTTGGGTTGGAAGGGACTCTAAAGATCATCTCATTCCACCCCCTGCCATGGCCTGGACACCTCCCACTGTCCCAGGTTGTTCCTTGTCCAGCCTGGCCTTGGACACTTCCAGGGATCCAGGGGAGGTCACAGCTGCTGTGAGCACCCTGTGCCTGTGATTCCAGGTTTCCATGGGCATAAGGGCACTTTGGAAATATCTCACCTCTGTCCCAGCTGTCCCATCAGGGTGAAGACTGACATAGGATCAAGATTGTCAAATCCAGGCTTGCTTAGAGCCCTCCTTTGGGATCAGTGACCTATATCTGGAATGAAAAGGCACCACAATAAAATAATTAAAGGATCTTTGGGCCGAGGGAGCTGAGCTGGTGTGTCAGGGGAGGCAGGGCTGTGCCCCAGGCTGTGCAGATCCGCTCTGTGTGTGAGGGGCTCAGCTGGGTTCAGTTCTGCTGCTGCTGCCAAAGTGGGAAAGGCAACGATCCTCAAACAGCTGCCAGATTTATCTGTCAGGGGAAACAACTCATCCCTTCACACTGGGATTGCATCCTCTGTCAGTCCCTCACTCTTCCTTTGGCGTGAGGCTGCTGATCCAGCAAGAAGTTTGCTGTCTTCCCAACTGTCCAGAACCACATGCAACCCACACACAAACTTTTTAATTAAAGGTCTGGCATTTTTTTTTTTTTCCCCAGACATCTTGAATGACTTTGTCTTGGCCTCCTTCACACTTTTCAGGGCTCAGCCAGAAAGCAGCTCTTGGGAGCAGCCTCTGCTCCCTCAGCACAGCCACCTACTTGTTCCCCTTTGGTTTCGCAGCGAGCTTTATCTTTCCATTTTTGCTTCTGATTTATCTGAGGCACTGAGAGCCTTGCCTGGCTTTGGCAGCCTTTCCTGTAATGAGGCAGCTCACGAAAAGCTGTGTCACAACCTGGCTTGTTCTTGTCAGGGGCTTTTATCTTCCCTCTGCAGTCACTGCTGTAGCTCCACTTTTGATTTCTGCTGTAGTTATTCTCGCTGGTTTTAGCTGAGGTTGCTGTGTTAGCTGGAAGATGATTTAGTTCTGCTGAAGCCTGGCAATGATGGCACATAATAGCAGCATGTATTTTTAATCTAGATTCGGTTTCTATGTTTTACAGCACCAGGGAGAGTTTGGTTTTGTGTCTGAGGTGCCACTAAAAGATGTGTACGATTTCCTGAGTGTTGATGACTTCAGTGAATTATCCCAGCTCTGTTTTAGAGCTGTTGCTTAGGGAGTTTTAGTATTTTAGTATTTATGTACAAAGCTAGCCAAAAACCAGTCTTCTTTCCTAATTCACAAAAAAAATCATTCTAAAGTTGGATTTGCATCTAGAGTGGGCAGAATAGATTCTTCTCCCTCTCTGAAATCTCTGATAAATCAAAAAGGTGCCATGTGCAGCTGCATTGCAAGGATGGCACTTTGGCAAAGCTGCTGAGCATTGCCAGGACTTCAGGGAGTCATCAGCCATCAAAGAATCCTTGTTCCCCGTGGGCATGGAGCTCTGGAATTTTAAAAAATCCTGACTCCAAGGAGGACAGGCCAGGAATTGTGATGCTGATGAAAACCCTTTTGAGCAGGGGCTGAGTGAACATGGTGTTCCAGGCTGAGCAAACCAGCCTTTTCCTGAGGGTCTCTCCACATTGTGGTACTTCTGTGGAACCCTAAGAGAGAACTGGGCCCTGCCTGGGGATGCAATTCTGTGCTAAGACTGCACTCCAGACAGATGTGGTGAAATAAAGCCTGAAGAAATTTATGTCTTGAAGCACCTCATGTTGTGAAGCCCCTGGGTTGTCTGATTTTGAGGCAGTTCAGTGCTGGGTGTGTTCTGCTGGAATTCCACTGTGCTGGAATGATGCCCCAGGGATTTGGGGGCTGTCTGGGGGCATCTTCTGAGGCTCTGCAGACTCTGTTTCACAACTGGGCCTGTGGAGTGAGTCCATTGCAACAGTTTTTGGTGATGGTTGGAGATCACGCTCTCATTTCAGCTCCAGGCAGGGTGACCCTGCTCTCTTTGGGCTCTCCCAGCATCTTCCCAGTGCTCTCAGCACTGGCACAGGGGGAAGGACCCTTGGACAAGATCATTTACTGGGCAGAAAACCAGAGTTTGCTTCATCTGCTCTGCATAGGGAGGGAGCTTGGCCTGAGCAGAGAGGAAAACTTAACTCAGAGGAAACAGCACTGAAGCATTTTAAGAGGAAACTCTGTTGAGGTTGTCATTCCATTTTATGTCACAGCACATAGATTATCCTCAGCTATAAGCTGTGCTAAGAGGAGGAAGGCAATGACCAAATCCAGGAAACGAACTAATTTTTTTTTTTTTTTGGTATTGTTGATAAGCCACAATTAGCAAGTGATAGTGAGTCTGAAAAAGAGAGATCTGGTGCTTCTCTTTCAGCACTTCCAAAAAAAAGCCTGGCAGGGTGCACCCAGTGATCTCACCTGGGGACAGATCCTGCTCCTGCCAGCTGTGAGAACAGGGGGAGTCCTTCAGGGAAGATCAGACAGGTGAGCAGACTTGGCTGACAGAGCAAACAGATTTGATGCTGTGATCTCAGAATCACAGGTTGGAAGGCATCACATCTTCCTAAATATCCTCATCCCCAGCAAATGGAAGTCACCATCCCTGTAAGTGCTCAAGAAATGTGTGCATGTGGCACTTGAGGATGTGGTTTAATGGTGAACGTGGTGGTGCTGCTGGGGTTGAGGGTTGGGCCTGATGATATTAAAAATCTTTCCCAATCTTAACAATTCTATGATTCTGTGAAGAGAGCCAGAGCCCTGTGGGATTCCTCCTTATGGGCTCTTATTTGCATCAGATCACTGCTGGGAAAGAGAAAAGATGTGGCAGAGAAATTAAGGAGATGCAGAAAATTGACCAAAGATTGTGTTGCCTTCTGGAGGCTGATTTGGAACAGAGACAGACAGAGCAAGAGGATAAAGCAGATATTTATTAAAGGCCTCAATGGGCACACCTGGGCAGCACAGGAGTCCAGCCAGACCACATCCAAGGTGCCCCAAAATGGTCACAGAATGGACACCTGATCACGAGGTCCCACACTTGGATAAATTCTGCTTCATCAGCACCTTAGAATCAATTGTCCAACCATAACCTCAGGTTATGAAGCCCCTTCCTCCTTGGTTTTCCTTCTCCCTTCACCCTTGGGTTTGTTCTTGGGCTGAAAGTTGTCCTTGGTGCCCAGCTGGAGAAGGAATTGTTTTGTGTCCCTGCTCTGTGAAGAGAGCTCAGCAGCACTGAATATGAAACCTAAAGCTACCCAATAAACCAGCACAGGATATAAAAAATATAAAAGCTAAAATCTAAGGCATCAGTTGGACTCGATACCCTTGGAGGATTTTTCCAACCTAAATGATTCTGGGATTCTGTGAAAGGAGCCTGACACAAAAGAGGCTCAAGCTGTGTGTTAAACCAGCGGGGTTTGTGTGGTCATTGCTGCAGGACATCCCCGAGTTCTGAGGATGAGAATTCCTCACTTTGCTCCAGTGTGGTGCTGGAAATCCCAGCTCCTGTGGGATCCCTGATGGGTCCTGCTGAGTGCTCTGGCTCAAGGAGCAGTACAAAATCAGAGTAAGTGGCACCTATTTCCCTCCTATCTCTGCTAGCCTGAGAAAGCCTCACTGAATTTATTTTCCCAAAGTTGAGCAAGGATAAGCCATCAAACAAGAGGAACCAAGTGGAAATGAGCAACATGTTGAAGTGTGCAAAAGTGAGCTCATGTCCCCATGAGGACAGGGTTTTTGTCTCTGTTTGGGTTTTTTTTGTTCTTTTTATTCACTGGGAAACCAGAAGCAAAAATATTTTTTTTTTCTGAGAAAAGCAAGAAGCAAACTGTGGTTGCATTTCCTCCTTTTTGTTTCCTCAAGGAAGCACTTAGTCAGTCTGATTATTCACTGTGAGACATATCCTTAGCTTTCTTTGCATTCTAGGAAGGAAAATCTAACAAAGAAATAAATAAAGTGTGTGTTCATGTGCTCATGTACATACATAGACACACAAATCCACACATATATCTATACATATTATTTTTTTTTTTCAAATTTGAGGGCTTTCCCTCATCTTGGTTCAGAGAGGGAATTGAAAACAGCAATAATTTTACCTCTTGTAAATCTAAGGCAAGGTAACTTCTCATGTGTCCATTAGCCCAGGATTTAAAAAAAAAAAAAAAAAAAAGGTGGCCTTCTGGAGTTTGGTTATTTTCAAAGAAGTGAATAATGGTTACTTTTTAAAAAAAAAGTAACTTTATGTAATTGAGAAAAATGATATATCTATATAAAAATGTGTTTATATATTGATATTAGTCCTGACATTGGTCTCATATCTCAGTAGCTGAAATGTCACGTGTTGAAATCTGTGTAACCTCAAACAGGCTGCTGCTGTTACCAAACTTCAAATTGTGTTTGGCAACCCAAATTTTTGACATTTCAACATGAGAAAGACCATGGAAATTTTGACTGTATGGTTTTCGTCATGATTAAAGCAAAAAAAAAAAAAAAAAAAAAAAGAAGAAAGAAAGAAAGGAAGATTTTGTATTTATTTGTATTTATTTTTGATCTGGAATGGTTTTTAAATCAGTCTCTTTGTACTGCAGCTTTGGATTTTACTACTTCCCTCCCCCTTCTTCCCATTCTGAGGAGCTATTGCTAAAAACAACATTTTGCTTGAAAATGACAATTTTTATCGCGGTGTTTGAGGAAGGAGAAGAGCAGCGAGTGGATGAGGGCTTGGTCCTCAAACACTTTGGCACACAAGCAACTTGAGATATCACAGCAGCCACATCAAAAGGCCTCATAAAGTTCTTTATATGAACAAGTGTTTGCAGGATCGTTGCTCTGGTTCTGAGTTCTCTCATGTTGCCCCATCTGTAAACCAGCATTGGTGCAGGATTCATTTGGAAAACACTCTGAGATCAATTTAAAGCAGTATTTATGAATTTGTCATTTGTTGATGTCAGGGAAGAGGAGGAACGCTGGCCAGCAGCAATTGGTATTTTCCATTTTGCACAAGAATGATAAAATAGAACATTTCAGGGATTAACCTGGGAAAGACAGAAACAGTTCTTAAAAGAGAATAATCCCAAAAAGTGCTGCAAGAAGGAAAGCAAAAAAGTCTGTAGAGAAATGGTGGAAAATGCAATTAAAGGTGGAAAAAATTATTAAGAAACTCTGTTGTTAGCCAGGGAATTTGGGTAAGGTGATGTCCGGAGGGTTTCATGCTTCCTTTTTCCCTCCAGCAGGCAGAGCACCCCTTGTGCCTTCAGACACATTTTTGGGTTGGTTTGCCCTGTAAACCAGGAACAGTTCTGCCCCTGCTCACAGATTCACACTTCTGTGAAAAGTCAGGCCCTGAGCTTTGGATGTGACCCTAAAGGGGAAATCTTGGCCACTGCCAGCAGAGCACCCAGANTGGATGTGACTCTAAAGGGGAAATCTTGGCCACACTGGTGCCACTGCCAGCAGAGCACCCAGACTTCCCTTTTTCCTGAATTTTAGTTTTGTAGTGCTGTAGTTTGTGTGTAGTCTGAGCTGTAGTTTGGTGTTGAGCTCAGTGCTTTGTGTCTGATATATTTTGATATATTTTGGGATCTGTGTGCTAGTGTTACTGGTGTGATGGAAGCCCACTGGGATCCTTCCCTGCCGTTTGAGGGTTTGGCTTTTGTTTTGAAAGCTTTTTAAAAGATGCCACAGGACGCTCTTACTCAATTTCTATTCACACACAATTCAAAGGTTTGGGCAACACAGGCAATTCAGTTATATCCAGTCATCACTTTTGCAAAGATCTCTCATAAATTAAAATATTCAGTGGTATAAAACGTTGCTATCCTAGTTTGTTTTATTATAATTATTTATTCGGTTATTTTATAATTATTTTCCCTATTTATACTGCCCTCATAATAGCAAGTGCTTACAGTGCCACCATCTGGTTGAGCCAGTTGCTGTCTCCACGCTCAGATTTTATTTTTAAATGAACTTTTTCCTATTAATATAAGAAAATCCAAGCCAGTCTTGTGCTATTTCTAACACCCCTTTCTCTTGTTTTCAGCTGTTGAGAACAGAAATTTGAAGACAGCAGCTAAAATGACTGGCACTTGAGAAGGATTTATATCACCATTATGGGGCATGAATAATTTAATTTCTCCACTTTGAAAACTGTGATTATTCATCTATGCTAATAATTTAGGATAGAGTTCCCAGTTTTTAAATTGCTCCGTGTTTTGATCTTTATTTAATATCCTGGGGATATGGTTTAGGGATGGTGATGGTGGGACTGGATGATCTTGCAGATCTTTTCCAACCTTAATGATTCTGTGATACAAAGTTCTTCTGTGTGTATATAGCCATTCCAAAAATGCCCTATTTTCCCCTGTGCTTCACTGATTCAGTTGAACAGGGCAACGAAATTACTGCAGCTGATTTTTTTATATTATTTCTGACTTTCCAGTCTGATCCTGCAGCTGCAAAAGCCCCATTAATGATGATTGTGGGACCAAGGCTGCAAAATAAGAAAATGTTGTTTGTGACACCATTCAGTCAGGTGGGTCTGACAGAGAGGGAAGCTCTGTAACAGATTATTTGGGGTGAGTGTCCAAACAGGCTGGGCTGCTTTGCAATTCCATTTACTTTTTGGACATGTTTGCCATCCTATGGGCACCACAAACTCGAGGCAGTTGGTAAAGATCAGGTCTGTGCCTTCTGTGCTGCCCAGGCTGGAATCCACCTGCAACCAGCAGGGATTACTCAGGGCTCAGCTGGCCTTGGGTTTCAGTCCTAGCACTAGATTTGAGGATTTCAGTGCCTCTTCCCTGCTGGTATTCCCTCCATTCCATCTTCACCAGATGCCTGAAGTCATTCAGAACCCCTCCAGCAGCTGGAGGTGGTTGATCCATAATGCTCAGGGAAGTTGTGGGGGTACAGAAGTGACTAAAACCCACCTTTGTGCTGTGGTCAAGAGGCAAAACACTGCCTTGCTGCTTTCTTGGGCCCTGCCTTCACCTTTGGAGAGCCTGCAGGAGGAGACAAAAGCAGGAGCCAGGTGCTTGCTCAACCTGCTGTCCATTTCTTTGACCCCCTTTCCTTGGTGAATAATTCCCTTGCAGGGTCCTGCTGCACAACTTGGCTCTCCTATGGAATGGGTTGGCAAAGTTCTGCTGCCTCTCCCAAAGCTGGGAAAAGCATTTAAGGGCTGCTTGAACCTTTTGTGAGGTGGTCACTGGAGGACACAAACCCAGGGATGTGACCCGAGGTCCTGCACGGGCTCCTTCTCAACAGCTACGTTGTGCAGGTGCCACAAACAATTACCAATTTTATAGGATACTTGACTGAAATGCTTTCAGAGGGGGAGATGTGGGCAATCTCTGGGCCCTGAGGAGTTGTTCCATTTTTAATTGTGTGTTTTAGGGTCTGTGGGGCTCTGATATTTCAAGTTCTGTGCAAACAGCGAGCACACTGCCATCATTGTGTTCCCCTGCTCAGGGCTTGTGGCTCAATTACCTCATGATAGGCGTTTTAAGTCTTTTGGCCTCCTTCTCGGCCTCATATTTCAACACAGCACGTGAAAGGGATGAAGAATGAGCTAAAAAACTCCCTCCTGATTGTTGCAGAGTTATGGGCTATTTTATTTTTCATCCCATGTGTTTTCCTGCAACCTCTGGCTTTGCTGCAGCGATGCAGGCCAGGTGAAGGTGGCACAGAGGGAGGGAGCTTCCCCTCTGATGTCAGCACCTTGACTTATTTACCTTCTCCTAAAAAGGTGGAATTTTGCTTCTGTTTGCTGCAAAGAAAGTGAAGGTTCCTTCCTCGGGGTCCCTCTCTGTTTGCAAAATGTGGCCCACACGTTCCCCTGGAAAGAAAATTCCTTGTGGCCTTTCCCTCGCTGCACAAAAGGCTTTGCACTGCTACATGCCAGTCAGTTCTTCTTCCCAGAAATATTTTCCCCAGGCTGCAGTCCCTGGGCTGTGTCCGTGCTGGTGTCTCCTCCTTCAGCCAAGAGGTGCCAAGGGCTGGGAATCACCACCCACAGCACCCAAAACCTGCCAGAGCTGGTGCCACCAGGGGCTACAGTGGATCAGCCACAGCCTTTTCAGCTTTTAAGGAGATTTTGGGCTGCCTGGGATTCCCTGGTTGTGATTCTTCAGGAAATAAAGAGGAGATGAAGCTCCAGAGTGTTCAGCTGGAGTATCCAGACACAGCCTGTCCAGGGCAGGGTTTATAAAGGGTGCCAGAGGAAGGTGACTGGAGGGGAATTCAGCTGGAGAGCAGTCACCCATGGGATTCTCCCAGGTTCAGTATCTGTGCTGATACTGGATGAGGAGGTCTGGTACAGCTCCAGAAAATCCATGGGTAACACTAATGTGGGCAGCAATGTGGGTCTGCTGGAGGGCAGGAAGGCTCTGCAGAGAGGCCTGGGCACTCTGGATCCATGGGCTGAGGCCAATGGTGAAGGATCAATAAGGTCAAGGCCAGGTCCTGCACTTGGCTCAGATTGGACCCCAGGAGCAATTTGCCCATGGCAAGGGTGGCCAGGCCTTGGCAGGGGCTGCCCAGGGAGCTTTGGAGTGCCCATCCCTGCAGGTGGCACCTGGAGGTGGCACTCAGTGCCCTGGGCTGGGGACAGGGTGGGCATCGGGCACAGCAGGGACTCCATGGGCTAGGAGGGCTTTTCCCACCTCAGGATTTCTGGGATTCCATGATTCCAGGTGTAGCAGAAGGTGGGAATCTCTGGTTTCCCCATGCAGAAGCAGTGCCAGTACCAGCAGGAGTGCAGGGGGGTGGCAGGGCAGGGTTCAGGTGAGGACAGAAAGCAGCTCCAGCCTGAGCCCCTTCCCAGCTCCCTCAGCAATTCTCCAGCCCCTTCCCAGCTCCCTCAGCAATTCTCCAGCCCCTTCCCAGCTCCCTGCCCTGCCCTGGACACGCTCCAGCCCCTCCAGGCCTCTCCTGCAGGAGCCACAACTGGACACAGCCCTGCAGGGGCCTCTCAGTGCCAGCACAGAGGGACAATCCCTGCCCTGCTCCTGCTGGACACACAATCCCTCAGCCAGCCCAGGGCCCAGTGGCCTCTTGCCCCCCTGGGCACCCCTGGGCTCGTGTCCAGCCTCTGGCCCCAGCACCCCCAGGGCATTTTCCAGCTTTCCAGCCCCTCTGCCCCAGTGGGAATGAAGAGATGAGATCCAAGACCTCACGCCACAGTTAAGGTCTGGAAGGGCTGGGGTCTTCCCAGAATCTGTGAACAGCTAATTTAATATGGAGAAAAGAATAATTCTGTAAGAAGCTCTTGCAGCAGAAGACATTTCTACTGGGTGGTCAGAACAAACTCTGTAGCTCGGTCTCTGTAGCACAGGTCAGTCCTAACACAAAAGAGAAGATGGAAGGTGACTGCATGGAGCTGGAAAACTTTGTTCCATGCTGTCATCTGGAAGTGGTTGAAAGCAAAGTACATAAAGATGAGGAGAGGATGAGAGACTTTGCTTCTGTTGGGTAATTAAAGGGGGAAAAAGTCTCACCACCATAAAAAGAAACGAGATAAATCCTGTCACAAAGAAGTTTGTTGCTGTGGTTATAAATGTGTTCCCCCTTCACAGAAAGAAGCTCATATGTCTAAGATCAAGTATGATCAGAGCTTAACTCCACAAAGAAAATAAAAATACAAAAACTACAGCAATCATAGAGGAAGAGCGGAGGAAGAGATAAAGGAGAACACAGGAACGAGATGTGGGTAATTTGTAACTTGGTATCGTGTTCAGAAAAAGATTTAGAGAGCCTGTGTCCTCCCAGAGGGGCTTTGGCATATAATTAAAACCTTTAACATTGTCTTGACAACTCTTCTATTGCTTGTATGGAGCTGACTGATAAGGCAATACTCTTATGTTTAGCACTGTTGTCTTTATAATTCCTTAAGACAAATGTAGCTGATCTTGAGAAGAATGGAGGAAAAAAATTCCTGGACCTGCCGAAATGATTGTTTTTTAAACACTGGAGCCAGGAATTTTTTAAAAAGCATTTAGAAGAGCCTACAACTTTTCTCCCTTTCCCAAATCTGCTGCTGGAAAACTTTTAATCAGATTTTTTTGTTGTTGTTGCAAAACCTGCAGGGACAGAGCTGAGTGAGAGCGAGGGAGCCTCGCTCATGATGGGGTCTGGCTGTGCTGCCTTCAGCCGGGCTGCCGTCGGTATTGGCTGGTTTTCAGCACCAGTAATGGTGTCACCGTGGGCCCATAAATCCTGGGCAATTTGCAAAGTGCCTGTCACAACGTTATCTAAGGAGCAGCAGCACTTTGGAGACGGTTCCAGGCTGTTGAGGAGGGGAGGCTCCTCACTCTGCCTCTGCAATGAAGCTCTGCTCCAGCACGTCGTGCTCCTTTACTGTGTCACATTATTGTCATCTCAGGAGGAATTTCTGCATGGAAAGGGTTGTTAAACATTGAAAAGAGCTGCCCAGGGTGGTTTGGAGTCCCTATCCCTGGAGGTGTCCAAGGAAGACCTGGATGTGGCACTCAGTGCTGGGGACAAAGTGGGGATCAGTCACAGATTGGACTCAGTAAGCTTGGAGGACTTTCCCAACCTCAGAGATTCTGTGAATGTCGTGCCCGTGATGTCCCTGGTTGTACAAACTCAGGAGAAAAGGTTTCATTTGCCACTTCCCAGTTTTTCTTTCCCATGAGAAGATTCATGGCAGAATAGCTCCCCCAGCCTGCTGAGCTCATATGGGGAGTTACCTGAGAAATTAAATGAAGGCACTCGTGTGAGCGGTGGGATATTCTTGGGAGATGTTCTGTGATCAAAACAGAGAAAGGAAATAAAATTGAGTACATTTGCCAAATATTGAATAAATTAAACCTGAGGGTACTGCAACAATTGAATTAAACGTGAGGGTAGAACATGTGTTTGTGGGGAAAGGCTCTATCCACTTCTTATCCATCATTAAATATTTTCTCTTGTCCCATTCACATTCCTTCCTTTTGTTCTTGGTAGGGAAACTAGAGGATAAAGAAAACTGAGACATAAGGGGCTTTGTTGGCAGCTCTATGATTTATTGAGTGATTTATGGGCCATGTCAGATTTCTTTTATCTCTCCCAGGAAGAGCAGAACTCAGAGGGCTCACAGGGCATGGCATTGTACAGGGATGCAGGCACCAAGGTGCAAGTGTTCTGGGCAGATAGCAGGAGCTGTAAAGTACAAACCACTTCTCTCTAAAGTACCAGAATGGCAGTGAAAGAGTCATACAATGGTTTGGGTAGGAAGGGATCTTAAAAATCATCCATTCTCACCCCTGCCATGACAGGGACACCTCCCACTGTCCCAGGCTGCTCCCAGCCCCAATGTCCAGCCTGGCCTTGGACACTGCCAGGGATCCAGGGGCAGCCACAGCTGCTCTGGCCAGGGCCCCACCACCCTCACAGGAACAATTTAAAAGGGAGAAGTAAAAACCAAGATAGGTTAGGTTGGAAATTGTTAACCTTTCACTACAATAACCATCATTTTATAAGCCCTTATAATTTACTTAATAAGTTTTCTGTGGGTTGGAGATTAAGCTTTCATCTGTCCATCAGTTATAGATTTAGCAGTAGTTTAGTTCTTAATGTTCAGTCCACACATATTGTGGAATGAAATACACTGTGGAATAGAAACATACAGCCCTCAGGTTGCAGTTTCCAGCTATTGTGAAAAAAGTCCCTTATAGATGTGGGAAAAGAGTTTTTCCAGGTTATATTTGGGAATGCAGCAGCACAAAATGCAGTAAACTGCAAATCAGATATTCAGCGTCAGAAAAGGAAAAAAAAACCCAACCAGCATCGTTTGACTCACTCTGGTGTTCTGTCTAACTGTGATAAGGTGCCAGTCTTGTTTTAACTACTACTGGGCAGTCAGCAGCTCTTCACAGGAAGAACAATATTATTTGACATTTCTTAAAATATCCAATGGCAAGTTTAGAGAAAAATATGATACTTGGCTGTGCATGAAGTTTTGGTCTTGCTCAAATATGTAACTCTACAATGTCACAGTGAACCTGAGTGTGTAAGAGAAACTCAGGAGTAAATTTTCCAAAGTCGTTCCTTCTGGTTTCTTTTCATTAAATCCAAATTCACCTTCAGATATCACTCTGTAAAGTTCTGAATTAGACTGTCTATTGGGTGACCATGGATAAATTAAAAAAGGCTAAACTTTTGAGTACATTTTATAATCATAGCAATAACTGCCTCATTGCTGTGTCACTCACAAAAGATGCAAAGGTGTGCTGCTGCTCCTCAGAAATAAAGTGATTATTATGTTGATCAGATTTTCAGATGTGTAACATGCAGTGAGAGAAAAAAAACTTTGTTTCTTTTTTCATCAACTACTTTCTGGATAGGAGGGTCTTCCCCTCTTCTAACGTGACCCTGTTTGGTTTCACTCCACCAGATTTCTCGGTACATGACAGAGGGGAGGCCTTCAGAATTCTCCTGAACACAAATTTCTGTTGCCTCTTCTGACTAATCAGGGAGTTTTCAGATTTACTAATAATTTTTTTTTTTTAGGTTGCCCCGTTGATTTAAAACAAGTTTCCCCTAAAGGTGTGCTTGATTTCCAGATCTCTTTTAAAAAAATATTTTATGCTGGAATGCTCAGACCTGGGATCCCAATCCATGAGAGGTTGTGAGGGGCTTGAGAGAAACATTGGGTGTCCAGCCAGGCTTTGCTTCCATCTATACCACCACAGCAGTACACACACAAAGCTAGCTCAACAAAGTTTTTAATTATTGTGCTATAATCCTCTTAAATACAAAGTGATGGCTCCAATGATGCCATCTAAAGCTCATTATCCAAAATGATTGTGATTTTCAATCTGCTTGGGTTTTTTTGTTTTTTGTTTTTTTTTTAACTAAATAAGCCATAATTACTGGGTTTAAACTTCACAACTCTGAGAAATTCATCAGCTGTTTTTCTCAGAAGCTGCTCAGGATGCCCTGAAACCTGGTCATTGTGGTCTCTCAAAACCATTGTGCTTTGTTCTGTGTTAATTTCCTCATACATTTGTAGAATTATGTAAGAAATATGAAGGATGTGATCTTTGTCTCCCTTAATGTGTGTTCCCACAGATGGCAGAAATTGTCCTATATTCTATTTATGAAGTTTGTATTACCTGCAAGCCCTGTGATATTTGCACAAGTGCTCTCAACCCTGTCCAAGAAACTTCAAAGAATGAAAGCAATGTTTCCTTATAGACTACATTGAGCAGAGATTTATTAACACTTTTTAATTCTAAATCCTGTATTTCTTATAAGAAATGGATTCCTCCACTGGATCATGAAGGAGAAAATTGCTGTGGAGGACAATAGTTTGAATATGGTGTTTCTTTCTGCTTTGATCCACTCAAATGCTGATGAGAACATTTGTTCCTTCAATGACAAGTTAACACACAGGAAACATTTAATCATAAATACATGTTGTGTCTACAAAGCCCAAAACCTCTGTGTAATCTCAAATATCTGTAACAAAGTGGATTACAAGACACACCATCTTCTAATTTATATTTATGCTATCCCAACCATACCATTTTAAAATTTGCTCTAAACAGGGGAACAAGCCCATTCTTTAGGGCCACCACTGGGATGGGCTTGGAGCATCTGACATGCCAGGAGAGGCTGGGAGAGCTGGGAATGCTCAGCCTGGAGAAGGGAAAGCCCAGGGAGATCTTATCCATGTGTATAAATTCCTGGTGGAGGATGATTCCAAAAGATGGAGTTCAGTATTCCTAAGTGTCCCAGGGAAAAGACAAGAGGCAAAAGGCACGGTCTGAAATAAAGGGAATTCCAACTTGAACGTAAAAAAACTTTTACTGTTGTGGGGAAGAACTCTGGGAACAGGTTGCCCTGGTAGATTTTGGACTTTCCCTCCTTGGAGATGCCCAAAATCAAACTGGCTGACCAGGAACCCTTCCTCCAAGAGCTTCACCTATTAGAGGGGGGGAGCTTTTGGGTTTGAGCCCTATTTTCCATATTCTGTCCCTGTGAGCTGATTCCTGGCACACACCTGGGAATGCTGCACTTTGTGTACTTTGTTCAGACACCAGGCAGCCTTTGCTTGCATTTTAGGTGACATTCCTGTGTGCTTGATATTTTCTGGTCCCGTATTTCCAGTCCCAGAGCAGCTACATTAAGCAGTTAATTCCCTTTTCCTTGTTACCTCCATCTATGAATAATCTCAGCCTCAAAAATTGGAGCATTCAATATTTTCCCTAATGCAACCCTATCATTCAATCCAGATTAGAGTTCACCCCTCCACTGCTTATTTTAAGGTGTAGTAGAGGGAAAAAAAAACCATATAGAAAATAAGAGAGTGTTTGTATAAGAGTGTGGCATATTTTGTGCAGAGATTTTAATTCATGCAGAAGAATTCTTAAAGACTTCTTTGTTATTAAGGTAGAGCCTGAACAGTTTCCATGTCCTCAGTCTTTTTCCCTGAGCCTGTCTCTTCTCCTTAGTTACTTACTGAGAGTACAGATCTTTTCACCGACAAAACTGGAAATCTTTTCTTCCCATCCCACCTGCCAGGAGCAGCCTTAGCCCACCCCACAGGGTCTTGCTTTTTTTTATGCCATGCTTTGACTTCAGCAAAATATCTGCTCAAAATATTTGAGGCTCTCCAGTCTGTCCTGCAGCTTTTTTTATTTTTTTTTTCTATTTGGCTGATTGTGTGAAACAGAGCCCAAGGAGACAGACTGTGACACCAGGTTTTGCCTGATGTTGCATAAAGGTTGAGAGCCACCTAAAATCTCCATTTCCAGCTCAGCTTCCATCCCAGAGCTGAATGAGAGCTTCACTCTGATGGTTGGCAATCTCATTCCCTGGTTAAATTTACTTGTGGCCAGTTTCTGTTTGTTTTCTCTTTCGAGAAGTCCATTCTATGCTTCAGGAGCTCAAACACCTCCCTAATTTACTTGTAGAAGGCACTTTTCTCCCTAGATCTAATTTTGTTGGAGTAAACAAACCAAACTCTTCCATTTTCTTGGGTGAAAAGCTTATTTTGCTCACGTTTGGATGTTTTACAGCAACATTTGCAATACCAAGATCTTAATACAAACATGGGGGCATTAATATTCACTCTATACTGGCAGGACCTTCTGTTTGGATTTGTCTGCTTCTGAGCTGTATCACAATGCTGGTTTTGGGGAATTTAATTTTCTTTTTTCCCTCGCATTTTCAGCTGGGAGTTGCTCCACATTCATTCCAGTTCTGTGGATATTTCTTGGATATTTGAGAGGACTGGGAAAATGTGTGACTTCTGGTTCCCTAAATCGTGATCTTTTTAGGAGCCAAGCTGAGTTTGGAGAGACCCTTATATTTAACATAAGAAAAGCCAAGTAGGATCAAGTTTGAAGTCAATTTGTGAATCCTTAGCTCTTCATAATCCTCTGCAGACATGGATTCAGTTGGATATTTCAGAATAGCTCAGCAACTATGGGCATAATTTTTATGAACTATCTTAGCTTTTAAACACAGTCATTCAAGTGACAGAGCTCAGAACTGTTATTTTAAAAGGCCTTTTAGACATTCTTGGCCACTTTATTTGTCATGACTGTTGTTGGAATGCTTATCCTTAGCAGTCCAGAGCTTTGGCCTTTAATGCTGAAATACTCATGGTTCTGCCCTAAAAGATCTGCTCTGAGCTCAGCTCCTGTTGTTGCTGAAGGATGACATAAATTTAGGATGAGCCTAAATTGGATGTGACACAGGAGTGGAGAGTGTAGGAGCAATGGTGGCAAAAGAAAAATCTTACCTACCCCCATTGGAAACGGAGAGGAAAATTTATCAGGGAGAAACGTAAGCAAAATAAATCAGCTTCAGCACACAAAAAAAAATAATAAAAAAGGCAGAACAAAATGCTTGTAATCTCCTTGTAAATGTGAGGGAGGAGAACTTCAGACACAGAATCACTGCTGATGTCCTGCACTCCTGACGGGGGAACAATCCCGGGGATAAGGGACTCCCCAGCAGTTCAACAGTTCAAGTAAAATGAAGGAAAAAAATGAACTGAAACAAGGAACAGCATGGGAGAGATGCCTAACCCTGGAAAGGCTGGAAGGCTCCAAGCACTGCCAAGGTTGCTGGTGGCCAGGCTGAGATGTAAACTTGGTGGCTGCACAAATGACCGTGTGGCACAGCACACAGGGGGCAGATGCTGCACCACAGCACAATCCATGGATTTCTCCTCAATCCATAGCCGTGTCCTCCCTGCAGCACCTCTGCAAGAATCATTCAGGGATCCCCCAGGCGTCTGGAATGGCAGTTCTGGGAAATGGGGCAGTGATGAGTTATGCAGCGTTTCTGTGACATCTACAGNNNNGAAAAAAAAAAAAAAAAATCCTTCCTGGCAGGGCACGGAGGGGGAAAAGGTGCTTTCTGCAGTTTTGTTCGAGGTTTCATTATCTCTCTGCCCTGGCAACTTGTGATCTGATCAATCTGCAGAACAGGAACTGGAGGTTTGCCCACCTTGGTTTCTTCACTTTCAGCAACAGAATACTCCCCCAGCAGCTGGGCTGAGGATGTGGGACCATTCCTCAGGGCTGGAACTGAAGAACAAATACTGATCTCTTCATTTTGTCTTTATGTTTTTATATATAAGGTTGTAACAGACTGAATTTCATTTTTATGTTACTATCTATCAAATAATTTTATGGGAATATTCTGCAGTGGGAAAGTGTTTTGGCATTTAAAATCCAGGAATACAGTAAAGGCCCCATACAACTTCCCAGTGGAGTCATCAGCACCAGCTAGAGGAGATAATCCTGTATATGCTGCCTGTGTAGGATTTATTTTCATTTTTGGACACATTAAAAATATTTATTCATGAGCTCAGCCGCATGAATTTAAACAATGTAACCTAAAGAAATTAGAAAACATCCTCTGTTTATAAATTGTGATAGGCTAGTTTTTAATTTCTATTTTTTTAAACCACCATCTTAGCAGAATGTGTGTAATTAGGAAATTAGAAATGAAAAGAGTTTTTCTGTTGGCAGGTACATTTCACCTGAGGAGCTCAATTGGATAAACGTGTTCTGTCTATCATGAAACTGAAGCACAGTGGAGTAAGTGATACTCAGATGTCATAAATGATAAATTATATTCTCAACATCTGTGTAAACTGTGTTAAAGACTCAGTTAGTTAAAAGAAAAAAGAAAAATTATCAGTGAATGAAAGACTGTAAAGAATAAGGAAGGAAAATACTTAATCCCAAACAATACTTGTCTGAGAAGGAGAAATATAAATGAAGCGATAAACATGGAGTCATAGAATAGTTTGGGTTGGAAAAGACCTTAAAGATCATCTCATTTCACCCTCTGCCATGGGCAGGGAACCTTCCTCTACACCAGGTCTCTCCAAGTTCTATCCAGCCTGGCCTTGAACATTTTCAGGGATGGAGAGTTTCCCAGCTTGGTGGGAAAATTTCACAATTTCAAAATATTACCCTATTTCAAAACATTACTCAATTTCATAAATGAGTTTCTGGCTCCTGGTCTATCTCACATTTGGTGGACATGCACCCAGATAAATCTACACAACTTCTGATAATAAAGCCAGAGAAAGTGGACATGGCTGATGGGACAAGGCTGAAGCTTGAGCAGCTCTTGCCATCACTGAGCCCATGAACACCTCTGTAAAATTGCTGAATTTGGTCAAGACATGATGAAAGCTTCTCTCACCACCCGGTTGCAGCCCATGGATTGTCCCTGTGTAGGGGACATAGCAGGTATGGTGGTGTTTGGTGTGTGAGACAGCCAGTGCCACACCACTGACTCAGCAAAGCCCCTGTAATGCTGCTAAAGCTGCATCTGGCCCTTTACTCACATAGAGAGTAAAAAAATGGCAAGAATTCTTCAAGGAATTACAACTTTTAAAGGCTGAGTTGCACTTGGTTTGCCTTTAAAACGCCTACTCCAACTCTTCCCTGTCTTGAGGATGTGTGGGAAGGATCTTCCCAAGCCAACAACATTCCCCCTCTTAAAAATAACACCCAACAAAAACCCAAGCAGCTTTGCTGTGGATGACTTCCCACCCTGTTCTGTGAGCCCCTCACTCAGCAAAGCCCTCTGGTCCCTGCTGAAATCCATCTTTGATGACTCCAAAATGTGCTTTAAGGAGCAAGGGACCAGCTCTGCCTGCACATTTGGGATGCTCAGGCTCCCCATCCACAAGGCCAGGGTGAGAGGACAGTGGGAGGGACAGAGGTTCCCTGCTGAAGGACTCACCTCAGCACCCACCCTTGGTTTTGTTCCAAAATCCCATCAACACTCAAAGCAAAAGGAGGAGGTGGAGGCTGCCCTGGCAGGCACTGGTTCCTCATGGATGGAGGGGCAGCCTCCAGCCCTGGAGTCACTGGAGAGCCAAGCTGGGAGATGTGCCACCCTCCAATCTGTGCAACTTGGCTCCACAGGAGCTCTGGGACCCATCAGATTTTCCACCACCCCTCAGATCCCTGGCTGTCACACAAAAACCCCCTTTTAAATCCAACCTGTGATTGACTCCTACATGCTTTTTCCCCCCTTCTCTCTCTCTCTCAGCCAAGCAGCATCCTGCTCAGCTGAAAGTTATTCAGCTCCCTCCACAGTGTGAGGGAAGCTCGTGGCCTTTCTTGCTGGTGGTGGCCAAAAATGTGTGTAATGTGCTCAGTCTTCTCCAGCCCACACAGAGAGAGAGACCCCGCTCCTCTCCTGAACTTGGGTGTAACACGTTCCCTCCACCACCGGCCAGGCCAGCTCCACACTAATATTTTCTGTACAGTTAATTACCACAGGACAAGTGCTGCACCCCCGTGGAAATCTGCCACTTGAAAATCTGCCTAAGAATATATCCTAGGGTAAATGTTTCTCGGCGTGATTAAGTGTGCACGCGGCCTGTGCTGAGCAGAGGGTTTCCCAAAAACAAACGTCTCGCCGAGGCCTCCTGGCAAGGCCTCGCTGTTTCTTTTAACAGTTTATCAGCTTGTGTGTTATTTACTAAAGGCAGGAATTACTCCAGAGTTCCCATTTAAACTGAAAATTCCAGAAGACTGCCAGGATGAGGGACCGTAAAGGTGAAAAAAGGAGGATGAGGTGAGGCAAGGAGTTTTGTTCTTGAGGGGAATAATGTTCAGGGGGCTGGGATACGTTGCTTGGTCTATGAAAATTTGGGTCAGCTCCTACTCTTGCCTCAGCCTTCATGCACTCTGTGGGTACCTCATTGCTGGAGCATGACCGCCTCTGTGCCAGGGGACCTGATGCACTGACCACAAGGAATGAGTGAATTTTGGAGCACAAGCAATGTGAGACCATCCCAGGCTGAGCAGAAGGTCATACTACTGCCATGAATCATAGAATCGCAGAATTAGAGAATTGTGGAATCATAGAATGGCCTCAGTTCAAAGGGATATTAAAGATCAGCTGGTTTCACCCCCCTGTCATGGGCAGAGACACCTTCCATCATTCCAGGCTGCTCCAGTTCCCAATATCCAGCCTGGCCATGGACACTGCCAGGGATCCAGGGGCAGCCACAGCTGCTCTGGGCACTCTGTGCAAGGGCCTTCCCAAACCCATAGTAAAGAATTTTTTCCTGAGAAAGAAATTTAAACTAATCCTACTCTCTTTCCCTTTCTCTCATCCCCCTTTGTCCTGTCCCTGCAGCCCTTGTAAATATTCTCTTTCCATCTCTCTTGCCAGCTCCTCCAGGCCCTGCAAGGCCACCCTGAGCTCAGCCCAAAGCTTCTCCTGTGCAGGTGAACAATCCCAGCTGTGCCAGCCTTTGCTGCCAGCAGAGCTGCTCCATCCTCTGCCCATCCTGCTGCCTCCTCTGGGCTCTCTGCAGCAGCTCCAGCTCCTCCTTGTGCTGGGCCCAGGCTGGGGCACCTGGGGACTCACCTGAGCACAGGAACACAGGGGCACAATCCCAATCCCTCTGCTGCTGCCCAGGCTGTGGGACCAGCCCTTTCTGATCCCAGCACACACGGCTGTCCTGCTTTAAGGACAAGAACTCTACTCTCCAAAACAGTGTTGAGGCCCCATTCCAGAGCAGGTCTGGGAGTGGGATCACACCTTTTGACAGCCTCAGGATTTGTCTGAGCATTGTGTTCACCTGCCCTGCAGAACCTTTCTGTGTGTGCAGCACTGGAGGGGGGTCCAAGCCCTGCTGGTGAGGGGGGGTCCCATTGAACCCAGCTCAGCTCCCAGCCAGCACCGCCTGCTGCACTTGATGGCTTGCAGATTTCTCTGAGAGAATATTGTGTAGCTGGCAAAAGAAAACACAAGAAAGGAAGGAAGCAGCATGGATTTCAGCCCTTTTACTGCTTGCCTTGTCTTTTCCCAAACAGGCAAAGACATCTCGCCGTGCCAAAGACCCGACGCGGCGTTAAGGACGAAACATCACTTGGATCACTTGATCACAGAGCAAATTTCAGTGTGGACCTTTGTATTTCCTCTTCAGACAGACTGGTGCAGATTGAAGGGCATAAGAGCAGCTGTGTGAAAGCAAGAGCACCCCCCCTGCAGAAGCAGGTTCCCGTAAAAACTCTCCCGGCATGCACCGTCTCCGAGCTGGATTCCTCTGAAGACAAGAAAGGAGCATTGCAATTGCACCCTCTGAGACAAATTAACACAATTCCACCCTGTGCTCGTACAAGACTCACAGCCCTGTGATCTGCCAGGGCTGCAGTGCAGTTAACCTCGGGAGCAGGGTTTTATAAAGGTGCTAACTGGTGTTTCACGGTGCCCCTGCGGTGTTTCGTTTTCATACGAGGCCCTGTTTGGAGAAATGCTGTGTGAGCATTTACTGCAGTTCCAGGGCCTGTTTGATCAGCCAGAATGGGTCCTCTGGGCGGTATTTTGGAAAAATAATATTTAAGAATTGCACTTTATAAAAATTCCGAGGATGTATACCCTGAACTGTCGAACGTCAGCACAATGCTGGTTTGAGAAACATTCTTGTCCTCACTTTGAATTGTGACAAAAGAACACAGAAATTAGAAGGAAACTCAACTGCACAACTTAATACAGTGGCACTTTTTAACAGGGATCCCACAGTTTTCTATATACTATGGAACAAGGATTTTGAGGTGGGCTGTTTTTACTTTATTTTATTTAAGCCAAAGACACCTTCCTTCCAGAATTAAATGTATCAGGCTTTTATAAGCAGCCACTGCCAGGGAGAAAACTGTAGGTTCCTTCAGGGCATATCCATATGGAGATTTTGGAAAAGATTCATGAAAAAGACCCTGTTTGTGTTGAATGCCCAGCCTGTCTCACACCTCAGTGCTGTCACCTCTCACGGGGGATGCACAAAAGGAATCATGTTCCACAGCAAGTCCCCACCTTCTTTTCTTTGGCTGTGGAGTTGCCATAGGGCAGGGAGAAAGGAGAAACTCAGTGTGCTCATGACTCCCAGCTACATTCAATGAAGCTCTTAAAGGTTCGGGGTTTTTCCCCTCAGGTTTTAAAGGTTGAGTTTTTTCCCCTCAGGTTTTAAAGGTTTGGGTTTTCCCCCTTAGGTTTTAAAGGTCTAGCTTTGGTGTCCTGGCTGTATTCCAGCTTGTGTGATCTTTCCTCTTGACCTACAGCCCCTCTTCAGTTTCAGCTAAATAAGCTATTCCTCATTTTCTGTCTGTTTAGCTTTGCTGCATCCTGTTAGGGACTCCATCTGTGAGGTGTGGAGCCCTCCTGGAATATCCCAAATGCGAAAAAGGTAGCAAAAGCCTTTGGTTACACTAAATGTTGCCAAAAAAATTTGCCTTGTTTTGGGGCTGGAAGAATAGTGGGACAAGAATTTGAGTAGGGCTGTCCTCTGCTCATTGCGAACCTCCTCTGGGCTGATGGGAAATTTTATCCCAAATTGCTGAGCTGGCATTAGTAAAAAGAAGATTTTCTTACGAGAAGTTTTGGTGGCAACAGCCTGCAAGGAGTTAAGGCGGGGTTTTCTGTCACTCCAAGATTGCCAGTGACCTCAGGCACTGACCTTTCCTTGGACTTTGGTGGTAGCAGGCAGATTTCCCAGTCAAGGGGATTTAGGTCCTGAGCCTGCTGCTGTTCTGCCTTTGGCTGAAGATCTGCTCCCTCACTCTGGTGGGCTCTGTTCCACGAGCAGTGCAGATCCCTCTGCTCTGGGCTGTCACTCTTTGCCCTTTGCAAAGGCCACTGTTCCTTCCTAACCCTTACATCTCCTGAACAGGCCTTCAGGTGGAAATTAAACCAGTTTTCCTGTTGAAATGCTCACCACTTTCCCCTTCTGCTCCATGTTTGAAGCTCTGTATGGTGTTATTTCTTCTGTTCGTTTTTTGTTTGTTTGATTGGGATTTTATAATTTGTTTTTCCTCCAGCCTGCAGTAAGGTCAGTGTGAGGACCTTGTTAGCAGAGAGGCCTCAGCTGCCCAAAACATTGGCCAGGAGTTCCATTTAAGCTCAGCCCAGGCTTGAGATCATCTGGATTCCAGAATTTCCTTGTTCTTCAGATGGGTCTCTCCCAGCAGATGTTGGGCATCTTACCATTAAATGCATCTCAGATTTTGGGAAAACCTTCATACAGGAGCTATTTATTTTAAGACCTCCAGGATTTCCTTCAGGATTAATCCATGGTCTTGCAGTCTGCAGGCACAATTCCAGGGAATCACTGACCATCAGTGCAGGACAGATTCCAATTTGCCACTGCCACAGGTGTTGGAGCAACCTCCTGGAAGAGGTGACTCCCTGAGGATGTGACCTGAAAGCAACAAGGATGATAATTAAGCTTGATATTGTTATTTCTTGAAACTGCAAACATCTATGAGAGAGGAATAACTTGTTTCACATTGAGGTACAAATCTCCTGGAATGATCTGTAGGAAAGGGAACCAATGGAAAAACATTCTGGATAAAATACACGGTTGAATACCTAAGGTGTCTTCATTCTCTGATCCCTGAAATAAAAATAAATTAGCCCTAACCAGAAAAGGCACACAACTTGTGATTCCCAAAGGGAGAGAAATATGGGATGACTTCTACTTTGGTTTAGTTACCCAGGGCTGAAAATGTTCACGTGTCATGGTGAGATTTCTGATGTGCTTCTTCCTCTAAATGTTTTCATTATCAAGAGATTGAAGCTATTCTAGGATCTAATAAAATATTTATAAACAAATACATTTATTATTACAGTGATATCTGTCTAAAATCTCACAAAACATCTGATTTAAGATGTTCATTTTAGGGTTAACAGGAGGAACACACCAATATACATGCTGGGGGATCTCAAAGAATAAAGAACCTTTTGTTCCTGATTACATTGTATAATAATTATATCTGATCCAGATGAGTAATAGACGTGCTTGCTAACAGTTTTTTTGAAGCCTAAACAAAATGAGTAGGGCAAGTACTTAACCCACCGTCATAATGAACATTATTGCTCTTATTGGGAGTGATAAGACATAAGAGATGAAATACAGAAAATTGCCTGCCCCTTCTCCCAGGCCTTTAATGAGATTCCTCCAAGCCAAACTCACTAAAGCGTGCTTTCACAAATGGAGGCAAAAAATTTTGTGAGTGGAGACACAAAATTCAAAAGAAGATCCCCTTTCTTGTGCCAAGGATATCGTGGTTAATAGCAACACTTTGCCTGTGATAATGTGACCTCGTAGTTTCATTTCTGATCTAGAAAAGCTTCATCAAAGTCTTTTGGCACCTAAACCCTGTTGAAATAATTTCAAGTTAGGCATGTAAATATTTGGAATGGTCAGGGCCCAAATTTACGTTTGTTTGCAACTCTGATGTCTTCTGCATTTATACAAAATCTCCCCGTACAAAATTCAGTCTTTGCGAGTGAGGAGTGGCTGGTAAGGAATGGCACCAGAGCAGTGAGGGTGAGACACCTGAGTGAACAGAAAGCTGACACTGATATCAAGATTATCTGATCATCAGCCTCACCTCCTGTCACCAGACAAAGCAATTTTTCACATTTGCCCATAAGAATTCCAAAATTATTAATAATTTCTAGGTGGTAATGCAGTAAACACTTACTAGAGACCAGGAATCTCCAAAGTTATTTGTAAGAAGAATTTCCCTCCATCAAAATCTTGTCCCAGCTGACCCTGACTTAGGAAATGTCTGAATCTGGAGGGTCCATTTTCAGTTTTAGCCCCTTCTGCTAAGCAGACACCCATGGATTGGATGATATTTTTGGAAAAGACGCTGCTGTTTAAAGCTGGCTGCAGCAAGAAATTAAACAAATAACTCTGATAATGGGAATAACCTCCAAGACAGTGTATTTTGTGGTGACCAGAACACTTAGAATAATTTACTATTGCATGAAGTGATGCAGCTGGTAAAGTATCCCTCTCTTCCACATGGAGGGAGAGGGATGGCCACAGGAAGCAGTTCTAGAAAGCCATTTGAGTTCCCCTGTGGCTTGTTTTGCTAAATCAGTTGCAGCAAAAGGAGCTGCTCCAAACGGTGCATTTTTTTCCTGTCTTGGTTTGTTTTGTACTTGTTCAATAAAGCAGATTCCAGAAAAATACAGGGTTGTATAATTTTTAATAAGATTTGTTAAAAATAGCGTGGCTGTGGCGAGAGGAATGACCAGAGGAAGTGATTTGTTTCCTGCGATCATTCCTCCCCCCTTCCACCAGCGAGCACAAAATATTCACTCGATTTAAAATTCATCACAAGCAGCCAGAGGGTAGCAGGGCTACCACAACCCTCATAAATTACACCCAAGGCTGACCCTTCTGGAAGAGGAGGCCTTGCTTTGCTGAAGGGCTCTCAGAGTTTGGTGCTGCTGCCTCCGACCGCAGCGGGACGCAAAATACACCGTGGGGAAATAGCTGGAGGAGCAGGGGCCAGGCTGGGTCTGTCCATCCATCCATTCCAAACCTCTGCAGAGCCTTAACCTGGCAAGGAAGCCCTTGCCCACAATGGTTCCTGCCTGTTCTCAAGGGGAACAGCCTTAATGTGGTCGTGGCTCCCACTTTCACCCACATCCCAGCCCCTCTGGGGCAAACCTGGCTCCCTGGAGGGTCTGGCAGAGCCCCCATCCTTCCCTCCTGCAGGAGAGCAGCCCCTGGCAAGAGCAGAGAGGTTTCCAACCCAAATTCTACCCATTTTTATTGATATTTCTCGTGCGGGACTCCAGCAGGCCCAGGCTGTGCAAACAGCAAAGCACCTTTTTGTTTTTCCTTTTCCAGCCCTAAAAGGGAGAATCCAAGGAAAGTCCTGCAGAGCACAGCGATGAAATAATCTGCACAACAACCCATATTCCAACTGGAAGTAGCTGGATTAGTGCAGTTCTTCCCCCTGAACTGGGGAATATTCGTCCCATATCCAGAAAATATCATTTTTTTTCTTCTGAAAGTCTTTTCTGCGGGTCACTTTTGCCAGATAGCTTGGCCAGTTGCTCCGTGCTTGGTCCGTTTTAACAATAACAACAGCAACAAAACTTTACAAGATGTTCTTTCCTCTTTGTCTGGAAGGATTAACAGTTCAGCCAAGGTCTGACTGGCCGCTGGCTGCAGGAGGGAAGGACTCAAAGGCACTCCGAGGGAGTAGTCACATGGAGAGCCTGGCTACCAGAGAGGGCTTTGGGGATTGTTTTTTGTTCTGTGCTCACCCAGAATGGCACTGAGGGCAGGATTGGGCACTCCTGCTCTTGGAGGAGCTTGTTCTGCTGAGTCTTCTAGGAAAAGAAAAGTCTGGGAGGCAGATGGACATATGGACATTTCTCCCTGGAAAATCCCTTTCCATGGGTCTCATTAGCAGGATCGAAACAGCAAATCTTTGAAAATAGCCTGGAATATTATTTCCTGCCTTGGCGCAGTCACAGAATCACAGAATCACAGAATCACAGAATCACAGAATTACAGAATCCTTAGTGTTGAAGGGACCTCTGGAGACGATCTAGTCCAAGCCCTATTTGTATCCCGTCTTTGAGCATTTGTGTTTAAGCTAAAAAGAAGAGCAGATGCCATCCAAACAGATGGAAACAAAAGCATAACTCCATCAAACTTATCTCTGGATTCTTTTAACCCATCACTGGCAGGAGCATGGCAGGAGTGGGGCAGAACAGGAGCCATCGGCCCTGAGCCATGAGGTCAGGAGGAGGCGATGACAGGAGAGCTCCATGCTCAAACAACACAATAAATGAGATTATTTTTCCCCTCTCCTTTGTCCATGAGACTTCTCTTTTAAACATTTCCTAGGCAGGATATAAACACACAACCTCGGGGCCATAGGTGTTGCAAATACCCAGGCATCTGCTTGTCTTTGCTCCCGTGGGATGTTCCCATTGGAGGTCTAAACCCCACAGCATTTTCTCCCAGCACCCAAGCAGATGAGCCTGTGGATCAACCCAAATTTCCAGGGAAAACTGGCTGAAAACCTGGTTGCTGAGGAGTCAGGATTAGGCCCTCCTTCCTCCTGCTTACATGCTGGATTTTCACCTTTCATGTTCCTGCAGCACAACTGCCTGCTAAATTTAGAAAGCCTTTTTTAGAAGTTGTTTTATGAACATCCACACACACANTACACACACACACACACACACACACACACACACACACACACAATAATTACGTTGCGAAAAAAAATAAAAAACAAAAAAATGCAGGCTTTAGAAATGCCATTCGTGAGGCGTTCCAACTATGTACGACTGGCTCAGTTACTGGCTCGCAGTTGCCATCTGAACATCTATTTTTCCAAGCATTTAAGAAAAGTGATGTGTACATTTTTCATGTGTAATTAGGCAGCGTAATGTGATCTCTTTCTGCAGTCAAGCTGCCATGTGCCGTAGCCTCACTGAATAGCTTCCAGATTTCAACCCAATCTCTTCTGTCTAGACTCTACGTTGCTATTTTTTTTCCTCCTTTCTTTTTTTTTTTTTTTTTTTTTTCTCTCTTGCCTAGCTTAGAGCAGACTCCAATATAAAATGCCAAAACCAGAAGGTTTTGTCCCTCTTTCTCATAAAAGACGTGGGACAGATCTGGGAGGCCCCGCCGAGAGCTGAGTCCCAGACTTTTTCATAAGACATGTGTCGTCTGAATCTGACATTAAAAATTGTGCAGGCATTTCAACAGGTCATGCACACACGGGGGGAGAAAAAAAAAAAAAGCCCAAAAATATGGTTTTCATTAAGAAAGTGAGTATTTTTAGAGAGGTGTGGTTCAGTTCAGATGAAAAGGGAAGAAAGAAAAATGAAAGCGGCGCAAGAGATCCCCAACTGCAAAATTATTTATATTGCTGTTGAAATGCAGTGTGTTCTCTTTATAAAGCTGCTTTTGGGAGAGAAATAATAGAGACCCTGCCAGAACCAGGTGCATATCATAGAGTTTGTTTATAATCCAAGTTAAAGGAGAGCAGATTTATACCAGAAAGAACTCTCCGAGGGGACTTTGGAGTTTAAGTGTCCTGTCTTAATCTATACATTACCTCCTCAACAAAGCCGTTGTCTTGAAGCAAAACATAAAATACAGTTTCAATGAATTCACAGATAATTCCAGGGAATTTTATCTGGTGTGATATAGTTTCAGACTGCTTATTCTGTTCCCAGCTTTTTATTTGACTCTTAAGTTGTTTTATTTCTGCGTCAAGAGAACAAAAAAGATCAGAGAGGGCTCGTTTCCATAGAATGATGCTTTTGTGCAATATAAGCAAAAAAAAAAAAAAGCAAGGCTTTCCCAGGCTTGCAATTCCACCACCTTGTCCTGGGATTTGCTGCAGTTTGCACACACTTTTCTCTACAGAAAAAGCTCTTGTTTTAGTCCAGAAACAGTTGTGCAAATTTCCCTCCATTTTCTTTTTTTTTTTTCACTCTTTTTGGTAACTCTTATCTTTTCATCTCTCCTGTTCTAACACCACCACACTTTTATGTTTTCCTTTTGCTCCCCAGAAAATGGCTATTGTCCCACTGAGAACATGTGCTTCTGCCTGCTTTTGTACGAATGGCAGATTGGTTGGAAAAACAGGAACACTTTCACTCCTTTCTGAAGGGAAGCATGCAGAGCTTGCTAAAAATTCCCATGCTTCTGCAGAACCAACTGTTCTTTCCATTAAAAAAACATCCACCTACTTGAGCAAACTTTTCAATACATTGGCCCAATTTTTTGTTATGGTGAACTTTGAAATGGGTGAAAAGTTTGAAATAACGGTGCAAATATTTTCTCAAATTTGAAAAAGGGAAACTAAACCAAAAAGCTGCCTGATCAAAACGGGGTTCTCCTTGAAATTCCAAATGTTGACAGCAGACAGTGCAATAATTTGATCAAACAATCATAGAATGGTTTGGGTTGGAAGGGATTTTAAAGATTATCTTGTTCCAACCCCCCTTCCATGGGCAAGGATGCCTTCCACTATCCCAGGTTGCCCAGAGCTCCATTTAATCTTCTCTTGGTGATTGTGAAATATTTGTAATTATATTTTAAATAAAATTAAAATAATTTTTTACATTTAAGTAAAATTAAAAAAAAATAATTACCTTGTCCTGATATCTAAATTGATCACAGGAAGTGGTTTTCCTCCTTCTGCTTCACAGAATCACACAATCAGCTGGGTTGGGAAAGACCTCTGAGATCATTGACTCCAACCTAATGGTAAAGACTCATTTCACTAAAACAGGGATTTTCTGAGCTGTAAATCAGGTCAGAATTTTGACACGGCGGCTGAGGTGAGTGTTTGCAAGCTTCACATCACCACTAACAGCTATTTCACAGAGCAGCTATCCAAAAATGTATTGATCTCCTAAATCTTTAAGCCAGATGGGACCAATTAACATGATCTATTCTGCTGAATGGTAGCAAAGAATTCTTACAGTTGTTTTGTGTCACTGTCTTGGCATCATCTGCTGCCCTTTTCTTGACATTCCTCTTGGTATTTTCAAGAATGTGGAAGGTCTTGCCCTGATCTTGATCCATGAGTGTCACCAAACGTATAAGCAAGAGCACCTCAAAGTCTTTCTTCAGCCTTCCTGCAAAGCCATCGTGGCCTTGGGAATCCATCGTCCTTCAGGAGCCACACCACAGCAGATCCCCGTGCCCAGCTCTGCTAAGTGTGTGGTTTGACAAAATAAATCAGATCTTGGTTTGAATAACTTATTCTCATGTTTTGAAGGCCACGGAAATGTTGGGGCAAGTCCAGAGAAGCCATGAGGTTGATAAGGGGTGGAGAAGGAGCAGCTCCCCTGTGGAGACAGGATGGGAGAGCTGGAGAAGGTTGGGTGGAGAACTCAGAGCAACTTGCAGGGTCTGAAAGGGCTACAGGGCAGCTGGAGAGGGACAATTCATCAGGAACTGGAGGGACAGGACAAAGGGGAATGGCTTAAAACTGAGAGAGAGTAAATTTGGGTTAGATATGTGGAACAAATTGTTCCATGGCAGAGTGGGCAGGCCCTGGCCCAGGGTACCCAGAGCAGCTGTGGCTGCCCCTGGATCCCTGGCAGTGTCCCAGGCCAGGCTGGACATTGGGGACAGCCTGGGAAAGTGGGAGGTGTCCCTGCCATGGCAGGCGGTGGAATGTGATGATCTTTAATGTCCCTTCCAACAAAAACCTTTCTATGATATTATTTTGCTCTAAACCACAGTGTCAAAAGCAGATTTCAGGGTGAGATATGCTTTTGAATATTTTGCTTTTTGCAATTAATGTTGCATGGTCCTGCCTTGACCTACAAGCATCTTTCAGTGCTCTCCAGTAAGCTCAAGGGCTCAGATACAAAATCAAGGAAGCCACATTTCCTTGTGGGATAAACCAAAGTTTTCTGGGGCTTGAGGTCAAAAAACCAGTGGGGTTCAGCACGTAATTTTTTAATCTGTGACAGAACAAATAGACTTCACTTAATCCAGTCCAAAGGGCTGTCCTGAGTGAAACACCTTCATGTTTCATCAGCTCTGAAAGAAACGTGAAGCAGACAATGATTGAGGCTGGAAAAGCCCTCCAAGATCTTGACTCCAAGCTGTGCCCCACGCCCACCTCGTCACCCAGCCCAAGTGCCACGTCCAGCTGTTCAAACTGACCACGGCCGGGGACATCCAGGACACGTGCCACCAGCCAGGCAGCGATGGGGACACCCAGAGAAGCTCAGCCACGGCACCTCTGTCCCCTCACACCTTCACCTGCCTCAGGGTGTGGATGGAGAGCTGTGAGCAGGGGTGGCTCACCCAGAGGGTGTCACATCCCCTCCTGAGCCACCTCCTGCAGCTGTCCCTCCCTGCCTGGCTGTGCTGAGGCACCTGCACTGCCCAGCCCAGCTCTGCCCTGCCTGCAGACACACCCAAAGGCATTTTTGGGGCACCTCCGTGGCTCGTCCACGCCAGGTGTGGAAGCAAACCTGTGTTTGTTTTGTCTGGGGCTGCCTTGGCGTGCGTGCAGCTGCAGCTGTGGAAAGTCAAGTTTCTCCCACTCGTGTATCACGGACTTTTTTGGAGCTGCAGCTCCTGGGGGAGGCTGTTTTTGCTGCCTCTGTAATAATTTCAGGCATTTCTCTGCCGCGTGTCACAGACAAGGAAGAAATGCTGCGGAAAACTTGTGAGAATTAGCCAAGCAAAAGATAAAATGGTGTGATTATATATGGGAATAGCTGAAAAATGGTTAGTGTAGAGAAATATCATCTTTCCTAAAGCTGTATGTTCATGGAGATCTGTAAATCCAAAGCTGGATTTACAGCACTACAGGCACTTGTGTGTGAACAACACCAATTCCACAGACCTGAAGGTAAAATTTAAGTTTCTTCCAGGTACCATGACAAATAGAGAAAGCAGAGAAGCAGACTAATGTAAAGAAGAGAGATGATAGTTCATAAGTTCAAATTCCATCAAAATTATGCTTATCTGGATATTAATTCTCCATTGGATTACATTTGCATTGAGCTATGGCCTCCTCAGGGATCACCATGCACAAGGAATCCAAGGAAATGCAAAAATGTAAATATATAAGAAAATAATGAGCAAGTAACTTTATGTATTTACACTTATTAATTGCTTTCTATTGAAGTGTAAAAATTTTATTTTTGGTCAGGCTTGTCTTCGCCCATTATTCATCAGCTATTTTTTATGTTCAAAAAACCCATTCTGACACAGCTTATTTCTATATACTGGTTATATTATTCACCAATAAATATTTTTTAAATTATGACATTTTTCCATCTATCCTAACTTTGAATTATTTTCTTTTTTTTTTTTTTAACTTCAACCTTTAGCTTTTTTATTTTATCTTACAAAGATGCTCCACTCAGCCTTTCTGTATTGATTTACTGGGTGAGTTATTCCTTGAATCTCAGCAGTGATGCCAAGAAATGCCTCTTTGGAGAAAGGAAGGGAAATGCTTTGGTTAAATTAGGAAAAAGCAAAAATTCTACACCCCCAAGCCTAAACTGAGAATGAGTGAGGAGTTCATTTTTGGTCACAGAAATTGCACAGTTTATTTCACCCTTATTCCAGTTTGGTTTTGGACTGGTATTCAGCTTTGTCCCTTTTGGGATTTATTTGCCAAAATACAGCAAAGAAAAGAGAGTTTCACCTTATCTTGGAGATTCAAGACATTTAGGAGGGATTCAGGCAGGCATCCCAGCTCTCCAATCACTCAGATCAGACTTTTTGGCGTTTTAAATTTTTTTTCCTTCATTTCCTGTAGCCTCATAAAACCCCTCCTGAATTCATGGGAGTTTCAAGTGTTCCCTGGACCATCCCTGCCAACATATTGTTTTTTAAACTCAGCTATCAGTGTAAGCAGAAAAAAACCCAAACCTAGAAATGAAAATAAACAAATTATCTCACTTTCCTTTTAACCCATTGCTTGGGAAAGAGTGTGAATTTTTTCAAAATAACACAGCAGTCCTGAAAAATCACTGATGCTGAATATCCTGGTGATCAATATCCCCTTCACCCAACCACGTTATCTAACCAGATACTGACACAGGTAAATTCCAAATTAAATCCTCTACTTGGCCACTTTGGAGCTTTTAAGTAGAAATGATCTTTCCTTCCTTAATTAAAAGTGGTTATCTCATAGGAGGGACATCAGAATCTTTTCAGAGATTGCCAAAATAATAATGTGTCCAGCCAGTGACTAAAACAAATCCACGAGTGCTGTAAAAAAAACATAATTTCTGCTCCTTGAAAAAGAGTTTCCTGTTCATATCCAGGCAAAGGGATGTGCCTATATAACTGCCTATCTGTCCTGAATTAAATGTCGTTTTTGCATAAGGGAACCTTTATTAGTGAATGTCACCCACACCTGTGAGAGGTAATATTTATAAAGGTGTCTCCCTTTTGTGTTGCCCGGCTTGTTCATCCTAAATGGTATTTTCATAGGTAAAATGTTAATCCTCTCTGATTCTTATAAGAAAATCAGGTATTGGAATTGCATTTTGCCAGTGGGGAAAAAATATAGAATAATCTCTCCTCTACTCTTGTTGTTTCATATCAAAAGAAATAAATACCATTCATATATCCCATTTCATTGATAATAACTACGATGATTAATGCTATGAAGTTTGCATATTTATCCTTCTTTTTTCAAGGATTTTTTTTTTAATGAATTGGTTGTTTAACCTGGGGAAAGAGAGGACCATATTGCTGTCTAAAAGGTTGTAGCCAGGTGGGGCTTGGTCTTTTCTCCCAGGTGAAAAGTGCAGGACAAGAGGAAACAGCCTCAGGTTGCACCACAGGAGGCTCAGGGTGATATCTGGAAAAATTTTTCACTGAAAGGGTGGTCAAGGGCTGTCCAGACAAGTGATGGAATTGCTGCCCATGGAAATCTGCAAAAATCACGTGGATGTGGGCCTGGGGGACGTGGTTCAGTGGTGAACACAGCAGCAGCATGAAACCACAGCAAGTTTTGCATCCTTTAAGTGTTTCAGCCCCTAGTTCTGCCATTAAGACTCAAAATTATCTGAGGCTGTGCCAATTGCTAAATATATTTTCATAGGCCCACTACTCTGGAATAAATCTAGGAAAAACTCTGGTTTAAAATGGGATTTTTCCTTGATCCAGATGTGACAATTTATTAATTTTTATCACTTGTTTCGAGCTTGCATTTTGAAAACGGTGCTTAAGGAGATGGAAAATTATCACTTTTTTCTTTCCCCACGACACTCCTGAGCAAAAGGCAGTGCCTGAGGACCCATCTGCTCAGAAATTCCCTCCTTCCTCCTGACAGAAAGCTCCAGGAATGAGCCTTTGGGGTGGATCTTGGCCCTGCACAGGACACCGGGGCCAGCTTTGGGGACAGCTGCTGTGACAGAGCAACTGGCTGTGAGCAAAGAGCTGCAGGGCCATGGGAGCTGGGGCTGGTGGCAGGAAGGTGGCACAGCAAGGGATGCTCCAGCCTCCCACCTGGCTGGCCCTTCCTCCCTTTCCTACCTCGAGCTCCCACTGCTTGTGTTCTCCAGGAGCATTGGCTGAATATTCCAGTCACACAGGTGGGGCTTGAAAGGTCAGAAGATTGGGGTTTTTGGGCGTGGAGTGGCAATGTGGAGCAGCTTTCCACGTGAGAGCCCAGCAGCTCAGCTGTGCTCTGTGCTGGTCACTGTGCCCTGCGCCTGGAGGTGCCTGAACTCTGAAAATGATGCAGGAGATGGAGCCACGGGGACACACCAAGAGCCGGGCACAACCCTCGCTGGCTTTGCTGCAGCTCCTCCATGAACACACAGCATTTTGGGGGCCCTGCCGTGGGTTCCACTCCTGCAGCCACATCTGGGTGTAGCACAAAGCTGTCAGCATGCTCAGTGCCCCTCTCTCTGCTGCTCTATCTCACTCAACAGGAATTATGCATCACACTCCCAGAGAATTTGCAGCCATCGCGTTACCAAGAGCCACAGTGTGCAGTGTACAAAAACTGGGGCTGCAGGATTTCCCCCCGCCTCCCCAGCCCTCCTGTTCTCATCCTGCCAGGCATTTTCTGGCCCCAGAAACATCCTTGTTGGAGTCTGTAACCTCCACGCTCCTCTCCACCAGGAATTTCTAACCACAGCTCCACCGGGCAAACCTGGTGCCACCAGCACCTCGTAAGGATGAAGCTGCTGCTGGCTGCAGTTTGTTTGGGGATCAACTGGTTTTGGGGCTGTCTGCTGCTGGATTTATGTTCTCTGAAGGGTTAAGTACATTAGTGTGGGTAATCTCACTCCATTACCTTCTATAAAACTGAATCTATGATTTCCTCCCTGGTGAGCATTTACCATAGCGAAATAGGCTACTATTTTCATATTTAACTCATTGGTAACTCATAAAACCAGCTCAAGCTGTCTGCCCCACGGAGCAGAAGCTGTGGGACGGGCTGGAGGGTCAGAGCTTTTACAAGACCTGTGGTGTCAGTGCGGTGCTCTCAGCATCGCCCTCTCATCCCCATCCCATCCCTCCCCCTGCTCCTTTGAAATCCACAAAAATCGGAAATTTACAAGGCTTCTTAAAAATCCGAGATGAAGCAATTAAACCTCCAGACTGGAGGATGTGAACCTTTAAAGGCCCTTTGCAGAATATCAAAAGAATGAGAGGATTATATTTAGCAGGTGTGACAGCCCACGCAGGACATATCATTGTGAAAGGGGCTGACATGAACCAGGAACCGATACTTAAATTAATATAAAACATCTTGGGGGAAAGGTGTTTTCTTTTCTTTTTTTAAGCATTGGGAAATCATAATGCTTTCTGGCTTCTTCAAAAGCGAGAGGTCCAAATATACAGGAGTCATCTGGCATGTAAAAATAAAAAGTCTGGGGAGGGGACACACACATAAAAATGCTTTGGATGAAGTTGGGAGGCAAATGTTAAGGGCCAGGGGGCCAAGAAACACCATTGTGAATTTTCCTGCCCCATCTCACCTGAGGCTTTGCAGATCCAAAGATTTTTCCTCCCAGGGCAGGTTGCTCAGGGCAGAGGGGCAGGATGGGGACAGGGTGCCCTGCCTGGCTCCTGGCACTGCATCAGCATCCTCTGTCCTGCCACCTCTCCTCGTCCCTTCCCTGGAGACACAACCCTTCATTACAGGGGTGCTTTATTCTGAACACTCCTGTTTCTATTCCTATCACACCCTACCGAGCCCTGGAGTGGAAAACTTGACTCGGGAGTTTTGTGGGGAGGCGTCCACGACTTTCGTGCTTCATTCACTACTGCGTGTTCCTAATTTTAGCCGAGCTGCTCCCTTCTGATTTTCCAAAGCTGCGGATTTAACGCCCAGAAGCTCGGGCTGTTTTCACGCCCACTCGCTGGGGGCCACACGAGTGATGCTGCCCGTGCACAGCAGGGGAGGCTGCGGGGAAGGTGGGCTGGGTGACAACACCGTCCCCAACTCCGAGAAGGGACCCCACAGGCTCACCAGGAGATCTCCATAGGTGGGTGCTGCAGTAGCAGAGGGCACTCAGTGCCACTTTGGGGATATTTTATCTCTTCACTCTGCTCATTCAAGCACTAGGTGGTCGCTTGGGACCTTTGGGTTTTTAGTCATCAAAAAAAACAGATGTTGGAGTAAAAAGCCCATCTTTGTGCTGGGGCTGCTCCAAGGGAGGGAGGTGTGTGGTTGCCTGATGTGCGGTGTCAGGTAGCCTTTGGCATCGAGAGAGTTAAAGGTCCTCGGCACCCACCAGCCCTGGTCTAGGCAGTGTCTAAAATCAGTCCTAGACCCGCTTTATTTTTTCCTTAAAAACAGGAAATGGAGCCCTGAAGGCTTTTTAACTGGAGAGGGAGAGTGAGGAGGGGGTATACTCGCTCTGCCCATACCCAGCCCTGAGCCTGACCCAGACTTGGGGGTCTCTGTGTGTTTTTTTTTATTCCTTCTCCCTTTTTTTTTTCCCCCTATTATTTTGGCAGACTTTTTGGAATGTCTGGGAGCTAAGGGCTTTGCTTCATGGAGCAGAATTCTGAAGCAAGAAAAAGAGAAAGTTATAGACTAAACCACAGAAATGTAAACATGTCTGCAGCTAAAATAACTCCACTTTCATTGAAAACACTCCTCGCTTACAATCAGACTTCTGTGTGCTATGCTCAATAAAACTGCATGCTAATAGCAACCAATTAATACATTATGTAGTCCTGCTTTAAAAACTGAGACGCTTTTAATTATCACTTTTATAATTTTTTTTTTTTTAAATTATTATTATTTTTGATTAAGGCACTACTGGGTTTTCTGCCGCGGACGCCGGCTCCGGGCGCTGACCGCGGGCGGA
>VZTB01014393.1:71977-103604 GCA_013397245.1 Thryothorus ludovicianus
GGTGACCCCGAGGGCGGCACAGGGACCGGCCGGGTGTCCCCTGGCCGTCGGAGCGTGGCAGCCCCGAGGGCTCGGCAGCCGCAGCCGCGCGTCCTCTGCGCGAAGCCTGCCCGAGTTTCTTTAAGTTTAGAGGGACTTTTTTTTAAAGTTCTCTGAAGTTTTGAAGCATTAACGCTGTTCGGCTTCGGGGTGGCCGCTGGCTTTTCGGGCAGAAGTGACATCGCGTTCCCCCTCGCCATCACTTTCCCCCCCCCCACTCTGGATCGTAATAGCAGCGTTGGTGCCTTTGTGATTCTTTTAGCAATTCATCATTCAATTAACTAATAGCTCTATGGCTTTTCAAAAGCGGGGCAGCTCTTGCCCGTAGGAAAACCTTCAATTACCTGCGCGGCTGAGGGGAGTCGCGGTTGGGTTCAGTACTTTTGGGAGTAAGGGATGTGCGAGGCTCTGTTTTGGTGCCCAGATGACTTCGCTGAGGAGTTTGGAGTGCACGTAATTGTATTTACAAAAGCGGGAGTTGCAAGTTCTGGCTAACATAAACTTCCATTCATTGCTGCCTTTGCTAAGAGCGCACGGTGCGAGGAAATGGCTCGTTCTTTAATGAAAGTTTTTAATTGTGTTTTAAGTGTCGTTCTGAGAATTAACTCTGTTCTGAAGTGAGAGTTTGGAAATTGCATTCTGCCCCGTTCTGCCCATGTAATTTTGAGTCCATTAGGAAAACCAGGATAGGTCTATGAACTGCACATGGAGAAATGTCACATTCCTTTGGTTTAACCCTTTGAGCACTTCCCTGGTTTCACTGAATAAGTGAAGCAGGAAAAGACAGCTTCTCACTGGGAAGTATGAAATGCAAACTTTTGTCAGGGTACATACATCAGATATGTCATTTCAGGCACACCTGAACTGATAGGAAAATCAAGGGAGAGAAGTAGATTATTTGATAGTTTCCCAATTAGAAGTAAATTAGTAAAGGCATAAACAGGCAAATCCATACCTCATACAGGACAAATATATTTTTATGCTGATTGCCTGATCTATTTCTTAAAGGGTGTTTATAAAAACAAACATATGGTACATTGGAATAGCAACATCAGCCCTTATTTTCTCTTCCATAGGCATATGTGGGCAAACAATGGCAAATTCTTTGAAAAAGTTTGCAAGAAATAAAAACCTACCAGCTCCAAAAGCATTTCAGGGTTTAGAGCTTTGAACAGCATCTGTCCCCACCTCCCACAATTTAGTCCCAAAGTTAAACAAATCCTATAGTACTGGATAGAGTTACACGCTACAGGAATTTTATAAATGATCTGTCAGGGTAAGTCCTAGGTGTGATTAGTCGGACTTTTTGCTCCTGAGGTGTTACTCCCTTTGGATTGTCATTTCTGTAGCATTTGTTTTTCAGAGATAGATTCTAATAGACGTGTATATTATGCATGTTCCCCTTCTGATGGTTTTTTAAGCAGTCATGCCTGTGAGGTTCTCTCTCTTTCTTTGAAATGAATTTCAGCTCTTTGTAAAGCACTAAGGAAATCTGGGTGTGTGAGTCCAATGAGGACTCAATGATGACAACCACGAGCTTAAATCCCAGGTTGTTCCAGGCTTGGGAGTTGTGTCTCTCATCACAAGGATGCTCTTTTGTTTGTCCTTTTCCTTCTGGCACACCAGTTTGGATCCTGCTGTCGCCGGTGTTCAAATGCAGTTCTGCCTAAGAGCCTGCCCTGTGAAAGTGTCTTTGCTACCTGCTCTGCCGTGGGAAGTTTGTTTTCTGTGCATGCACAGAGCTGTGCAAACAAACAGAAAACCCTGGGAAGACTGTGGCAGTCCCGTTGGTTTGAACAACACCCCGTGAGCAGAATACCTGGCTGCTGATGAGGCACATCCTTCCCCAGTGCTTCGCTATCACAGCGTGAGGCTCATGGCACTGCTCCCCCCTCTGCAGAGTGTTTAATTTTGATGGCTTTGCTGTGATCCCTGAACACAGCAGTTCCTCCTCCCGTGAGGATCAAAAAACACATGAGAAGCTTTTGCGGTGCTGATGGCATCTGGTAGCCCCAAAACATTACACGTTACATTTCCTCTCCTCGCCTGTGCTTTACTAAATGCTCCGAGAGTTTCAAGCAGGTAGCAACAAAATAATTTCAAATGGTTGGGTCGAAGCAAACCCTTTCCCTTGAATGCCCACTGCCACTGGGGTTTTGTTCCACTATCAGGAAGCTTGCAGTTTTCTTTTAAGTGAATAGTTGTTATTCTTTTTTTCAGGAAAAGGCAGCCGTAAGGGCAAACTGTACTTCTTTGAATCATGTGAGCAGCTCTGTGGAAATCTGTGTCCCGAACTCGAGGTGGAAGTTGTTGACAGGGGGTAAGGTCGGAAAGGGCCCTTTGGGCCTGATCCATATCAGCTGAGGTCAGTGGGGCAGGCTTAGCCCTGAGTGCCTAAAGCTGGTTTTCTGTGCCCTGGGAAGGGATGCCAGGGATTAGTGTATGCTTTGTGTGGCACTTTTCCTATACAGTTGATTTAAAATGCTTTCGTTGAAGAAAAAAAAAAAGAAAAAAGTTCACACGGGGCAAAGATATTTTCAGCCTGAATTATAATGTTGTTTGTCTTGGGTTGGAAGAATTACCTTTTGTACGATAACACCACACTGGTTTTCATTATACCCACAACTGGCTGCTCTCACAGCCACTGGAATATTTTTTACTTCCCAGGGTGGTTCTGGCCGTGACCTTTTTGACAGGCAAGTTTCCCAGGAAAATCAAGCATTTTGTCTTTTTGGCTAAAGGGTTGAGTCCAAAAAATTTGTATCAATTTGTCATTTTGGAAGACAGTGGTATCTAATCTAATATATTTCCTTCATAGTGTAGTTAACCAGTGTAGGTAGGAAACTGGCAGTCTAAAATTACTTTGCTAAATTTAAATGTAAGTAAAAAGCAGGCAATAGGAAAAAATTAAAGGGTATCTCTAAATATGGACTTGCGGCAATATCTGTTATATTTAAACTGCATTTTAACCTCTTCTATTTATATTTAGTGGTCTGTGTATAATCTGGAGGGGTTAATTGAATTCAAGAAACAGCAATTTCACAATGAAACCCAAAGAGCTTATTCTGCTGTGGACATGGTACACATCCTCATTAATCAGTGATTTATCAAAAGGAAAATGTGTGTAGCAAGGTATTTTTTATGTTGAGAGCAAAAATGAGACTTGATCTAAAATAGGCATGACTGGATTTGCAACACACCTGCTTTTCCAGCACTGCTGTGGCATGAGGCTCTCCTGCTGCCTTGGGTGGCACTTTTCCTTGTGTGGAGTGTGAGTTTCCACCACAGTAATTATTTTCCTCAACTTACCCCCGTTCAGAAATGCCCCTTTTTCATCTAGAAAGCTGCCATGGTGAGTGGATTTTCCTTGCACGCTGCTTGCATCAGCTGCAATCCCTCCTTGGCACAGCTTCATCCCAACAAGAAAACAACCATTATTCCAGGAACAAAATACATAGTTATTTTTGTTTGATAATGCATCGCATAAATATTAACCGTCTGCCCAAAAGAAAAAAAAAACAATAAGCACATGTTTTCATTTTAGTTGGAGATAGGGGATGGTTTCAACCAGCTTTGATAGGGGATGGCTGAAACCCCAGGGCCTCGAGCTGCAGCCACACAACTCTGGCTGAAGACAGCGGGTTGGGGAGTGGTTGCTGTGCACAGGTGAGGGCTTGGTTTTGCTTTGAGGCCTTCTGTGTGGATTCATTTTAATATTTAATGCATGATACAACACCCAGGTGCTTGCTAAAGGGTCCTGGCAGCAGCGTTGCTTCCAGCCTCCGGGAAGACGCCGTGCTCCCGCTTGGGCGCTCGGCAGCGTCGGTGGGATACTCCAAAGCTGCTGCCCCTTCCAGGTGCTGCTCCTGCCAACAAACACTGCCTCCAGTTGTGTTCCTGGATTTTCTGGGAACCCCACAGGCCTAATTAGCTGCTGACTGGGGGGAGCACGGCGGGCTCGTGGGGGCCGATGAGTGCGGTGGCCCCGTCCGGCGAACGCCACCTCCAATGTGGTTTCAATCAGCTCCTCTCAGACACCCAAGTCCCGAGCTTCCTCCAGGAGGTCCGTAATGAAACAGCCTTGTTTGCTTTCCACCTCGCCAGGGCAGGCAGCAGGAGCAAAGCCCTGGCTGAGGTGTGCTGGGAGGGCGATTCGGGGTGCTGGGCTGGACGGGCAGTGTGGAGGTGTCCGGCTGCGGGGTCTGGGAGCTGGGAATGCTGCCTGTGGTCAGTCCTTGGCTCCTGCCCCAAGGGGAGCAGAGCAGCTCAGAGCCCTGACTGGGGCACAGGATCCCCAGAGAGGCCGTGCGAGGCTGTGAGTGGGTCAGGGGAGGGTTTCTGTCCATCCCAAATGCGGTGCCTGCTGAATTAGCATCTTTTCCTCCTGATTTTTGCTGTCTGCTTCAAGTGGTCGGTAAGGGTTTGTTTACTTTTTTTTCCCCCTACTATTATGCTGTTAAAACATGCATTGATTTATCAGCTGTTCAGGTCGTTTCATTTTTCTAGTTCTGGGAGCGTTGGCAAGGAGGAGCAGCTTTTGCTGCCCTGTAGATGACTTAATGACTTACAACAAAATTTCCTGTGAAATCTGATTGATTTCTTTTAATTTTTAAGGCATGTAGGTTTCCCATTCCCATAATTTTTGCATTGAGTTGATTAATTTTTTTTTTAGCTTCTAAAGTATGGTTGTACATGGTATATTTGACCTGATTTGACTGAAACAAAAACTTTCAACAAATCACTTATATTTTAATACTTAATATTTGTAATGCACGCAGTGTGTGATTTTAATGCAATTAAATGTACATGTAAAAGTCAGGGATTTAGAAAATTGCACGATGTATCTCCTTCCGTAAATTAAACAAGAAAAAAATAGCAGTCAAACAATTTTATGGTTTATATTTTTCTGTGTAAGTGGAAAAGGGTTTTATATAGAAGGAAATCTTGTAGTTATGCAGAAGGAAAGACTTCTTAGCAAAATTCCGTTTTCTAAGGAGGCTTTGTCAGTTCTGAATAAACCCTGCAATAAATTTAAACCTGGTGGTTTAAAATTCTGTTTATAAAAAGGACGGCTCTCTATAGAGTTCACAAATTATACACAAAGGATTAACTACTAAAGTAACATAAAGATGTTGCATTGCAAGATGCACTGAGACTAAGCTGAAAAATCTGCTTGGAAAAGCAGCTGATCTGCAGGACTTGCAAAGCAGACGTGGGAATAGTTCTCCATCATTTCTCTAAAGAACTGCTGTTGCTGTTCCATTGATTGTTCTGATTGTAGTTGGCTCTTCAAAGACTTATAGAAGGGTTTTTTTTTAACGTAGGCTTGTGCAAAAATCTGCATTAAAAGCAGGTTTGGAAGAGGAAAAAATAAAGGGTTTATTACCACATTAAGATAAGATAAAGGATTTAATATCAAATCAAGATCTAGTTTAGTCCTGGTCGATATCTTGTGCCTTTGCTTAAATTTCATTACATTTGCCCTGAACGTGAAGCTGAGAATTCGGGCTGGTGCTCTTCATTCCTTTGCTTCATTTATAAATTCTCTGGTATTTTTATGTATTTATAGCAAACAGTCTGTAGCAGTTTCTGTATCTCTTGCAAGCCAAATCATCTGTCACCAATACGTGTGTCAACATCCTGACACCACCACGGGCACCGTCTTTTGTGGGCACCTCCAAGGCTTCATTTCAGCAGAGCAATTCATCACCCTCTTGAAATGAAGAGCTTGAAGAAACCTGAACCTGACCTCTTCCTTCTTCCATGCAGAGAAGGCAGGTCTAAGTGATGAGACTGAAAAATGGCTTTAGGAGAGTAGGGTTCACCTCACCTGCAGCCATGCAAAAACTGAGTGTCTGGCTGGCAGCAGTTGTGTTGATTCCAGCCTGGCCAGGTTAATCTTGCCAGTCTGAGACAGTGATGCTCGTTTGGGAAAGGCACAGAAGATGCAGAATGTGGCCCAGCAGCTTGGGTAGGAATTGGGGTTTGCAGGACTGGGTATTTTGGCTTTTACGTGGCTGGCATGGAGTGTCCTGAGTTCTGCATCCAGAGGCAAATCCAGGCCTTCCAACAGTTGATCTTAGGGAGACTGAAGGAGAAAATGTAAGTAAAATAAAGCAGAGAGACCAGACGAATAATACACTCTGAGTGGAAATTATTATTATTGCTTATTTATAATTCTAATTTTAAAGTTTAATTTTAACTAAACAGTTTAATTTTTACTGCCGAGCTTCCTTTTTGTTTAGAAATAAGAACCTTAGAAATAGCAACAGAAAACCCTTTTATGTTTTCTGCACTGCTCTCTTAACTTCCATGAAAAACTGAGTAAGAAAACACCAGCCATCATTTCTTTCAGCTTCAGAGTAGGATAGGAATGGATTAATGCTGCTGCCTTTCTCTCAGGAGTCTGTTCTGCTCATGAAGGAAATAGTAACAACCATTTAAAGTGATTTTTTTTAGGCTGGTCCAGCTGTATAGCTGACAGCCTTGGGTCTATATTTTGCTTAAATCTCTCGAAGCACAACTCTGGAAGGCTCATTTTGGACAGGCCATGAGCTTTTTACTTGTCAGGGGCAGATTTTAGCCCCTGGATGACAGTGGTCCCTGCATGGAGCACAGCTGAGCTGTGCCTGCAGTGGGGAAGGAAGGAGGGGCGAGCTCCGTGTTTGTTATTTGCTGGTGATTTCCAGTTTACAGGAGACAGGGCTGTAACCAAATGTGAGCCCAGGGAGCTCAGCCTGTGGTCTGCAGAGCAGGAATGTGGGATGGGGGGTCAGGATCAGGTTGTTGAAGGATGCAGGAGCCAAGGTGAAGGGAATTTGGGCTGCCCTCCCCTCCTGGCTCTCTGGGCTAACATCTCCCTGTGTGATGTGGTGTTTGTGGCACTGCCCCCTCAGCCACCCACAAGGGCACATCCAGCCCTCCCTTCTGCCCCTCAGGCTCATTCCGACAGGTTTTGGTCCAAGATAGGATTTATACAACTCTCTCTTTGCTGTGTTGGTTCTGCAGGACTAGAGAGGAGTGAGAATTACTAAAAATCTATTTTGGTCGCTAAAGTAAGCAGACATGACTCAGAATACTCACTGGGAACAGATCTGCTGGATGAAAAGGTGCCATTTTTACACAGTCACTTTTCTGACCGTGCCCTTTAAACTTTTACAAAAATAGAATCCTTTCTCTGGCACTTCTCTTGGAAGGCAGGAACGGGAGTGAGAGCGAGGACGTTTGCTGCGCTTCGGAACCAGGCGCACCGCGCACGTTCTGTAAGGCGAGTGTAACGTGTGTTTAACACCAGGAAGAGCAGAAAGAAGGCAATTGAAATTCGTGGGGAGGGGATTTGGGCTTGGATCGTTTTACCATTTGCGGTGGAGAAGCGTGAGCCCTCGTTCCTGCCTGTTACGGTTGGATGAATTCTGGCCAGAGCTCTGCGCCGGTTTCTGGCATCCTCGTGTCCCTGCAGGAGCAGGTTGGGATCAGTGGGCTCGTCTGGAGCACGGAGAGGCTCCGTTTGACCACTGCCTCTGGTTCCTCTTGGACTGAGTGGCCTCGGCTAAAAATGAGCCTGAAACCACACTGACGTAATCCGTGTTTATGGACCTGCGAGGAAACAAATCATGGCTGGCAACCAGAGCCCCAGTCTGCTTGTCCCTCACATGAGGGGCGAGTTCCCCCCACACTGGTGAGCCCAGGGCCCCTCCAGATCCTGGGGGGGCTGATGGAGCCCAGTCCAACCAGCTCCCTATCCCTGGAGACTCTCATCTGCATTCCATGGAAAGGATTGGCCAGGCAAACCGTTTCACAAAAAGTCACTCCCGGCTAAGTAGGTGATACTGAATTTTTGAACTCTTCTTGTGTCTTTCTCATTTTTAATGGTTTGGTAGGAAGCTGGAGCCTGGCTGGTGCACGGAAATGCAAAACCAGTGGTGTAAGCACACCACATGTGCTCCTGGGTGTTTGACAGTCCTGTTGTTCTCCTTTGGAGCATTGCTCTCTTGAAAAGAAAAACAAGCCTTTTTAATGTATTTACCACTTTCAGTTGGTTTTACATGGAAAAACCCACCAACCCATAAATTCCCCTTCCTCCTCTATTCCAGAATAACCCGTGAAAGATTTTGAAAACTCTGAATTTATATTCAGATGAAATCTTGTCCTTGCTGAAGTGGCTGAAGCTTCTCTGGTGGCTTTCAAGGGGACAGAGCTCTTCAGCTGAAGTGTTTCTCCCTCAAGATTCTGCTGGGGCTGGAAAGCCCTGGAAGTGTTCTCACTGCCGATTTCCTAAATCCTTAATTCCCCCCAGTTGCTACAGCATCTAAAGGCACCTTTTTTTTTCGCACAGGAAACAGCCACTGCTTTTTCTCTTGATAAAATTTCCCCTGTATGAGCTCAGAGAATTTCCACTTTCTCTGTGTGGGCTCATCTTTCATAGAGGGGGAGACATGGGTCATAGACCTGCAGATCTCACAACTCTCTCCTGCTCCATCTCTGGCCTCCTCCCAGTCTCTTGGCAGGCAGAAGTCAGTGAAGATTTGCTGTCAAGGTCTCCTGTTTTAATTCCTTGCCGGACCCGGTAGCTTCCTCTTGCTGGGGAATCCTATTTTTTCTGGTTTAAATTTGAAAGGCGTTTTGGATATGATGACATTTACAGCCAAAGCACATCACCTCTAATACCGTCTCCTTCTCTTGAAGCAAGTCAGGTGATTTCAACAGGCAAGAAAAGGGAGGAAAAGCCCAGCAGGCTTGTGTGGGACACAGGATTGTCACTAACCTGGCCCTGAATGGCCCGGGGGATGCTCCTCCCTTCTCAGCCCCACTTGTGTTGTCTAAAGGGAACCTTTCAACTCCAGTGTTTCAGTAGAGCTGGTTTCAAAGTTTTCTGTGCTACATAAACACAGAATCATTAAGGTTGGAAACCTCCAAAATCATCAAGGCCAAACTGACTAATGCTCACCTTGTCCCCATCCCAGAGCACTGAGTGCCACCTCCAGGTGCCACCTGCAGGGATGGGCACTCCAAAGCTCCCTGGGCAGCCCCTGCCAAGGCCTGGCCACCCTTGCCATGGGCAAATTGCTCCTGGGGTCCCCCCTGAGCCTGCCCTGGCCCAGCCTGAGGCCGTTCCCTCTGCTCCTGTCCCTGTCCCTGTTCCCAGAGCCCGACCCCCCCTCCCTGCCCCTCCTGGCAGGAGCTGTGCAGAGCCACAAGGGCCCCCCTGAGCCTCCTTTGCTGCAGCCTGAGCCCCTTCCCAGCTCCCTCAGCCCCTGCTGGGGCTCCAGCCCCTTCCCAGCTCCCTCAGGGATTCTCCAGCCCCTTCCCAGCTCCCTCAGGAATTCTCCAGCCCCTTCCCAGCTCCCTCAGCAATTCTCCAGCCCCTTCCCAGCTCCCTCAGCCCCTGCTGGGGCTCCAGCCCCTTCCCAGCTCCCTCAGGGATTCTCCAGCCCCTTCCCAGCTCCCTCAGCAATTCTCCAGCCCCTTCCCAGCTCCCTCAGCAATTCTCCAGTCCCTTCCCAGCTCCCTGCCCTGCCCTGGACACGCTCCAGCCCCTCCAGGCCTCTCCTGCAGGAACCACAACTGGACACAGCCCTGCAGGGGCCTCTCAGTGCCAGCACAGAGGGACAATCCCTGCCCTGCTCCTGCTGGACACACAATCCCAGGGACGGAGGGAATGAATGAGGCACTTGGCTTCTAGGTGAACTAAATGTTACTGTTGTAGTGGTATAATTACAAGGGTTTTAAATTAGGTATTGACAGCAGTTGTGAGCTGGTTCTGCACTGTGCTGCCGGCAGGCGCTGAGATGTGTAGCAGCTCCTAAGGGGAGCAGGCTGTGAGAATAACTCATTAACCAGTTACTCCATGGTGCTCCTGCTCCACATATGGTGTGAGGGCTGCTGGGGCTCTGGAAGACATTAAGACCTGGTCTGAGAAAGGGCTGCACAGGAAAGGCAGCAGATCCCCACAGAGCCAGATCCCCGTCCCCAACCCCACTGCCAGGTACCCGTGTCACCCTGAGCCAGAATCCAATTCCCTCACCCTCCTGGGGTGGGCCCAGATAGCTGAACTGGGAGTCATTGCACGTGAGGGGAGCCTTTGCTTGGCCACAGCCATGTGGAGCAAGTCCTTTGCTGTTAAGGAGGATGAATATTTGCCTCTTCTTCCATGTGCTTTTGCTGCCTGGGATGGGCTGAGGGATGCTGTTTCCACATCCGTGTTCCCAGCGGTAATGAATGCTACGGGGAAGCGGACGGCGGTGAGCCCATTTCCTTCTCAGTGGGAGGAAAGTAGTAATTCAGGAGACCATTAAACATTAGAAATACCTCTGCGAGGTCCCTACAAAGACACACTCCATTTAGATTAAAGTCCCGTAGGGCCAATTACCTGGGAAGAACATAAGAACTTAAACAAAAGCTGAGTTAGGTATGCTGCCCACCAATGGCTTCGAGCAAGGATGGATGCAGTGAGGAAACACTCGTGTGTGTTATGAAAGTGAGAACACTGAGAGTAGGTCTGTGTAATAACCCACTTTTACTGTTCCCCCAGGATCAGCGTGCACAGGAAATATCTGTGGCATGCTTGCTTTTCCTGGAGATGACAGCAACCCTTTGGCAACCACTTTGTTCAGTACTTTTCAAAACGTTGGGCCGTTGTTTTATGAATGTGCTCTGATTTTTTGGCTGCCAGAGCCTTTGTGCTTGGCTTTCTACCTTTCCTAAAGTTGCCCATTACCATTCCAACCCTGGATGCTTCTCCATGAGTGCCCTTAGGGGTGTGATGATGCCTCTGTTTTTCTCCATGTGGCTGTTGGGATGGGGCTTGAAAAAAAAAAGGGAAGCCAACAAAAGTCCTTTATAATCCTTGTGTGAAAATAACCTCTGTGGCCTGTGCTTGTCTGTGTGGGTGGCTCTGGGCTCCTGGAGATGAAGCAGTCAGGCAAATAAATTTGAAACACTTTGTTTCTGTCAATGTTTTCTAAGGGTGGGCTGAGTGTTTTGCACAAGATTACAAGGCAGAGTTTGATCCTAACGCTGGGATTAAAACTTGCCTTTGCTTCGGCTGCTAGACCCCGATTTTATTTGAACATTTAGCTATTTACAGTTAGAGCTGAGCACCAGAGCACTGATCCTTCAGGCAAGGGATTTTGAAAATGAGTCAGTTTTAAGACACTGGAGCAACATGTTCCTTAAAGTGTTTACTGATGTAAATTGCTGCCTGCTCTTGAAATGGCCTCCTCCCTTCAGCATCATAAAAGAACCTTCTTAAGAGAAGACACAATAAACAGTCTGAGGTCTAATAAGTGAACAAGCAAGGCTGAAAGGTTTTAAAATACTGGTTGCTTAAATAAGAGTCATTAACATTGTAACTGATAATGAGAAAAATGCTCATGCCATTAGTGGTTTACCACTTTGGTTCCGAGAGGATAAAAACAGCTCCGTAAAAGAGACCGCAGACTGTCCATTTTCAGCCTCAGCACAGGGCAAATGCTTCAGGAAAAATACAAACCCCATAATTTAAAATAATAATTTAGCAGTGTTTGGACAGCATGCTCGAAATGCCTTTTGAACACAGGAGAGTGTGGTGGTGTGTGAGCCCCAGCAGTGGGTGTCCTTGCCTTGGTGCCACGGTGGGAAATGGGCTCATCCATCTGCTGGGAGCAGTGCAGGAGCAGCCTCTGACTTCCTTGGGTAGCCCCATCTGCATGGGGAAAGCTGAATTTGCATTTTCCGGGCAGTGGCCCAGGGCTCAGTAGGTGCTTGAGGCCATCCTGGGATCCTTCCTGCAGTGGCCTTACTGTTTCCTGCTGCAGGAGAAGGGAAGTTTTTGGCAAATGGTGAAATTGCAGTCCCAGCCTGGCTTGCTGGTGGAGGCAATAAAAGGTGCTGGGCCAGGGAGGCTCTCAGTGCCTCAGGGCACTGCTGGGATTTGGTGGCTGAGCAGCAGTGGCAGCAGCAGTGGTGTGACCTTGGTCAACTTGGCCACCTGGGCCAGGTGATTTGTTCTTTAAGGATGATTCCTTCTTCTTCTGCACCAAGCCCTGTCTCCTGCTCAGTGTAGGGCCTCCTGCTGACCTCAGCCAGGACTTTGACCATCACAGAATGAATGAGCTGAGTTGGAAGGGTCCTTAAACCTCATCTTGCTCCAACCCCCAAGAAAACCTCGGTGTTTGGTCTGGGCAAAGCAAAGTTTGGGACTCAGCGTGCTGCATTCCTTGTCTTTAGTAAGGAACTAGCAAGGAGGGCAGGAGGAGGTTGAAATGTGTTCTCAGACTATCTCTGGCTGTAAATCCAACTGCCCTGGCTTTTACTGATGCCTCCTGCTGCCCTGCTGCATCGACCACAGGCTTTGCTCTTACGTAAAGATGGAAAGTTCCCCCAGCTGCCCCCATGAAAATGACTGCTGTGCCTTATTCAAAACGAGAACTCAATCAAGGCAGGAACACAGCTGGGCGAATGACAAGAGAAACAGAGCGGTGCCAGGGTGAATTTTTATGGAAATGCTCTCTGAATAGTATTTCCATGAAAAGGCAACTTACTTGCAGATGGAGGCTGCATTGCATGAAGGAGAGTGTGTTGTACCACACCCTCAATCTGTCAAGGTCTATAAACTTTTCACATATTTTAAGTTCAGGCAACAGAGAGGCAATATTTAAGACACAAAGGTTTTCTTCTTTATGTCAATGTAATTATGTTATCCCCAAAGGAAGAAAATGTAAGCCAGGGGAAAATAAAAAGGGAAGTCGGTAGAAGGAACATTTCAAATATAAAGTAAAGGTCAAATATAATTTGAAATAGAAAGTAAATTGATTTATCAGAAAGGACACTTCTCAGGATTATGGAAAGATCCTAATTTGACATTTCAACAGCATCCTAGAGATAGCAATGATAGGTCTCTGTCAGGGGGTCTGGTGGTCCTTTTAGTGGAAGAGCACGAGTGACTTAAAAACTGCAAAAACTTTTCCCTGCTGATAGAAATGGCACTTTTCTTATCCACATCACCAGAAAAAAATATGAGAGGAACTGTAAAAAAATAAAGAAATAAAGGATGGTTGATATTCAAAAGGTGGGAGAGGGGAAAAACCTGAGCCCAATCTTGAAACTGCCACAGTTGGATTTACTAAAACACCTTTTTTTCTGAGTTGTTGCAGCCTTCTCACTGGGTTGGTTTCCAAAGTGCCTGACTGATTTCACTGCAGACTTAGTGGCTATCAGCAGAGCTTCTTTAAAAGGTGATTTTTGAAATGAGTTTATTTTCCACTGTTTCTGGGACTTTTTCATGTCATACCAATCGAGTTTGAAATGTGCTGAGGGAGAAGTTGTCTTGAAACAGCCTTGAAATTTTTTTCAGCCTTTTCCTGCTTGTTGCTTTCTGAAATAAACGGGAATGCATTTTTTAATTTATGATAGCTTATAACTCGATGTCAGGGCTGTTGTAAGAATAATAATCAAGGATTGTTATACTGACTTGATTGTTTACATTTCCTTTTGGCACTGTCAGTGGTAAGCCAGAGGTAATAACACTAAACATACTCCTCTGTCATCCTCTCAAAACTTGTCACCACGGAATAGAAGATGGCTGTGCATGTGTTTGAAAGCTGAAGGCGTTTGTCAAATGCCAAAATGGCTTCATAAAGGTCTGCAGTGAAGATCCCATTACAAGGAAAACTTTGGAGTGGGTAGGCCTTGGCTCTAGGAGTTGGGAGTAGAGATGAGTGACAGCCGTTCTTAAACGGGTGGATTTGAGAAATGGTGGAAACAAACTATAAAGGAATCTCAGCAGGGGACTGTGAGTTTGTGAGCGGGTTTGGTGGTGGCACTGCAGAGTCAGGAGATGGGCTCTGTGAGAGGTTTTTGCTCCCTCATTCTGATGTCAGTCTGTTCCCTGCATCCCAACCCGTTAGGAAGTTGGGGATCCGCAGTTTTTGAGGAATTCTCAGTGAAATGAGCGGGGATCACCTGCCAGCAGCACCTGGGAGTGCATCCCCCTTACTCAGTGGCAGTGGGACGTGTCCTTGCCCATCTCTCTGAACCCCCCAACCCCATCTAACAAACACAATAATCCAGGCAAAGGCATCAGCATCGAGTGCTGACACGGGTGGAGCATCCCTGGGGATGGAGCAGGGGATCCTGTTACCCCTGCTCAGCTGCACAGCCTTGCAGAGAACGGATGTTAACCCTTTCTGAGCTCTCCTGGTGGGCACAGAAAGTGCTCCTGACATCCCTGAGGTTTGTCTGTAAAAGGTCTGTGTGGGCACAGGAGGGCCACAGGACAGCCCAGGTGGCTCAGCAGATCCTGGGGACGGCAGTGGCTGTCCCAGGGTGCTGAGGACAGAGCTGGGTTCAATCAGGGAAATGTTGGGGCTGTGCTTTCATGCCCTCACAGCCTTGATGTCCAGCCTGCCCTTCATCCGGGGCTCTCCATCATCCCTCATGTTACAGGCACATCTTGCTAGAAGAAGCAATTCATTTCTCCCTAAAAAGAAGAAAAAATCAGTTTGCATCAATGCACGACTGCCTTCAGTCTCTGCTGAGCCCCCACACACCCACAAACGTTGTCATGCCCCACTTGCTTTGCACGAGGAAGGGGATATTACATCTCCAGGTTATTTCCCCAGGACTTTTATTGTTCAGCCCGCTACAGGAAGGGTTCAGGGAGTATATCCAGAAAGATGTTTTTGTTCCCCCACCATGGGTTTCGGTCCCAAGACTGCCAATTAAATTATCCCATAAATCCTCCATTATAGGTAGTAAAACCTAATTTTAGATTTCCTGCCCGCTCTAGTGTCCTGCCTGATTGCTACCAGTTGGAGAGAGGCTCAACCTGTTAAGCAGACAATTGCAGTGAATTGGCTGTTTCTTTCTGTGCCACATGTGGAGAACTTTTTAATATCTGGCATTTGGTCATAATTCTCCCTGGTTGTTTTCTACTTTTTAGTAGCTCAAATGTTGGAGGTTTTTTTGTTGGGTTGGTTTTTTGGGGTTTTTTTGGGTTGAAAAATAGACATCTGCAATTTATTCTTTTGTCAAAATGTTTGTGAGAGAAAAGTTTGCTATGCCGTGGATAAGGAATAATGTTCTTCTGACTTCACCACTAAAATATTAATAGTTTAAAATCAGTTTTTATATAATTCTGTTTAAAAGTGTTGTATTAATAGAGCTAACACACTTCTGTGTAAGCTGAAAACGTCTCAGATTATTTGAATGTTCATTCATTCTTGTTCAAATACAAATATATTATTTAACTGTGGTGCTGATTTTCTTGAGGGCAACTTCTGCTAATCATATTCTTGTGAAAGAGCATTTATTTTTAATACAGTCTTACTAAAAATTCCTATTTTACTCTGAGTATAAATCACCTCTTTGCTCGGTATTTTTCTTCCTAAGATTTACTGAGGGCAACTAATAGATAATTTGTCACAAGAAGTAAGTTTATCATGTGAAAAAGGTGTAGATGCCTTGGTCTTTGGTCAGAGAGATATTTGTATTTGAACATCCCTTTGTCACTGAGATTGAAACAGATTCAAGAATCTGTGATGAAAAGAGAGGAGCTTAAAACACTGTGAGAAATTAATATTTTTGTTTGTTTGTTTCTTTGCTAGACTTCTTCTTGTTAACCTGGCAAAATTCATAGCCAAATCACAGATTTGGATACAGTGGAGGCACCTGAGGATATCTTGTGCCTCCACAAAGCACTGCCTGTATTTCCTGCTTGGAGAAATTGGTGATGTTTTGACAACTCTGTGTCAAACCAGGAAGGTTTGTGACAGTCAGGAAGGGGCTTTTCCATCTCCAGAGTATGGTGACAGGAAGATTAATTCAGGATACTGGGTGTGTATAATCTTAGAGGTATTTGCAAAAGGGAAGAGTGCTGCTAAGAGATGTCACATAGGAGCAAATGCTGCTTCTGCTGGAATCATGGAATGGTTTGGGTTGGAAGGGACCTTAAAAATCATAAAATTCCACCTTCTGCCATGGCAGGGACGCCTCCCACTGTCCCAGGCTGTCCCCAATGTCCAGCCTGGCCTGGGACACTGCCAGGGATCCAGGGGCAGCCACAGCTGCTCTGGCCGTTCTGTGCCAGGGCCTGCCCACCCTCACAGGGAGGAATTTCTTCCTAATATCCAAACTAATTCCACTCTCTGTCAGTTTAATGCCATTAATATCATCTCCCACTGAAGTAACACAGAGGCTGGACCAGGAATTCGCTTGAGATCCAGCTTTATCCATCCATCAACCTTAGAATCAGAGAAAAACCTCCAAGATCAAGTCCAGCTGCTAACCCAGCACTGCCCAACCCAGTGCCACATCCACTGCCTTGCTGAACCCTTCCAGGGATGGTTGTTCCACCATCCTGTTCCCATGCCTGACCACCTTTTCAGTGAAGAATTTTATTTCCTAATATCCAATCTAAACCTTTGCTGGTGCAACTTGAGGCCTTTCCCCTCTTAAGTCCTTGCCTTGCCCAGCTAAACTTCAGCTGAACCCAGCACCATGTGGTGATGCTCAGAGGGTGGCAGGAACTTGTCACTTAGGAAGTGTCTGTCCTTGCTGATGGGCAGGACTGTGAGCACAGAAAAAGATTTTGTTCAGATGGGCAAATCCATGTTTTTTTAGTGATCCCAGCCTGTAGCTTGGGAACTGCAGAAGGAGTCAGCCCCTTTTCAGCAGTGCTGCCCAATGTGGATTCTCTGCTGTGCTGCTTTTTAGCTTTTCCCTCATCAAGGCACCAGCTCTATTTCTTGCTTCACCCAGCAGTTTGCTCCCCTCAATCTTGGTGGAATATAATATTTTCAAGTCTGTTAAACCCTGTTAAATTTGGGCAAAACCAGACAATGATTGCTAAGCTGATGGAAGAAAAGGTCAAGGAACACTCCTTTGTGCACACAGCGTGGTATCTCAAGTCTCATTCCTTGAAGAATGAGGCTAAAAATGGAACCCTTGTGTTCTCCCTGCTGAAGGGATCTTCTCCACCTCGTTTTGTTTACTGTACTGTGCCTCAGTGTGGGGAGATTATAATTTCTTGAGTGGTTCCTGAAGCACTGTATAAAAAATAAAACATACACAAACCTAACAAAGAGGAGAAGAAAGGAATTTAGGCCTCCCAGTCACAGCACTGTGCCTTCAATAGTTGATGAAATATTATATGAATGTTTTCAGTTGTGTTATTTGTCCAGTTTAGGAACCTGGAAATATAGGGAATGATCACCTCAGTGCTCAGGATGAACAGGCAGAAAGTAGGAAATAATCTGTGTTTTGTGCACAAATTAAGTGCAAGAGTGACAAGGAGGGCCTTTTGGGGTACAGAGCTCTGGAAAATGCTGCTGAGTTGCTTGGATGTAGTTGGCTTTGGGAATCAGCAGAATTGTGCTGAACAATCAAAATGTCAGATGACAGTGCCTGTAAAAGCCTTGAAATGCAGTCCCAGTGACTTTAATGCATGTTTGTTGTACTCTAAATTTCTAATTTAGGCACAGCAAGAACTGTAGGATCCTAGAATGGTTTAGGTTGGAAGGAACTTTACAGACCATCCCATTCCACTCCCCTGCCATGGGCAGGGACACCTCCCACTGTCCCAGGCTGCTCCAGCCCCAATGTCCAGCCTGGCCTGGGACACTGCCAGGGATCCAGGGGCAGCCACGGCTGCTCTGGGAATTCTATTCCAGGGCCTCCCCACCCTCCCAGGGAGGAATATTCTTATTCATATCTAACCTAAATTTCCCCTCTGTCAGTTGGAACCCATTCCCCCTTGTCCAGTCCCTCCAGCTCCTGATGAATTGTCCCTCTCCAGCTGCCCTGTAGCCCCTTCAGATTCTGGGAGTTGCTCTGAGGTCTCCACCCAACCTTCTCTTCTCCAGGCTGAACATCCCCAGCTCTCCCATCCTGTCTCCATAGGGAAAGTGCTCCTTATCAACCCCTTATCAACCTCATGGCCCTTCTTGGGACGTGGTCCAACAGTTCCATGTCCTTACGAAGGACATAAGAATGACCCTTCTTATGAAAGACACGGAAAAAATGAGCACAATTTGATACCCGTCCCACTAACGCTGAGAGTTCTCCACTGATTGATTGCACTGGGCACTTTCGTACTTATCTCATTTAAAAATATTTGCTTTTTACACCGAGCTGAGAATTTTGCTGAATATCCAATATCTTGCAAGGGAATGCTCTTAATTCCAGGTATCCGGCTTCAGATTTTGAACAAGGCTTGTGTCAAGCCTGTGCTGTCTTGAATATGCTACTGTTACCAGAAAAAAAGTCTCTCTGGTATGCTAAGAACAGGGGACGTGCTGGGGTTTGCAATTTTAGCATTACAGATTCTTTATTATTAATAGATTAGCGGGGATTTTTCCAAAGACTCCTATGAGTCAGAAGAGTTCCTGTTACTAAATTTCATATATTCATTTATTTATACAACTATACATGAGGTCTTATGGTCTTTTCAGCCTCGAAAGAGCCAATGTGCTGTAAATGTAAATGCAGTTTATTGAGTCCTGGAGATCATAAATATCTCCTTTAATATCTGATTTATCTTGAACTATGTGCATTGAAAGAAGTGTCTCAGCATTAGGAAAGAAGGAGCATTTGCTTCTCTTTTGGACAACCTGTGTATTCATACCCCGAGCAAAACTTTGGCAGAGTGGCTAGAATTAAACTGTCACCACCAGGCCAATTTTACTTTATATTCTGTGAGGTTATATGAGTTTTATAGGTTCATTTATTTTTCTGATTAACAGTCCAATCCTTCTCCTGACAACGTCTCCTTTTTTTTTTTTTTTTTCATTCCTGTGGCTTCCCCAAGACAGCAGAAGAGATAAAGTCTTGGGCAGAGGGAAATGTGAGGAGAGGAATGTCAAGGGAGGAAATTCGCTCTCCCAACATAAATTTGTCTGGACTTTGTGACAACATTCTGGGTTTGTACCATGGAGAAATTGTCCAGACAGGTTTCAGCAAAGCAAGACCTCAGTGTACAAGGGAGCCAGCTCCAGACAGTGCCTCGTGGAGCCTCTGCCATGCTGGTAAATCATAGAATTATGGAATGGTTTGGGTTGGAAGGACCTTAAAGATCAACCAGTTCCACCCTCTGCCAAGGCCAGGGACACCTTCACCAGACCAGGTTGCTCAGACCCTCATGCAACCTGACCTTGAAAAAAATCAGTGTAATACTGATACTATCTTTGTCTTTCTATGCTGTCTCACCACTACTGAAGTGGAATAACTGGTAGATATTTTCTTGGAAACTAAAGCTGATTAGAGAATGCCTCTATTTTACTTCCTTCAACAATAATAAATAGAGAGAATTGAGAACATTCTCAATAATTGAATGACTGTAATAGAGTGTTCTCAGCAAAACGATATGCTGTGGTTTCATTTTCCAGAAATGAAGGTGGTTCATCAAGACACGCAGGTGGTGGTGATAAAGTTGAGGAGAATTGTAGCATAAAATGCAAAATGTGATGACAATATAAAAAAAAAAAATCTGATGAAAAAATATTTTGGGTTTCAATGATCAACTAATCTGGGCCTGTCATAAAATATTCCAAGATAAGAGAGGATAAAAGGTCATGGTGGTCATAATAACCTTTGGGCAATCTGGGCATCCCAGACTGTGTGTGCTGCTGTTACTTTATTCCCTAGGCTGCAGTAAAGTGAAGACTGGCACAAAGCAGGATATTAATTTTCCTCCTTGATCTCCTTGATCAACAGACAATGTTTTATTCTGCTTTTCCTTTGCCATTATCTCTTTCTCTTCTTTCCTGTGGAAAGCAACATCTTCTTAAGCTGTGTCCTTGCCTATACATTCCCTCATAAATATGATGCTTTTCTCTTTTATTTGCCTTTTACCTGATGACTCTATTAGAGGCAGCCTGTGTCCTGAGGGAATGTTAGGTGAGCAGAGAATCTGGCTATGAAATTTCTCCCAGAGTGATTTTTTCCCCAGTGATTATGGAAAATAACATTTTTGCATGGTAGGTGCACTCTTTACCTGTTAATTCCTATGAGTGTGTGCAGGAAGAGCTTTGTGGCTGCTGGGGCATCACCTGTGCTGGTTTCCAACAAGTTTATGGTACCCTAGGCTTGCTTTAAACCTGTAGTTGTGAATACTCTGACACTCAGTTACCACAAGTGTCCCATTTTTCCATAGTTGAGATGAGAAGGGGGAGTATTTACAAGTGTAGGAAATTCTTTTTAAGAAGTTCTTGCTCCTAAACCCAAATTATTATTTTTATATCCCTTTCATTTGTTTCACAGATGATGTGGGTGTCCACAATTATGCTTTAAAACACTTAGAGTAGTAGTTTTTTTTAAAATTTTTTAAATAAAACCTTTAATCATAGGGTGTAAAAATCTATAGCTCTATGGTGGAAATACCTGGGAAATAGGATGCATCCATGCCAATCCCTGCTAGGATTTTAACATCATCTGCTTCCAGCTTGCTCACTTTTGATTTCAGACGATCAGAGTGTGCTTGTACGTTTTTAGGTAAATACCTTTGATTGGATTCAAAGTCAAAACTCCAGGAAGAATTCCTTGGACTCAACAGGAGTGATCCCACAGTTTGCAATAGAAGATTTGCTGTTTATCCCCGTGAAAGGGGTTTTAAGCTAAAGCAGTGGAAACTAAACTGCAGAACAATTGCAGCTCCCAAGAAACTTTTATGTTGAGGCCAGTGCCCATTTTCAGCCCCAGCATGAGGCACAGAAGGCATCAATTAAATTAATTTTACTTAGTTAGGGCTGAAAGTTCATGTGCAGGCCCTTCCTCTGGGTAACAGCATGACTGGAGAGGAGAAAGTGTACTTTGTTGCTGTACATTAAATATTTATCTCCTTAAACACCACTTCATTTTTTCTTTATATTCTGTGTCCAGAATTCCACAGGGAGGGAGGTCTCTAGATTAGGGAGAGAAGCGGCCCAAATGCAGCTCTGAAGATCCAAACTGGGGATTTGGTTACTGTTTTAAAATCCTTTTTCTCCCCCCATTTAGTAGCTGGGATCCTGGCAGGGACGTGGGGTTTTGTGGCAGATGGTTGTTATACACACTGAAGGGACTGTATACTTCCAATATGCTCCATAAGCCATTAAATGCTGTGAAAGCCTGGCAGACTTTATAGTTTGCATCCTGCCATTAGAGTTCCCTCTGAAGTCTGTCAGAGGGATGTAATTCCACTCTAATTAAAGCTATTCCCCTTTTTCCAAATGTGAAGCCGGCCTAATTAATGACTAATTGTTTCACAAATATAAACGAGGCCTAATTGTTCCTTGCCCCTGACTCCATGCCCTGCTTGCTCCCAGAATTGCTGTGAAGGGTTTTCTGTCCCCATGAATCTCCCTCTGTAGCCAGTGGAAAGGGGGAGATATTTGGAGCATGTTATTTTTCCATGGATGGTGAGCACTGTCTCCCTGAGGGGGGATTTTTTTGGGTCCCCAGCTGCCCTTGCAGGCCTCAGGAACGGGATGAAAATTGTCAAATTGTTGTGCTTTGAGCAATTCTGGAAACACCAGCTCGTCTCCTCCTGGTTTTCTGCGAGGAGAGGGGGGGAAAAGGGTGTTGGGAGCAGCTGCTTGAGGCAAGATGGAATTAAAGGAGGATCTGTAATACCTGAGACTGAGCCAGGTACCTACTCAGGGAGCTCTGTGAGGTGTGAGCTGCTTGAGCAGCCCATGGTGGAAACACTCTAAAAGTGAACTTCCAACTTGCTTTGTTACAAAATTGTGCCACATTGCAACTGCAATCATCAGGCAGTGAGTGGAAGTGACAATTGTGATTCGTTCTTATCATCCCAACTCTAGGTCATTAGCACAAGGGTGAATCAAAGCTTGGAGTGGTGAGGAGAGTAATTTATTTTTTATTTCCACTGAAAAGGCAGAGTCACTGCTGTTAGAGATTGAGGATTGACATTTATCCATATCTGAAATGTAAAAAAGTGGAAGGAATTGGATCTGCAATTAAAGGAAATATTTTGCATCACTGAGTTAAATTCTTTGAACTTGGAGCTTGCTTTATTCCTTCTCTTCCTTTAGGGGTACATTTACTTAAGGAACAGCAAGACAGATGCTACAGAAAAAAAAATCTCAACCTACATGCTAACATGTAGAATAAAAGGCATTTAATACTGACATACCTGAGTTTTTCTAATAGTTAATAACTTCAGAGAACCCAAAATTAAGTTTTAGAGCTGCACCAGGGCTTTGAATCCTGCTAAAGCTGTGATCTTACATTAGTTCTGACACATCAAGTCAGTGGTTTGAAGAATTGGTGAGTGCACCATGGCCACATGCCAATTTGTTTTTGATGTACTGGTGGATGGCAAAAAGATTTTAAATGTATTCAGTACAAGATTTCTACAATGCCTTTCTGGTCCTCAGAAATGGAACATAGCCTAATTACCTATTTTAATGGTTCACATGCCCTTGAAATCATGCCTTCACTTGTAACACCACACACATGTACCCACAGAGAAGGACATAAAATCTCTTTTTTTAGCTGTACTGAATTGCTACAACAGTCAGGTAGTAGCCAGTGTAGCATTGATGAAAGAGGTCAAAAGCATGAATGAAAAAAAGTCCAAAGTCTGCAGAGTGGACAAAAAAAAGTTGCTGTTATTACCATCATTGGCTGTGTAATGGGAAGGTGCAGAGAAGACAGAGCTACACTTCTCTCAGAGGAGTGCAGCAAAGTCCAAAATATTTCTGTTTAGCTTGAAACACTGGAAACTGTGACTAGGAATAAGAATAAAAAAGCCAGATTGCTCTAAGGGTGGCCACAACTGGAACAGGTGGCCAGAGCAGTGGTGTAATTCATAAAACCATCATGGAATCATGGAATGGTTTGGGTTGGAAGGAACCTTAAAACCCATCCAATGCCACTCCTGCCATGGCAGGGACCCCTCCCACTGTCCCAGGCTGTCCCCAATGTCCAGCCTGGCCTGGGACACTGCCAGGGATCCAGGGGCAACCACAGCTGCTCTGGGAATTCTATTTCAGGGCCTCCCCTCGCTCTTGGGGAGGAATTTCTTCCTAATTTCCCATCTAACCCTCCTGTCTGTCAGTCTGAAGCCATTCCCCCTTGTTCTATCACTATTACTGTTGTTGGAACTGGTCAGAGTGAGCACAGAAGGCTTTTGGAGTTAAAAAAATATGATGGAATAAAAAAATTTTGGAATAAAAATGTTTTGGGTCAAACATTTTTCAGCTCTTGTGGAGTACAGGGATGGGAGTAAGTCCTGTAAACTAAGAATGTTTTAGACATCAAAAGTGAAAAAAAATAAGCAGTTCCTAGGTAATAATGGGAACTGGGGAAGTGTCTTTCCTATGTATAGTGGGAGCTGGGGAAACATCCAAGTGAGGGCAACAGGAAAAAAGAATGGGAATTTTTTGTAGTATGGAAACACACAACCGTAAGCAAGATCAGTTGTGATTGATCTTGCTTACGGTTGCATCTTTGGGAAGGAAGGGCTGAAACACAACCAAAAAAAAATGCATTAGAGTACATAAAAATTTATTCTAAACTCAGACTCTGCGGTCAGATTTAGATCCACCATAAAATCTCAACATTATTATGTGTCTATGTCTCATAGTTTTTTAGCAGGAGAATTTGAGATGGGATCTGTTGCTTTGGAGAGAGAGAGCAAAGAAAACATGTTGATTATGAAAGTACTGGAAGAATCGAAACAATTTCAGGTTGGGTGTATTGTGACAAGGAATCCTGTATATGGCTGGAACAAAAGAAAGGGTAGATGGCCAACTTGGGGTGCAGTGTTTCATATTCCTGTGGCAAAATTCCCATGCAGTGTCACAGCCCTCAAATACCATCCCAAATACACCAGTTCCATGGGGCAAGGCACTATTTGGGTTTCCCCTGGTGAAAGAACGATTGGAGTTATTCCTGCCTCTAAAACATCCCTCTGTTTCTGCTGGTCCTGGGAATCAGCGATTTTCTGCAGCAGAACTCCTGGCTGGAAGAATTGCTGCTTCCTTCCAGGCATGAACCCCTTCAGAAGGAGGTGAAACGTGTGTGCCCATGCAGTGGTTGGAGTTTGATCCTTAGGGGCTGAAATCTGTGCTAGTTTTTCTCCTTGGCAGCAGTGGGATGGAGCCTTGTGCCTGTTGGGTGTTTTTGTGAGCCCTCGTGGAAGGCACGACAATAAACGGAGCGAGATCATAAAACTCTGGCCCTGTTTCTGCAGCAGTGGATCAGCCCATCTGTGGGCCTTATGTCAATAAAAACAACTAATTACAGAATAACTAAATATAAAAGGCCCCACTGCTTAAGGAAACCCTCCTGTATCCCATTCCTGAGCTTCCTATTACATCTATGGAAAGTCTGGATGGTATTTGCTCCATTGAACCCTGATTTTGAATTCAAGCTAAGCAAGAAGGAAACTGCAGCCTTTTCCTTGCAAAGTTCTCTTCATTCTTGCCCAGAGAAGTTGGAGAATTCCATTCTTGGAACTGTCCCAGGCTAGGTTGGACAGGGCTTGGAGCACCCTGAGATTGTGGAAGGTGTCCCTGCCCATGGCAGGGATGGAATTGGATGAACTTTAACCCAACCCAACCCATTCTGGGATTCAATTCCCATTCTGGGATTCCATGTCTTTAGACATCACAACTATTACCATTTCTTTTGGAGGAGCTGCTTCCAAAGTGGTTGCATCTCTATCTCTTTTCCATGCTGGGGCCTTCCCGGATTCTGCTGGAAAAGTGGGACTGAAGCCTGCCTTAGCCCTCGAATCACTTTTGTTCTCCAGCTGGAAATAAAACACATGGTAATTATAGTTAATAAAATAGTTAATACTTCTTTTTTACTTATGCACATGCAAAAACCCTCTGTGCTGTTTCTGCTGCAGTTTTCTTGCCTGCTGTGAATTCAGGTTTGGTGAACTAAAAACATTCCTCTTCCTTCTGTTTTTAGTGTGTGAGGAGGAACGTAGGCATTTCCCTTGCCATATATATAGAAATAATGAGGGGTTTTTTCCATGTGAAATTTGTTTCTTTGAATTTCTAAGTCAAACTTGCATTTTTGCTTAAAAACTTGCTTTGCAAGTTCAGTAATATATTATAAATTTAATACTACTGCTTTACACTCACTATTAACAAATACATTTAGATCCTTAAAATATTATTTTTCTAAACACTTGGCTTTACAGTTTCACAGATGACAGGTCTATGTTTCATCCAGCAAAGTACTTCAAAATCCAGATGCTGAAAAAAATGAGCCTGAAATTATGCATTGAGTCAGTATAAGCTATTTATAGACATTCTTCAAATGCATTTGAAATAAAAAATGAAAACAAATCTGTTAAGGTCACAAATCAAAGCATTATTGGAGATGACTTATGTCCTTCCAAAGTATTTTCTTGCTGAGGATGTGGCATGTTTCTCTTTTTGCAATGCATTAACGTTTTTTATTGATAAAGTGAGATTCAAGCTGCAGTGGAGGTGCCAGTCTTTCTGATCTGTATATTTGAACAGTTTTTTGCAGTGCAGGTCAACACTTAATGGAAGTCACTTATTTCTTAAATACCTTGTGTTTATACAGCTGTTCTGTTTTTTTTTTCTTCTGCTTTCCAACATCAGAACTGAAAGTGCCACAAGTAAAAAGAGAAATTAAAAAAAAAAAAAAGAAATATTTTGTGCCAAAGACGTACAAAAGGAATAAAAAAGCTTTTAGTAGCAGAAAGGAGGATTAGTCTGAAGAACTCCAGAGGGTGTTTAGTTTTGTTCTGTGGTCAGATGATCATTTCCACTAGAAGCTGGCTGTATTTACCAATATTCTGAAGAAGAATCACCACAAGTATTTACACTTTGTCTTAAGAATACTTTACGGGAAGAAAAAAAGAAAGTGTTGCCAGTCATGTTTGTGTTCATGTTCCCTGTGAAGGGTGGAGCTTCACAACAACAGAAGAGCCCTGCAGAGGGATTGTGCAGGACCTTTGTCCGGGTTGATGCTGAATTGTATCCCTATTCATCTCTTTAACTCAGAAATAAGTTTTGAACCTTTAAAACTGGATCTGAGAGTGAAGGAGAAATGGTGGAATGTCTGAGGTGGTTGTTTTCTAAACACAAAGATCAGAGTTTTCAGCTTTCCTACCCACATGGTCTGTGTTGTGTGCAGTGCGGACGGCGAGAGAGAGCTCTCCTCTGCTTTTTGTTAGTTTTTGGCCAGCTGAGGCAGAGAAGTTCTCCAGACTGTGGGGTTTTTTTTTCCTTTTTCTTGGAGCTGTTTGAACCTGCTCTGGTTAAACACCCTTTAAAAAGGCACCAGGAGCTCCCACCTGTGTCCCACCGGGCCTGGCCTGGGCCCGGCCTTTCCCAGCCCTGAGGGACCGACAGCAACTGAGCCGAGCTCCAGCCCCGGGAGAGACTTTCTGAATTTGGCATCTCTGCGGGGCACTGAGAGCTTTTGTTGTTTAGTGCTGTTCATTTATTGTGCTGGGGAGTGCTTTGACTGTTAAATAAATAGATTTTTCCCACTTTCCTCCAAGGAAATTTTTTATGTCCCGAACCAGCTGAGAGGGGGGGGGGTGGTTCGGATTTGCTTTCTAGAGGGACCCCATTCAGAGTTTTTTTCCCAAATTTGCCCTAAACCAGGACAACCTTCCACACTTCTGTCATGTTTATTCTTTCATAGAGCACTTTTCCTCCCTCCTGATCCCCACAAACCATCCCCGTCCTTCTGCCCCTGCAGGGGGACACCTACACCTGGAAAAGGGGACAGGTGCCACAAATGCCTCTGGAAACAAAGCTGTGCTGGTGTTTCACTGTCACTGAATGGCCTTAGCTGTTCCAGGCTGCTTTTTTTTGGAAAGTTTCCTCACGTGGGACAGCTTTTCACACTCCCTGCAGCACTGTAGGTCCAGCTTCTTTTCTTTTAGGTCATGACTGGGGTGTGCAGGGAAAGACACCCTGGCTGGGGAACTACATCAGTTTTCCATGGAATCTTGGAAAGGTGTGTGTTGGAAGGGACCTTAAAGATCACCCTGTTCCAACCCCCTGCCACAGGCAGGGACACTTTGTATGGACCAGATTTCTCCAAGCCCCTGGCCTTGAGCAGCTCCAGAAATGGATTTTCTTGGGATAGATTCCAGGCTGTTCACTGGAGCTGCCTCATGGGTGATGCCCCCCAGGACAGGCTCTGCTCTTTGCAGCTCATGGACCGACAAAAGGGACTCCATAAGCACAGGAAAAAAAAAAAAAATCTATATATCTATATCTATCTATATGTATCTCTGTCTCTATCTCTATATTTATATCTCTATTTTTATATCTTTGTCTCTATCTCTATTTCTATCTCTATCATCCATATATTCTATATAATCTATAAAATGTATATAGAGAGACTTGATCCAAACTGTCTTCCCCAACAAACCTCTGACACTTCTATATCTATCTATCTATATATCTATATATATAAAAATAGATATATTTCATTAAAACAGTTATTTTCATCATTAGAATGAGAAGCATCCCCAGAAACCAAAGGGGGGAGAAAAAGGAGGACAGATTTCCAGGGCAGATTACAGAAACATTTGTTGCATCCCCAAAAGTGAGTGCTTGCATGCAACAGATTTCAGTGCCAGTACATTCTGTTCCTGAACAACATATACGTTTCTTGAATGTGACAACTGAAGAAATTTATTGAAAGCAGAGAAAATGTTAGCTGGTTTTTTTTTTTCCTTGCTCATGTATTCCTAAACTGTCATTATGCTTCAGATCCCTCTAAAATGAATTAAAATTCTCCAGTTTTTAGATGTTGTTTTTCATTGTAACAATTCAGGACTCTTCTGGGTTTGACAGAACTGTTAGATAATTTGCAGTAAATAATATACAGGTCTAATGTACTCAATATTTACTGACAGTGCGTGCTGTATGTAATTTCTGATTATGCAGATTTAATTGAGTAGTTATCCTTGAAAAAGCTGTGAGGTGCTCACACAGTTATTCATGACTTTTTATAATTACTAGTGTTTGCTTTTAAGTCGGTGCCATCAATTTGTACTCCATGCTTAAATGTGGTTGAAAATATGAATTGCTGTGTGTGCTGCAGAAGTTGTCCTGATTCTGTACTCTCATTTTTCATGGGATTATTAGAAACAGATCTTCTGTGAACAAGACTAAAACTAGAGGCAGAGTATCTGACAGCTAGAGAGCCCCAAGAGGATCTAGTCCAATCTTCTGTACATCAACCGTGTTTCAGGTTCACAGAGGAACCTTCCTGGTCTGGAAAATGCAGGAGTCAGGAGTGAGTGCAGAATGCCTGCATTGGCTAATCCAGCAATGTCTCTTAAAAAAATGGCCCTAAAGTCCAAGAAGGACAAGCCAGGGGAGGCTGAAGGAGCTGATAACACCTACCATGGGATGGTGATAAAAGCCCACACCTGCAGAGCTGCCCCAGCACAGGGAGAAGCTGGAGCAGCTGCAGAGAGCCCAGAGGAGGCAGCAGGATGGGCAGAGGATGGAGCAGCTCTGCTGGCAGCAAAGGCTGGCACAGCTGGGATTGTTCACCTGCACAGGAGAAGCTTTGGGCTGAGCTCAGGGTGGCCTTGCAGGGCCTGGAGGAGCCCCAGGAAAGCTGGAGAGAGACAATTCCCAAGGGATGCAGGGACAGCACCCAGGGAATGGCTCCCAGTGCCAGAGGGCAGGGCTGGGTGGGATTTTGGGCAGGAATTGTTCCTTGTGAGGGTGGGCAGGGTCTAGGCTGGAATTGCCAGAGCAGCTGTGGCTGCCCCTGGATCCCTGGCAGTGTCCCAGGCCAGGCTGGACATTGGGGACAGCCTGGGACAGTGGGAGGTGTCCCTGTCATGGCAGGGAGTTGGAACTGGATGACTTTTCAGATCCCTTCTCACCCCAGCCATTCTGTGATTCCATAAGTCTCTATGTAATGAATTATTATTGAATTGGAGCTTGCTACTTTGCTTTCTAAAAATTCTTACTTGCTTTTATCTCTCAAAAGGAGGAATGAGTTTTCCTCAAAGTAATTAGTCATTCATTATTTTGCAAACAGTTTGTGTATCTTTCATCAGACGTAATTTTAAGTGCAGCACCAGTTAAAATGTTTGAAACAGGCTGGGGCTTTAACCAGTGGAATGAATGCAAATTAGAAACTACTCTTTGTCACTATATATCTCTCCTGATGTCATCCTACTTTCCCACAATGCAATGTTTTTCTTTGGAAAGTTGTATTTCTGTAGAGAACTAAGGTCCATAATTACAACCTGCAGTCAGGAATAATGTGGTGGTTGCTCCATGGTCTCCAGGGCTGACTGGTGCACACCTTCAGCTAAGCTGGGACTCGAGCTGAGTCTGAATAATCAGCAAAGACATCTGCCAGGACAGCTCTAGCATGGGACAGAAAGGTGGGAAATTTGACTGGATCTCAGTGTGGGAAACCCCTTCACTCTTCTAGGTTCTACTTTTCAGGGTCAGGATTAAAAGCACAGGAGGCCAAGTTCATGTTTGGACTTTTGTTTGTTGTTATCTCAGTTACAGCCTCACTGACCCTGGGTGCTTCTACATGCTGAGTTAACAAGGCAAAAATGGACAGCACAGAGAGAAGCTTCAAGGTCCTTTAAGCCTAAAATACCCAATTATGAGATGCCGACAAATTCATTTTAATTTAAAACCAAATACCCAGTCACCCATGTTCCACACTGCAGAATTTCTTAACCAATCACACAAAACCACTGAAACTTGTGAAGAACAAGGAGGAGGAGGAGGAGAAGAGGAAAAAGAAGAAGAGGAAGAAGAGGAAGTGGAAGAAGAAGAAGAAGAGGAAGAGGAAGAGGAAGAAGAAGAAGAAGAAGAAGAAGAAGAAGAAGAAAAAGAGAAAGAGGAAGAAGAGGAAGAGGAAGAAGAAGAAGAAGAAGAAGAAGAAGAAGACTACCCCCTAAACCCTCCATCTTGTTACATATATATAATTTTAACCACCTTAAATTCTTAATTTTCTCACCCTGTGATATAACACACTTCTACTCAGCTGCACATGCACAGACTCAATACTATCACTCAGTTTTGGAAGCCTTTCCCAGGGTCTCAGGTCAAATGCAGTATATTTTTGTGGATCATTCCCTGTTAGCACAGAAATTCTGAAATCTTCTGTGTCCTGGGTTCCAGCATCTCAGAACTTTGCTGGTGACCTCTGTAGTTTTGCAAGGGCCCAAAGTCTTGAATTCCTGCCTTAGCTCTCCCCTTGGCATCCCATGTGTGTGTCCAAGTATCCTGCAACAGGATAAGCATCAGGGAGTAATCATTACCAAACACTCCTGCCTGGTATTAAGACACCCAGTCAAAATCTTGAGCTGTGGAAAGTGGTTGGTGCAGTTAAATGTGTCAGACGTGACTCAAAAGTCTCCTTCCTTTCCGAAGATATTACTTCATTCATGTTAACCACATTTGTAAGTGGCCTGGGCTGGAGAGATAGTGTTTGGGGAATTCCAAACTCTTTTATATGCAGTTGGGAGTTTCAGGAATGGCTGCTCTGCATTCCACATTGATATATAATCCTCATTATGGCTTTGAATAAGAACATGGTAATTCGCCAGAAAAATAAATAAAACAAGTTATTGGCCAGAGGCGTACTATATAGGGAGTACTAATAAAACCAAATATTTTTGGCTGTAGTTTAAAGTTCCTACTGTAAATGAGCTAATTTAGGGCTGTATCCTCCCCTGAGATCATGGGCTGGAACGTGAGATAAGCAGTAGCTGCACAGACACTTTTGGGTGGTAGCACAGAGATGTGCCTTCTCCATCCTTCAAAAGGGAGAGGAGGGAATTTCTGTAGGAGAACTGACCCTTCCAAGAAAAATGCACTCAGAAGGAAATCCATGTTGGGTGTCCATGGACTCCAGGAGGGCTGGACACAGACACAGATGGCAGAGACATGTCCTCAGATTGCTGCATCCTTTTGTCCCCACAGATTTCAGGGACATGGAGACTCTGGACATGCTGTTAGTCCAGAGCCAGCTGAACCCTGGCCATCTGTGCTTTTCTAGCAGGTGGTGACAGTGGCTTGTCCCTTGGTTACTGACTTGCTTAGGGTGATATTCCAGTTGTGGTGTCATGGTCAGCTTGAGCCCATGACTGTTTAAGCAGGGGCAGGTCTTCCCTGGAGCCCTGAGCTGGGGCTGCTCCCTCCTGCCTTGTCCTGAGCTCTCCAGGCCCTCCAGGACTCGCTGCATTCCAGCTGGTGCTGCTGGAAGGGAATCCCATCAGGAAGGGGATTTGCTGCCAGTTAGACTGGTGTTCTTGACCTGAGTGAGTGACAGAAATTGTGTTAACCTTGGGTGAGGGAGAGAACTTGTCAGCATGGCCATGAAACCAAATCCTCGGGAGGCTTTTCAGGAGGAGGGCTGGGTGGGGGAGTTTGCCTGATTTCCAGGAAAAAAAAAAAAAATTAAAAAAAAAATTAAAAAAGAAAAAAGAAAGGAAAAGGAGATTTAACACCCCTCCTGTAAAGACACACTGAGAAACTTGGGGCAGTTCAGCCTGGAGAAGACTCCAGGGCAACCTCAGAGCACCTTCCAATGCCTAAAGGAGCTCCAAGAGAGCTGCAGAGGGAACTTTTCACAGGAGCATTAGGGAACAGGACACAGGGAATGGCTT
>VZTB01014393.1:136264-147484 GCA_013397245.1 Thryothorus ludovicianus
TCCCCCAGCCCCTCCTGGGCCGCCAGCCCCTTCTCCAACTCCATTCCCTGCCCTAGTCACGCTCCAGCCCCTCAATGTCCTCTTTTTGAAGGAGTCAATGTCCTTTTTTTTCTTTCTAAAGCCAGGGAGTTTCCTCCTCCTCTGTGAGGCAACCCAACATTTTTAAGGGCAGAAACAAGCTCTGTTGAAAGCAGTCACTGCAAACAACACAATCCCTGCAGAGCACAGCCTCCCGATTCCCTGCACGGATGCTCTGGGAGCGATTTTTGCCCTGGGTTTTTTCCAGGGCAGGGTTGTCCCAGGGCGGTGGCCCTGGAGAAGTGGAGCTGTCCAGCACCTCCAGCTCCTCAGGGCACGGCTCCGAGGAGGGGACAGGAGGAACCCTCTCCATTCCCCCAGCAAACCCCATTCCCTTTCTCCACAGCTGCTCCCAGCTCGGCTTTGGAACCCTCCCCATGCTCGGGGGGCACCACACGAGTCCAACGTGGTCCCCAAGTGTTCGGAGCAAGAGGAGCCGGGCTCTGCTTTGGGAGATGCTCTTGGAATGCTGCATCCCTCCAAGCTGGCTGCCGAGCCCTGCCCCGTGATACGGGGCCTTTGTTTTGCATAAATGTTTGTTTTAATGAGGTAGCGCAATGCAGATCGTCCAAATCAAAAACATCTGATGCACCCTAGGCAAGAGAAAGGCAATAACTACCCAGATTTTTGAGGAGGGCTAGTCATACCACAGGCTACCATTATAACTGAAAAAACAACAAGAATTTTAATATAGCTGTCTGGCCAAATATATTAATTTAAATTGAATGGCTTTTTCTGATATTATAGCTGTGAGGCACAATGTTCTACTGGCAGACATCTTCAAAACCTTTTTTAGAAGATTTGCTTCAAATTATTTCTGTGCACCAGATCTTGATGGTATGTGCATTTGGGAGTCTGACCAAAGGGGGAAAAAAAAGCTTTTGATTAAATCAATGACCTTTCTTGGAGGTTGAATGAAATGGAGATTGTAATACAAAAAGCTTCCTCCTCCAACAATGTTTTCTTCAAAACATTTACTCTGAGCTCTCCTCCATTAACTTTGCCCTAAGTTTTTCACAAATGTTTGTATTCTTGTGCCAGCACAGAAATATTCTTTCCCACCAGCAAATCCTTTAATATAAATTTTAGTCATTTCCTTGATTACTTCCCCGAATAATTTGCTGACCACCAGTTTCCATTCTTTGCCTGTTGTGTTTCTCCAAAACCTGGCAAAACTGGTGTCCCTCAGCTAATTGGATCTTTTGGCAAACTAGAAACATTTTCCTGCTTCCTTGGAGAAGAAAAGTGTTATCATTCCTTAATTAATTATTTTCTGAACTGATTTCACTTGATAAAAAAATAGCATCAACTTATCCTGGCAAATATCTTTGCACTTGGTAATTATTCCATGCAGGAAAGCTCTGGGAAACCACTGAAGCTGAGAACAACGTGGAACATCCTTCCCCTGTGGTTGATGTTCATGAGAGTTGAGTCTCACAAGGAGGCCAACACCTTGCAGAATATTAGATTGTGTATTATTAGATTACAAATCCATCACTAATTTCACAGAAAGACAGAGGCTCAATAACAGCTCCTGTGTGGAGCTGGTGGAGGATAAACTTTGCTTTTGTGCTCACCTGGGTGGCTTCATTTTCACTTGGGTTGGATCAATCCACAGACAGCCCTGACAGCTTGGAGGGACCTTTAAATATTTCTTTTCACAGTCAGGGGTAGATATTTGTTCTCTGCAGCCCAAGTTGTCTTCGAGAGCAAAAGAAATCTGAAGCAAACCCTTTTAGGGAACACACTTTTGATTTTTGGTCATTTTTTTTGGCTTGTGGATGTTTGATAAATCACAGAATCACAAAATGGTTTGGGTTGGAAGGGATATAAAAGCCCATCCAGTGCCACCCCTGCCATGGCAGGGACACCTCCCACTGTCCCAGGCTGTCCCCAATGTCCAGCCTGGCCTGGGACACTGCCAGGGATCCAGGGGCACCCACAGCTGCTCTGGCAATTCCAGCCCAGCCCCTCACAGGGAACAATTCCTGTCCAAAATCCCATCCAGCCCTGCCCTCCTTCATCTTAAGGTTATTCTCTAATTATTAATTCCCTAACAACTATTTCTTGTTTTCATATCCAGTTTTTGATGAATTTGTCAACTTAGCTGAACGTTTGTCTGAATTTCCAACTCTGTGTTTGAAGATTTTCTTCTGAATACAAAAGAAAAATTTGGGAAATTTGGGATTGAAGGTTCTGATTCAGGAGAGTGTCTGAGAAAGTCTCATATTGTGGTTCTGGTGTTTGCAATTCCTTCTGTCCCACATCTTGCAGGAGAATTGAGGAGAAAGTGGGAGGTTGAGCTCTGGAGGGAGGTACTGATTTGATTACTTGAAGTTCAGAGTTTTGGAGGACTCGGTGCTATGGTTCAGCTGACAAGGTGGTGTTCAATCAAAGGTTGGACTTGGTCTTGGAGATTTTTTTCCCAGCCTTAATGACTCTTTGATTCCACATCCAAGCCTGTATTGAATTTGAGCATTTCCCAGAAAAAAAAGTTCTTATTTATAAGCCTGGCTCTTATGAAACAAAGATGGATTTTTCTTTTATCTGTGCCCCTAGCTGTAATTCTCCCAGGGCTGGACTTGGAGAGGTGCTGGTCCCCCAGGACCTTGAATGAGAGACCACTTTCCTTCTAGTCCTGCGCCTGGTTTCCTGGAAACTTTTTGTCCAATAATTTACATTTTATTAGCTCCCTATCTGAGATTTTTGTTTCTTCCACTGATTCCTGCAGTTCCATCTCTTTTCACCTGCATTTACCTACCAGCCTTAGATTCAGGAAGGAGCCAAAGCATGTGCTTGACTTGGAGGATAAACTTAAAATTCACCAAGTGTAATGGGGTTCGAGCATCTGCTTAGAGTGAAATCTAAAATTAGGTGTCCTTCCTGAATAAGGATGTTTTCCTGAGTCAGCCCCTGCCTGCCCTGCCGTGGAACAGGCCCTGGCTGTCCCTCGGGGGTGTCAGATGCTCTCTGAAGTGGTTAATCTGATGAAAGAATTCATCTCCGAGTCAGAAAGAAACCGCAAGTTTCCTTCACTTTCAGTCTGCTGTGTGATATCATTGGTCAGCAGTGCTCAAAATCCATCCCCCAGTGAAGTCCCACCTCTGATGAGCTGTTTTGTGCAGCCTGATTTACCCACTGCATAAAGAGCTTTGTCACCCTGCTGTATCCTCTGCATTTCTTTCCTTGGAAATTCTAAATTTTTGGGGAAAGAGGCTCTTTTCCTTGTCTTGCCCAGGGAATCTTCATGTGATTGAAGCCTGAAATAACACGGTGATTAGAGCATGAATTTATGTGTATCATTTCCATAAGGCACAAGATTAGTTTTAATCTGGAGGTGTTCCAATTTAAAAATGGTTGAGTAACTTTAAATAAATAAATAAATAAATAAATTTTTAGAAAGTGCAGGAAAAAAGTCACCCCACTTAATAAGAAAATAAACCTCAGGGAGAAAATCCCTCCAATGAACCTTCACCTGTAGCAGCTGAACATTTTGTTAAGAGCTGAACACATGAAAATCATCATTGTAATTGAAGAGTCAATTGTTTTGAGTTCTTTTGTACAGTCTTTAAATTAATAACATAAATCACCACATATGATTTTGGATATTCATGGTGCACAAGGCTCTGTGCTTTGGTATAGGAAGCTTGAAAAAGCAATGTTTTCCAACCTTACTTAAAATAACTCGTGTTGTCTTATTTGTTGTCCCCAAATTGTTTTTTTAAAAGGACAATTTCTGGAATGACACCTGAGTAACATTAGCCTTGCTGTAACTTTTTCGCATTTTTTTTATATTCCTGCTAGAAGCTCAAGCCAGAATAATACCCCAATTTTTGGCAGTTGATCAGAGCCACTGGCTCTGATTTTTGACTCTGCAATTATATGGTTATGTGTCAAATAAGGCACTCCAAATTCTTTCCTCGTGGAGAGAGCTGTGTGGCTGGCAGTGTCTCCATCAACTTGCTTGGATCCCGCTTGTGATGTTGGCAGATGCTTTGGTTCTGCACATGCTTGGCTTGAACAAAGCCTGCACAAACACAGCTTGCAGAGAAATGCACTCTTTCATAACTTTATTGCCGTGTGCTGTTGATATCCCAGTGGCAAACAAAGCTTCCCTGCCCCCCAGACCTGGGGCTGCCGACGTGCAGGACCCAGGGTGAGTTTGGGGTTGAAGGTTCTGATTCAGGAAAGTGTCTGGTAAATTGTCATACTGTGGTTCTGGTGTTTGCAATTCCTCCTGTCCCACCTCTCAAGGAAAAATTGAGGAGCAAAGGGGAGGTGGAGCTCTGGAGGGAGGTGCTCAGTGGGGAATCTTCTCCTGGCACTGGTGTGTGAGAAGTTCAGGGGTGCAGGTGATCCCAGTGCTGAGGCTGAGCTTGTCCTGGGCTACTGTGGGTAAAGGACTGGGGGTTCCCTCCTTGGAAACTTTGAGAATCATCTTCTTTCCTTCCTTGAAAACTTGGAGAATCATTGTCTTTCCCTCCTTGGAAACTTTGAGCATCATCCTTTTTCCCTCCTTGAAAACTTTGAGAATCATCTTCTTTCCCTCCTTGGAAACTTTGAGAATCATCCTCTTTCCCTTCTTGAAAACTTTGAGCATCATCTTCTTTCCTTCTTTGAAAACTTTGAGCATCATCCTCTTTCCCTTCTTGAAAAGTTTGAGAATCATTCTCTTTCCTTCCTTAAAAACTTGAGAATCATCCTCTTTCCCTCCTTGAAAACTGTGAGCATCATCTTCTTTCCCTCCTCGAAAACTTTGAGAATCATCCTCTTTCCCTCCTTGAAAACTGAGAATCGTCTTCTTTCCTTCCTTCGCTTTCAGAAGTTCCCTGAAAATCAATTGTGGAAGCCACTTAAAAATGCCAGTTCAAGGGAATGCCTGGTATTTTCAAAGCCTGCTGTTATTTTTTGTTCAGGCCAAAACGAGCNAATCGTCTTCTTTCCTTCCTTCGCTTTCAGAAGTTCCCTGAAAATCAATTGTGGAAGCCACTTAAAAATGCCAGTTCAAGGGAATGCCTGGTATTTTCAAAGCCTGCTGTTATTTTTTGTTCAGGCCAAAACGAGCCAGCAGGTTTGTCCTGAGCTAACAAATGTCTTCAGCTGTCCCCAAAACCAGCATTCTCTGGCAAATTACTGCATTGCCCATAAATGAATATGGTTTCACTGAGCTGTGGTGGAAGAGATGCAGAATGGTGAGAGGTCCTGGAAAGTCTGGAACCATGGAGGGGAAGGAGCTCTGTGTTTGAGTGTTCAGGTGTTAAACCACCTGGCCACCCTAAATACCTGTGTTTAGTTGGCAAAATAGGCTGAGGCAGTCCTGGCTCTACCACTGCTGTCAGCAGCTCAGGGTGGAAGGTCAATATTCCACATTAGGCAGAAAAAGTCCAGGTTTTTTGAAATTTTCCTGCATTTTTACACCTGCTGTTTAAGTCACCTAAAGCCCTGGTAACAGTGATAAATATCACAGGTGACTGACTCACAGTGGACATACAAACCAGTGGCTTCAATTATTTGTGCCTGTGGGATGTGAAGGAGCATATCCAGGATTAGTAACAGCTACAATGAAATATCTCATAAAAAGTGAAACTTTAAAAAAATAACGCCCCAAACTTGTGAAACCACATTCAGAAATTTGTTCCTTGTATTTTATGTAGTCCTCACTGAACTCAGTGAGAATGTAGAGTTGGGTAAAGATGAGCCAGCTGTGAGTCTTTGCAGGACTGGAGTTCATGTCTGTGGTGTTATTTTCAAATCCAAAATGAGATCATTAAAAAGAAATCCAGCAGTTACAGTCACCAAGTGACACATCACAGGTACCTGTAGTGTCCTTTGCTGAATCTAGGAACTGAAAAACTATGAAATATTACCACTTAACTAAAACATAAATCTTGATTGCTCTAAAGTCTTAAGGAAAATTTTTCTTTCCTGTTCTCTTTTTCTTTCTCCTTTTTTTTTTAAATGACAGATCATAAAAATAAAATGATGCTGGCATGAACACCATGTTTTTGACCCTCCCATGATAAACTATTTGCCACTTAAAAACCAAAATGGTTTGGGATGGAAGAGACCTTAAAGCCCATCCAGTGCCACCCCTGCCATGGCAGGGACCCCTCCCACTGTCCCAGGCTGCTCCAGCCCCAATGTCCAGCCTGGCCTGGGACACTGCCAGGGATCCAGGGGCAGCCACAGCTGCTCTGGCCACCCTGGGCCAGCCCCTGCCCACCCTGCCAGGGAGGAATTTCTCCCTAATTCATCTGATATGAACCTGTAAATTTTCAGTTTGAAGCCATTCCCTGTGTCCTGTCCCTGCATCCCTTGGGAATTGTCTCTCTCCAGGTTTCCTGGGGCTCCTTCAGGCCCTGCAAGGCCACCCTGAGCTCAGCCCAAAGCTTCTCTTCCCCAGGCTGAACAATCCAAATTCTCCCAGCCTTTCTTCATGTCTTGGCTGTTGAAATAGAATTGTGTGGGATGCTGGTTACAGCTTCATGAGGGAAAAGAGGATGATCACCCCCCTGTCAAGACCCTCAAATCTGTCTGGGACAGGCTTTCCTCAAGGACATCCTGTCCAGATTTCCACTGCTCCTTTTGGGGAAATGCAGTAGGGACTTAGATCCAAATGTTTTAAAAAGGAATCTCTTCTGTAGACCAGTCACCATCCTGCAGTGTGAGAAATTCTGGGTTTATTCTGGGGCGAGTAAAATCAAGTGATTCAAAGTCACATCCAGACAGGATCACTTAAAAATCCACCTTTCATCTGAAAACAGAGACGCAGACACATCATGCAGGTGACTGCCATGAAGAGTTTGGCATTTTCCAGGGCCAGGCCCAAACCACAGATCCTGTCAGAATAAGTGCCCCATTCCATGGAATAATGCTGCAAGCAGAATTTAATTCCTGTTCTACTGGATCCCAGCTAATTGTGAGTGGTTGTTGGGAAAGTCACAGGCCACCAAGGTAATTCAACACACGTGTTGGAGCGAGCTCTTCACACATGCCTGGCAAGCCTCTCACAGTAGGGGAAGGCTTTAGGGATTCTTTCCCCAGCCTTAAATCGTGCATTAAATCCTATCAATTATTGGTTCCCTCCTTGTTTCCACTTCTGCTCATTTTTTGTTATTGGGCAGTTTTTGTTGTGCCTTGTTACATGCTTAACTTAGAGCCCTCTGAAACTCAGAATTTCCAGTTTCCAGAAAAACTGATATTGTGTCATTTTGTTGAATTCCCAGTGGGTTGAAACTTTATTCCCATTGGAGTTTTGCCATTCATGTTGGTGGAAACAGGACTTTGTCTTTATTTTCATTTATATATATTGATATCTTGATACTATATTCTTATTCTCTATTTATTTCTTAAAACACTGTGTGACCTACAAAGTGCTTTAGATATGGATAAAAAGGTTGTGATGATCATGACAAATCCCAGGTCTGTAAAAGCTCTGAGTTAAATTTAACTTGGCAATTAACTATGGTCAGTATTCTTTTTCTTAATGCCCACAGTTTTTATCCATTAAAGTAAATGAGTAGTCCCCAGGAGGAAATATTTTGGTTTATTGTTGCCAAGTCCTTTGATTTCACTGTAGTACTTTAAAGATAAAAATCTCATTTTCTTATATGCTGTTAGAAATGTCTTTCTCTAGACATACTGAGATTTGAAAATACAGAAATCAGATCAGGTGGGACTTAATGTGGAATTTCTTGTGTGTTTGGAATAGCTGGTATTTGACACCGGGCCTTATAATTCAGTGTGATCTGTATTTTTAATTTAATTTTGTAACTGTTACAAAACCATGTGGCTAAGTAGGGTTAGTTTACAGTGATTTTTTCACCTTTTTTACCTCACAAGGCGTATGGTATTAGCAGGTCTTATTAAGAGACAGAAATATCAGACAGTTACAGAAATATGTGAATTTTATCCTTTTTGGATCAGAAGGCTTGGTCTTAGGAATATTCCTAGAAGATATAACATCACACTTCCCAAATGCTTCATTTCTAATGAGTTTTTTTTTACTCTTATGGCAAAATAGAGAATTTCCCTTTGGTGGAGGGCAGCTGAGTGGAAAAAGGCTGATTGACACTGAGGAAAAAGATTGATGGGGAATCCATTTTTTTGCTTTTTTTTTTTTTTCGAATATTAAACTACAGTTGAGTTCATAATTAGCATAAAGGAGTTTCACAATCCTGAGGATTTTTGGTTTTGTCTGCTGGAGTGGGGATGGGGTTATCCCAGAGTGTGGGCATGGACCTCAAGGTGCTCAAAGCGGCAGATTTCAGTTTTTAAGAATGGTCTGGGTTAGCCCTGGTCCTTCAGGGTCACCGAGTTCCAAACACAGATATCCCACATCTGTTTCTTGTTCACAGCCACTAACAAAGAAGTACAATATCGAGAGAGTCCCAAACAGCAGAGTGTGAGAGACACTTTAATAGGTTCCATTCTTGATGAAAATCTTGGAGCAGCCTCACTAATACGGGGTAGAAATCCAATATTCCAGGGATATTTGGTGTGTGCAGTGGCCATCAATCCAGGGATGGGAGGACTTTGAAGGACATCCAATAACCACTTCAAACCATTGTGTTGTTCAGTTAAAATTACCTAAAACATTTGGAAGAAAGTGAGGAAAAATGCTGGCCTTTGCCCTCGAGGTTGCTTCTTTCTTCCTTGCAGAGAAGTTGCTTTTTTTGAAATATTTTGGTTTGGTGTTTTGTCTTGTTTTGTTTGGGTTTTTCTTTGGGTTTTTTTTGTGTCCTGCAGTATCACTGTCAATTAACAGGCTTTAAGTTAGCATCAAACATAAAGCACATAGGTTTTAACCTCAGTGACAACTTTGAGCTGAAAATTTCAGTGCACTTTAATTCATCAATTATTTAAACCATCCACACAGCACCCCTTTGGCATTTGGTGGTACAGCTTGATATTTCAGAGGTGGGAAATTAAGGAAGAAAGGAAGGAAAGTTTAGGTGGGATTCATCTCACATAAGCAGAGTTTTCCAAAAGCAGAGGTTCCTTTTGTAGGAAAGAGGAGAGAAATACTTTATAGGTGCAATTCTTCTCACCTTTTTCAAATAGCAGTTGTAGGTGAGATTGAACAAAATTAGGAAGGTGGTTGTGTTGGGAATTGCAGAAATCTTGGAGAACTAGGGTAGTTCTGACAACTACATTTAAAATCCTTGAAGTCTGATGAAGGGAATCCCATTTCAGCAGAGAGATATTCAGTTCTCTATCTGCCAATGAGTGCCAGTACTTCTCTGTTATGAAGGACACGAATTGATTGTTGAAAATAATTCCAGTGTCATCTTAACAGAGCTTCTGTTTCATTTCCCAGTTCTGTAGTATTTGTTTTATGTAGAGATTATGGCTAAAAAATATCTTGGCTGGTATAATCTTAAGTACCATGGGTCACAGGTAAGAGTTGGTAAATGAAGCACTTTAATTTTCACTTTGAAAACTTCCAGCATTTCTTTCCTGTAAAGCTTTTTCCATGGGAAAACAACCCATTCTTATCTGCCATTACTTCATGAAGTAATGTTAAATAAAAAAGGAGTCCCCAAATCAAGTTCTCATTCATATTTTCAGCCCTTCCAGTGAGTGAATTCATTGTGAGAGGAAGGAAGGAGGGGATAGGGGAACAGTCATGAAGGAATTGATGGTCCACATGGTTTGGAGCAGCTGAAGGGAAGCAAAAGTGGGAATGCACTAAGGACAGCCCCCCTGAGTGCAGGGTGCAGAGTGATGGGGGATGCCAGGGCAGCAGGAAGAAATCCATTTTTAAAGTATTCCCTTTACTGGAAGGCATCGGTGCTGACTTGGGGAGGAGCTGTTGGTCGCCGGGTGTGGAGGATGCTCCTTTCCAGGGGCAGGGAGCACCATCTAGTGACCGCAGGGCTGCCCACAGGGCAGGGAACAGGGAAAGGGGACATTCCCTGCTCCTCCTCTGTGCTGTGAGGCCCGGCAGGGAGGGAACTGAGAGGCACGAAAGCTTGGAAGCAGTGCTGGAGGAGAGGATGCTTTTTGTGGGATGCAAGCTGTGTCATCCCCTTTGTCTGATAGTGATAATTATTTTAATTCCGTGGCTTTATGGGCTGCTGGTGTCCGTGTGGTGGATTTTAGGGGATGCAAGTGCCTGGCTCCACTCACAGTGCCTTCCTCCTGGAGCTGAGCTCCACGTTTCCAGTGGGTGTGAGCTCATCCCAGAGCTGGATCCCGTTTTTCCCATGATGGATTTTTTTTTTTCTTGTGTCCTCAGACCTGGTGCTGCACCAAAGCCTCTCAGGGATGGTAGGAAGGTTCCTGCAGCAGCCCCAAAGACACAACATCCCCAGGGTCAAGGGATCAGGGGGTCTGGGGAGCAGAGCCCATCATCCCTGAGCTGCTGATCCTGCAGCCCCTCGGGCACATACTCAAATTCCTTTCTCTCCTGGAAAAGTTTGTTTGTTTGTTTCACTGTTAAAACCCTGATTGTGAGACCTTTCTTTGTGGTGAGAGGAGATTCTACCCTCCTCTGAGCAAATTTGGTGATATTTTTATGGAAAACTGGGAATTAAATGGACACAGTCCAGCTGAAGGGCTTGGTAAGAGTGTACTTGACCCTCACACCCCAAACTGGGCAGGGCCAAACTGATGTTGGGAGCTGCATTTAGGCAAAATGCTGTTTATTTTTCTGAAGATTGAGACCTTTACAGATGCGTCTTCATGTGCCATGAAGTAACAGTAATTTGCTTGGACTTCTTAAAATCTGCTTCCAAAAACTGCAGGGCAAATTCTTTCATTGTGCTCCAGTTTTTTGATTTGTAGCCTGATTCTACCTAGAGAAGAGTCTCCTTTTTACCTGGAAGGTCGGTGAGAGGAATGAAATTCACTTCTTTTCTCTGCTGTCTTTTTTTTCAATACTCATATCTGCAGACACTGTGTGTACCCACACCAAGCATAACATAAAGGTGAATGTGTCTCCAGTTTTCCAACTATTTACTCAAAGATTTTTGTACAATTCAAGGGATGAATGTCACCTCATTACCATAGCAGAGTGTGTCTCTAATCTCTTGGTCAGCTCAGAGCAAAGTTCTTGCTTTACCTCCCAGACAGCAAAAAGGATTACAGATCTATTTACACAGGGAATATTGCAGTGTATTTTCTTCATGTTTCATAGGA